>WEKY01018052.1:12795-52632 GCA_013390045.1 Picathartes gymnocephalus | reverse complement strand
AGCTGCAGTACTGCAATGGCAATTTCAATGGCAATGGACCGGTGAGAAACCCTTGGCTCTTACCTTTCTTGAACCAAACGGGGAGCATCCTGATGTGGGGCCCAAAGCACGCCCTGATGCCCTTCTGGCCTGGCACCTCCTCTGTTCTGAGGTTCCTGCTGGAGGGTGCAGAAGCTGAAACAGAGCAATGGGTCAGCAGAGGTTTCCACCAAGTCCTTGAACATGGATTTAGCGTGGCCAATGCTCTTTTATGCATCAACCTCTAAAGGCAGCAGATGGCAGCTGTCAGATGCAGCAATGATTCACTGAATCCATGCAAACCCGAGGCCACAGCCTTGATTCTGGCTCCTTTGGAAAGGACTGAGGGCAGTGCCAGCACTTCCCGGGGAGCAGCACTTCAATTCCAGCAGGGATTTTTAATAAGCTCTGGATACATCAATGACTCCCTTCAAAGACTAAATGTCTTCTTTCCCTTGGCTTTTCAGTCTCAGCAGACGGGTAATAACTGCCATTCCTCTGGTAACTGTGTTTTCCAAAATCTGACTCTCAGTAGTCAAACACGTGTGGTGGTTATCGAGCAAAGGAGCAACCATTTCTCATGGAAAACCGTCTGGAACTACAACACGGTGAGTGCCAGGGAGGGATGGGGCGCCTCTCTATATTCTGACCACCCTTAGTCCATGATTTGGGCTAGAAACTTTCGTATTTGTTACTGTTTTTATCTAGATTTTATCCCATCTTTTTTGGTTTGGAAAATCAAACTGCAAGTGCTCAATAACCTATTTTTTACAGGGCATCATTGCAACCAAATTGGTGCAAGAGAGAACTTGTTACATTTCCACCATGAACAGAAATGAGATGCCCAGCTTTGATGCTCTTGTCAGATACGCTTCGGAGAACGGGGTAAGATTCAAAGTTAGCAATTACTTGGAATATTGTACTGTGTTTGATATTCCTTTTTCTGGCTGAAACACTGCTATTTTTAAAACCTTCTTAACCAACTGATAAATTAAAAAGCATTGTAATGGTTATTTTCATGGATATTTTCAGTGATATTTCTCAGGTTTATCATCTGAAAGCCTTCAAAATTACGATATCGTCATTCAGGTGACTTTAGTGCAGGTTCATCAGGTTGAATCCTAGTCCCAGATTAGCTGGATTATTTTTACAATGATTTAAATTCCTTGAAAATTTCCCTTGAAATCTCAGAACGGAGACCTTAAAAAAGCCCTTTCAATGGCAGAAAGACCTGTAGGGAAGAAAGGAAGCAGGAAGAGACTTCTCCTGCCGGCCTTCCAGGCCACAGCCCCAGGGCCTCTGAGGGGCCAGGGCAGTGACTGAGCAAATGCTCTGGAAGGAGCTCTGGCTCCACAGAGCGGCCGCACTCCTCTTCTCCTCTTCAGCGCTTTGCTGCTGCTGCCACTTCCCCTCAGCTTCCCTGCACCTTCATTCCCTTAGAACGAGCTCTGCCTTTGGAGCTGCCTTCAAGGCTTGCTGATGCTCCCACAGGCCCCCAGGGCATTCAAGGTTGTCCCTGAAGGCACTTGGGACTCAAAGAGCCGGCCCCAAGTCATCCTTCCCGAGCTAGGACTAGGCCTAGCAGGAACCAGATGCTGGCACTGAGCTTGCTGAATGGTTTTATTTGACGTTTAGAACCAGATCACTCTTGGAAGACCCACCAGGAAGATCACCTTTGTCACCAATGGATTGGTCAACAACCTCAGCTCTTATGGAGCAGACGTCTTCTCCATGTGCAGTGGCCTCACCACCTACATGGCTTATGAAGTTCACGGTGAGTGCAAACAAAGGAATTCTGTCTCTAAGTGACCTGGCCTTTGTTTCCCTTGGGGAATGACCAATGCATGACTGCTGCTTTTCCACCTCCAGACAGACAGAAACTAAGCAACAAAAATGCATCCTTGTAAAAGAGCAGCCGTGGTTATGACGTGTGTAAATCTGCTGTCACTGGCAGGTTCTTAATCATCAAAGTCCTTCTACTGAGGTCAAAAACTATTCTTTTGAAATACATTCACGTAATTTTTTCACTCAGAGGAGGTAGTCCTGAAGCACCATCAAAGTATTCTGAGCCTTTCTGCAAACTGATTGTCTCCAAAAAAGGCTCAGGCTCCCGCTGTCGTGTTCTGCTTTAGCAGCAGTTCCACGTCCTCACTGCTTGCTTGGCTTGAAGCTTCCTTTGGCAGCCCAAAGGGTTCAGTGGGATTGAGAAGGCAAGTGCAAGGTGCCAGGTACTGAGGGCTCTCAATCAATGCACGGAGCACTTAACAGCATCTAAGCCAGTGCCTCTTTTTTTTTTCACATTTTCTTGGTTTTTTGATGTTGTTTGTATAGGACCCCAGCTGAATCAGGGATCATGTGTCTCACTTGATGTCCTCAAACTTGTGGAGCTGAATTACTGTGGCAGTATCAAGGCCTGAAAACCTTTCTTCAGTCAAGTACAGAGGCTTCAGAGCTGCTGCCCCAGGCAAACCCCGGTGCCATTCTTCCCTGACATCTCCTTTCAGAGATGTTCTTGGGGATTTAGGTGCTGACACAGATCAACTGGTGACCACATCCTTCAAATAAAGTCCTTCATTATGAATTAACTCCAGCTTGTTGGTCATTAATTTACCGTTTTTCATCTATGAATACCTGCAGAAAAGTATTTTTATTGTCCCTCTTCTGCCCAATTTGAGCCCCTCAAATGCTCTTTTCATCACCAGCTCTTGACGCAGGGCACAGCCAGAGATCTGGGCAAGCCCCAGGGTGTGTGTGGCACAAACAAAGCATTCACAGCTGGGACCCTCCTTCCCTGTTCAGGGAAAGGTGCCCCACGTTAAAAATCTTGATCCAGTTTGTTGCTGCCAGTCTCCTGCCTTCTTCACGTTACACCAGTGGGGTGGTCCTGGGTGGGATTTAGATCCCTCCCAGCCCAGCCCGGGCTGTGGCTCCGTGCCCAGAGCTGGGTCCAGCTGTGAGCACTCAGCGCCTGCCCTGGCACCTGGAGCTGCTGGGGGCGGTTCGTGTGCTCAAATCTGCTGCAAAACCGGACTCTGCTCAAGGTCTGGCCACGAGATGGCATTCTCTGAGCTTCTTCTGCTAAGGAAAAGCAGAGCTTGCCATCTTTAATAATAACAATAATAATTAAGGGGGGGAGAAAAAAAAGCCACAAACCCTCCCTGTATTTTTCTGAAGTCTGTGACAAAGCAGGATTTGTGAGGAGGCTGCTCCTGCTCTTGCCAAACAATGGTGCTGCTTTCTGAGAGCTGCAAGGGAGACTGAGGGTCAAGTCCCTTTAAAAAAAAAAAAAGTGAAATACAGTATTGTGCATCTTGAAATCTGAAACCAAGAAACAGAAGTGCAAGGGAAACAAGGGGGAAAGTCTTGCAATTCCTGAGGACAACTGCCGCAAGTGGAGTTTTAAGGAATACAATATACATCCACACCTTTAAAGGTCATTGAATGGCTTTTGTGGAGAAACCTGTGAAATAAAGGAGCCTCGGAAGAAGAGATTTCTTTTTCTCCTCCTCTCTGGATATAATGGCCATTGCAAAGCAAAGAATCTTGAGATTTGGCTTCAAGTGTGTCTTCCTGGCAATTTTTACACTGACCTGTGATGGGCACGGCGGAAAGAGAGAGAATGGTGGTCCTGCCTGCTACGGAGGATTTGATTTGTATTTCATTCTGGACAAGTAAGTCAGTCCTACTTTGTTCTTTTTCACAGAGTGCTTTCACTAGGCACGGACTGCAAGGGCACACGCTGGTGCCGAGGAGCTTTTCCTTGGATTTGGGATTTGTGCAGAAGTCGCGGTGTCCCCAGGGGACCTCTGCAGCTCTGCTCGCTGTGTCATTGTTGTGGGAACTCCTTTGGTGCCTAAATCCCCTTGTGCTCTGCAATCACATCGCTGTAAATTTTCCCGAGACGGGAGCTTTGTGTGCACTGGAGTTTCCGAAAGCAGAGGCTGGGAGCGGGGCAGGAGCCCGGTCCCCTCTGGTTTGCGCGGAGCCGGGGAGGTCGAGGCTCTCAGGAGAGCAGAATTGTTGCTGCCGGCACCAAATGCAGAGCTGAGAAGGTGGAGGGAGCTCTGCCCGTGCCCCTCTGCCCCTGAGCTCTGTCCGTGCCCCTCTGCCCCCTCTGCCCCTCTGCCCAGAGCAGCAATTCCAGGTGAAATCCAGCCCGGAGAGGGGCTGCTCCCCTGGGAAGGGCTGAATTCAGCTGCCGGGACGGAGAACACGGTGCCTCACTCAGAGAGAGCTTTACTTGCCCGAGCTGAGTCACACTTTCTTTGTTTCTTCTGTTAATCAAAGGCACGTTTTGGCTGTTTAGCTGTTTGTACTGAAGATAACTTCCTACCTCACCTTTTCGTCACTAATTTTGATGGTGGCATCTCCTTGGCACTGTAAGCAGTGGTGCTTTGTTCAGATGTGGATGGAGCTATGTGGAATCGTTTTGTGCTGAGCTTTGGAAAGCTTCATACTAAAGCAATATAAAAATTTTGAAAAACCAACAAACTTAAAAAATACTAGTTGAAATGATTGTCCTGATTTTCTTGATCAAGAATAGTTGCTTTGAACTAAAGGCTTGGAAATACTGGAAATGATGCCTACTAGAGCCATGGCACTGACATTAATAACCATAAATTTCAGAGACAGGGAAGCATTTGCAAGTTGCCAAAAGCGGTCACAGATGAAGTTTCTGGCTGGTCCTCTGGGGTGTTTTGCAGTAGCTCCCACATTCCATCAGTATAAATGACTTGGAATTACATAACCCTTTATTACAAAATACTGGGTAACGTCTCAGACAGAGGCACTGGCTGCTTCAGCGTGCCAGTTGTCCTGGTGCTCCAGGGGAAAGATTTATTTATTTTATTCAGTGGAAAGACCTACCTGGCTTATTCATTTTGCTGCTCTTCACTTATTAGTTGGAATAACTCTCCTGCCAGAAATGGAAAAAACCCCAAACCCAAGCAAACCCAGAGCATGGTTTGTACTGCAGAGAGTTTCTGTCGACTGCATTTCCCTGGAAGCTGCAGCGGGACTGAAGGTTTTCTCAAATCCCGTGGATGTGCTGTGTTACACCTCTGAGCTCATGCAGCTTTAGCAGGCCCTTAATTCAAGTTCTGTGCTGTTCCCTCCGTGGGTTCTGAGCCTTGCTCACAGGATTGTGGCTTTGGGTGGGAACAGGAGCCTTGGCACGAGCTTTAAAGCGGGCAGGCTGGCCCCAGAGCGTGTACCAAGGTACCCAACAAAAACCCTGCTTTGACAGTCACAGGATTCCTATGCCTGGGATTGTTCTGCTGCAGAAATGAACAGGATCTGATGTAAAAATTTCCTTGGTCTCCAGTGGAATCTGGAGGAGCTTTCCAGCTGTTCCTGACTACAAGACAGCATTGGAGCTGGTTGTTGAACCTCTGATGAGGGATTTACTGTGGTGGAGTTGGTTATCCCATATCCTCCAACACTTCCATGGATTCATAGCATGGTTTGAGTTGGGAGGGCTTTTCTCTGCGGTAGCATGAGGGCTGGGGGATGCCAGCAAGGCAGGGTGGAGAAATTTGTGCATTTTTGTGTCTTTTTTTTCTTGTTGCCTGAAGGAACATAATTAACTCCTAAGTCTGCCAAGGGCAGGCAGTGGCAGTGAGCTGAGCTCATGTGTGAAATCCCTGCCAGTCAGGACCTGTGGAGGTGTTTTTTAGCCAGTGATGCATCTTAGATAACCATCCCTTGGTGAAAGAATGGGCAGGAGCTCCCTTCCAGCCAGGACTGAGCGTGTGCCTGCAGCACTCTGCACTCCATCTGCTGATTGATGCCCATTCACCCCCTGGCTATTTGTTTATTAGTTGTTTTTTTGCACAACCCCTGCCAGCCAGGAGGAGAAGAATGTTCTTGGACTGGGAGTGGGTTTAGAGGTTTGTCCTGCTCTGACCTGAGCCTCTGTGGAGCCTGTGACCTGCAGGCTTTGGCAGAGCCCCCAGTGAGCTGTGTCAAGTGTGGCACAAGATAACAGCGTTTCCTCTAAGAATTGCATCACCTCTCAGATGCCTTTGTGCTGTGGAGGGCTTGCAGAACTGCTCCTGAAGAATTTGGGAAGACAAAGGACACTTTTAGGCTCATCTGTGTTATTTTTGAAGGGCTCAATAAAGAGATGCTGCACAGCTCCTGAGGTAAATGCCATCTCTGAGAGCCCTCCATAGCACGGGCTACTGCGAGCTGGTCCAAACCCAACCAAAAGCTGTAGGAGATTTTTGTATCAACATCAGCCTCTGAACCAAGCGTCTTTGTGTCCTCCTGTCAGCTGCAGAGCACATAACTCACGTGAGGAGTAAGGGAGCATGGCCTCCATTCTGAGACTCTTCCAGTCTGTGAACTGAACAAACCCCCGGCCATTCTGAGGAGGTGCAACAGCAGAAATGGAAAAGCGGAGTCTAAAAAGTGCAAGAAAGACTAGGCCTGGGGAGGTTTGAGCTGCTGCAGCTTCGTGTTGTGCAGCAGCTTGTCCCAGGGCGGAGGAGGAAGGCACCGGCTGCAGGGCAGGGCTCGTCCGGAGCGCGGCCGGGGGCGCGGAGCCCTGCAGGGTCCCTGCCAGCACCTGCGTCCCCACACTGCCCGTGGAGCTCAGCACAGAGTCCTGCACTCTCTTGTGGAAGGGAACGGTTCACTTAGGTTTGATTTCCTTCATTGGGCCCTTCTCCAGAGGAGAATCTGGCATCCTCACCAGGAGCCTTTTCTCAAATTGCACGTTTACGGCATCGACCATTCAGCTGCAGAGCGTTGGCTCCCTGATCAGCTCGTTTCTTTCAGGAATATGACGAGAGAACTATTTCAAAATTGGCTTTTCTTATCTTGCAGTTGGACTTTAGGAAGCCTTGTCCTGCTCAGAGCTCTTGGCCTGCCTCTCTGTGCAGGGGAAGTGTCTTTCACAGTGTGGCACAGCCGGGGGAGGTGGGCACCGGGAGTTAAGGCTGGGAGCTAAGGCTGGGTTTGTGAGCTTTGTGCTGGCTGCAAAAAGGTTGGTTTTACTGGATTTGTCCATTTTATGCCAAGTGAAGAACGTAAACATTCTGAAGCGTGTTTCAGAAAATGCATTTTATGTGCGAAGAGTGCTTTCTCCTGGGCACTCCTGGCCCCTGGCACCAGCGGGGGAATGAACGCCAGGCAGGCTGAGCTGTCCAGCTCGGGTGGGAATGGCTGTGCAGGGAGGAGCCGGGCGCGGTCAGCAAAGGTGTGAACGTTCCTTTTGGCTGGGAATGCAAGGCAGATGTGGGGAAAAGGGGCTGGAAAGGTCTGTGACCCCCAGGACGAGCTCCGAGTGCTCCTGGTGCTGCTCCAGGGGAGCAGCCAGCCTGGGGAACCTCTCTGGCTCTTCCCAGAGCTGAGGTAAAACAGAACAGCTCAGATGCCTTTTCTTCCTGTGAAGTGAAAAACCATCTCAAACGTTCATCTTTTCTTCCTCAGGCTGCAGATCAGTGAAGTTTCTGTTAAAGCTGGAATGGTTATTTCCCTTAAAAATATTTCTAATTGTACTCAATGAATTAAATAAGTGATGACACATTTATTTTCCAACTCTAGGAAAGAAATTTTTTTTTCCAATATTAATATTCCAGTGTTCATAGAAGTGTTTATGCCAGAAGGGGCATTTCATGCTGAAAGATTCTGATTAACCTAATTTTTTCCTGATTCTTACACCATAAAGAAGAATAATCCAATCCCATTATAGCCTATGGTTTATTCTCCTGAGGAGCAAAATTAGTTTGTTTTGTCTTTAACTGAGGTGAGAAAGAATTAAGAGCAGTTAGGATGTGGACTAAGGTGCTTTACTTTTCAGTCTCTGGCACCGTGGAAACACTGGAGAAGTTTAATAATCTGTTTCAACAACTGCATGTAATTCTGAGAATACTCTTGAGCTAAAGGTTCTGTGTAATGGTTTGGAAGCGAGTGGGTGGAATTAATGTGAAACAAAGTGCAGAGACAGCTCCTCACTCACGCAGGGCTCATTTGGTGAGGGCTGCGCTGGGGTCCAGCCTAACTGCCATAAGCTACTGCCAAGGGCAGCCTCAAACTCTTGCACGGAGTGGGAATTATTCTTGCTTTCCCAAGTAGGAAATGTCAGGGGCAGTCTGATCTCCCTTTAGAGGAAGAGCGTTGGCCAGAGCAGAAGCAAATGCCTCAGTGAGCAATGCGAGGCAGCAGACGTGGCTGGGAAAGCTTGCACTGACGTGCTGTAACCCTGTGTCCCCAGGTCAGGGAGCGTCCTGCACCACTGGAATGAGATCTATCATTTTGTGGAGCACCTGGCCCGTAAATTCATCAGGTAAGGAGGGCTGCAGGTGCCTGCCTGGGGGCTGGGGGCTGCCTGGGGCTCCCAGTGCCACCAGCTGCTGCTTCCCCCTGGGGGATGTGGTGGAGAAAGGGCTCTTGGTGCTTCCTCAGACCTTCCAGTGACGGCTCCTCCCCACGTTCCTGTTCTGTGGGAAATGGGGGGGAGAGAAAATAATCCCATTTATTCCTGCCTGCCTCCTGTGGACCAAATCTGTGCGGGAGGAATCCTCCTGTCTGCGCTGCTGCCCGAGGGACAGAAGTTTGGGGCTGCAGGGAGAGCCAGTGGCCTTCAGGCTCTGGGTGAGGAATCCCTGGGGACAGGGGATGGGATCTGTCCTGGCAAACACCAAAAGCCCTCCCTGACCTCCGTGGGGACACCAGGGTGCATCTCAGCCTCTCTTGCTTTAGCCACCCCGAGGGTGTGATGCAAATGTTCTTCACACCTTTTACGAGGATTCCCCAGGGTTTCCCTGGACTGAGAAGGGCAAAACACATTTTCTTGCTGTCGAGTTGTGGCTGGGATGGCAGAGTGTCCTGGGTGATTGTGTTACACACAGAGCTCTGCTCTGGACCACCAAATTAATTCGCTTTTTTCCCTCTCCTCCAGCCCTCAGCTGAGGATGTCCTTCATTGTTTTTTCAACCAGAGGGACAATTCTAATGAGGTTAACAGAAGACAGGTAAGAAGAGGCTTAAAGGTCAACAGCAGCTTTTGTTTCCTTGTGGGTTCCTTCACCTCCCTCAGTGATTTCCATCCCACTCGGAACGGTGCTGTGGCCCCTCTGTGCCTCTCAATTGAATTGGTAGAGTCACACTCCCATTCTCACACATTAGAATGCACTCAGGCCTCTCAAGGCAGAGGTTCCCTGCTTAATTCCAACTCTTAAATGTCTTTCTGTCAGCTGTCAGGGCTTTTAGCTCACACTGGTTTCCCTGAGGGAGCCTGCACTCCCCAGAAATTCAGGATTTTGTCAGAGAAGCAGAGGCTCAGTGAAACATCCTCTGGGAGTTTCTTCTGCAAACAAATAGGTGAAACTGCCTTCCCAAGAAAACAGGTTTGGGAGCCAGGGGTGACACCCACACTCCTGGGGTAGAGGGGAACGTGGTTTCCTGGAAGGGCTGGAGGTGTCACAGACAAACAGCCCTTGGGAGGGATTGCAGGGCTGTGGGTATTCTGGCAATAACAGCTTGATTTGTGAAGGGTGTTCCTGCCACCCCCTTACAGACCCCCAAATTAATCCCAATAAAATCTATGGGATGGATTTTTTTTAAATTTTATTCTGACTTCCAAGGAGAGCTGGACGAGGTCCTCAAATCTCTCTCGCTTCCTCTGTTAACTTCATTGCCACGTGGAGCAAAAATATATGTACCACATGTGTGGAGTGTATAAGTCAGCATGTGTTTTACATACTGGATGTCTGAAATCACATTCCAGAGCAGCTGCCACGGGGAGGAAGCTGGCTCCCTTCCTGCAGAGCTCTGCACACTCGCACCAGCCTCGAAAATGTCCTTAAACCCACCCAGCCTGAGCATCTTCCTGCAGCAACGGGGATAAAGAGAACGAGCCACGTTTATTTAACTGGGGCCAAAGGAAAACCTGTTCCCTGCCCTTTGCTGTGTCCCACCCAGAGCAGACCCCGCTGCAGAGATCTCCTTTCTGCTCGGGCTCTGAACTATGAGGCTGAAATGTTTCCCACGTGGGAATGCATTCCGTATTTACCCAGCTGTGCCAGAAGTGTTGGCTGGGAGCAGGTATTGATCAGGTATCAGAAAAGAGTTAACTCACATCCCCAGGGTCACAAGAAGCCACTGGGAAAGGCTTCAGTCTTCCACTCAGCCTGACCAGGAGCTGAAGGTGTAGCTCCACATAAACTGGAGTTGCCAGGATGCTCTGGGAGTGTTGTTTTTGTGGTTATTTGATGATGTTTGTGTACTCAAGTCAGCCAGCGCGTGAGGAAAGGGAGCCAGGTGCAAGTCAGCAGCTGAGGTTTGAGCAGGGAATATTTATTCATTCAGGAAGAAATGTATGAAATGTGTGGATATTGAGCTGGGTGCTGTTGTGATGCTTCCCCAGGCACTGGGAACACTGGGAGCACAGCTGCCTATTCCACATCCTTGGAGAGGATCTGTGCAAACCCTGGGCTAACTCTTGTCCCCCTCTCTGTGCCTGGCCCTGCCATGCTGCCCTGGCTGCCAGGACCTGCTGGTGGCTTTCTCCTGGATCTAACGGGGTTCCTGCCTTCCTCGCAGGGAGCAGATCCGCCAGGGCCTGGAGGAGCTGCAGAAGGTGCTGCCGGGAGGGGACACCTACATGCACGAAGGATTTGAGAGGGTAACTCCATGCCTGAGCAGCGTTTGCTGCTCCTCAGCAGCTGTGGAACACAGGTTCAAAACTCTCTACTGGGGGGCTGGGACCCCGGAGCTTCGCTGCCCTGAGTCAGGGAGTGCCAGGGCTCAGTGCTGGAGATGCAAACTGTGCCAATTATCTTTATTTCTGCCTTCGGCTTTTATGGGCAGAGCTGCTTTTTCTGCTCAGGAGAAGGCAGAGGGCTTTGGCATTGAGTCCCCTGTGGCTCTGTGTCCAGGAGGGAGGGGAGCTGCCAGTCCTCCCTGGGTCTGCACTGCTGCAAGGCTGGGCTGAGGCCACTCTCACACCTGGGGTGGCCGAAGGTCTCCAGACCTTATTGCCTGCTCTGGCCTTCTCCTCCTGGGTGTATTTTTCATGTACTTCGCACTGGGGTTGGTTTGACTGATGAGACCTTGCAGGAATGGAATCGAAAGTCCAGGCGAGGAGGCTGCTCTGTGAATGGCTGAGCACAGAGCTCTGCAAGTGTGACACCCCCTGCCACCGTCCCTGCCCTGCTGCTGCACCAGCAGGGGCTCACGAGCTCTTGTTATTGACTTATTGCTAATGATCTTCTCATTTAATTTCAGGCAAGTGAACAGATTTACTACGAAAATGTTCACGGTGAGAGACTTTCTCAATCCACCGAAGGTTTTTTTTCTCTTTCTTTGCCACTGATGACTTTAACAGACCTGAAATGCAGCTTTTGCTGTGGGAAGGGTGGGGGTGGCTTCTGCTCTTGCAGGGATGTGGTGCTAGTCAGGGAAGAATTCCTGAAGGGGAAAAAGAACCAGTGGAGCTTTAAGGAGCTGGAATTAAAGTGTTCCAGGCCAAACGGGAGAAGCCAGGCTGGCTGCAGGTGCCCACCCTCACCAAGACTCTCTGGTACCTTACTTTTGCTGGAGGGCTCAGGCAATAATTTCTTCTTCCTTCTGAGACACAATTACGTGGAGAAGCTGTTGGGTAAAAGATTTATTAACCAGCAATTATTAAAGCCAGCAGTAAGCAGAGACGAGTGGGAAAATATTTCCCCTTTCCTTCCCTGTAATTGATGTAAAAACTTTCTGGTTTGGAAGGAAAGGCTGCAAGGTTTAATGATGTTCCTGAAACGTTACTTAGGAATCTTGAAGATTTTAGGCCCTTTTCCCACCACCTCCATTGAAATCCCAATTGAGCTTTTTCTCACAAGCTGAAAAAACCCCTCTGGATTTCTTGGACTGACAGCATCAAATCAGGAGCTAACTAGGAACAAATTGGGTTTTTGTTGGCTGCAGCCTCATTTACTGGTGGGAAACAGCAGCCCAGTTGTGCCCTCTGAGTGTGCTCACAGACAGGATGTTCTCTAAGGTGGTTTAACAAACACAGCCAAGGGACTGGAGATGTTTGTGTGCCCAGGTTACAGAACTGCCAGTGTCATCATCGCTCTGACAGACGGAGAGCTCCACGAAGATCTGTTTTTCTACTCGGAGAGGGAGGTAAGTGATTGACACCTTTGTACTCAGGGAGACAGGGAAATGTCTGGCCCTAGGGAGGTTTGGGGAGGAGCAGTTCTGGGCTGGTGGAGGGAAATCCTGAGCTCTGTGAGTTGCTGCCGTTGTTTGGGTTGAAGCTTCCCAGAGTAAAACTGGAATTATGTTTTTCTGCTAAAAAAGCACTTTGCTGTTGAACAACTTGCATTGCTGCAGTCTTCCCATTCCATCTGACTGGCTACCATCTCTTCTGGGAAGGGGTTTGCAGTCAGGTCAGGTGTTCTTGTCCTGCTGAAATACAATTAGATCACTAAATTCATACTTAGGCATTTGGAGCAGTTGCCTTCGGAATGGTAAATGCAACTCCAGTGAAGCAGCCTGGGAAAATCAAACCTGTGGATGGTCTCCCTTTAGTTCAGGATGCTGTGTAATCCCTGGGAGTGGTGCAGTTTTAGGGCAGCTGGAATGGAGCATCTCTCACCTCTGGGTATCACAAGGCCACGTCTGAAACAGAAAACACAAAAGCATTTTAGGTCACTGTTATACTGGGATGTGTCCTAAATGATGAAAAGAAAATTATTTAGCCTGTCTGACACCTCTGGGAGCTGGAGTAGCCAGAAAGGTGAACTAATTAGCTGTTTAAAATCCACCAAATACCTTGGGAATTGCTTTACTCAACAACAGCAACCCTGGCAGCAGATAAAACCTGGTTTTACGGAACGGGGGAGGAAAACTCTCCAAGTCCTCTTTTGGCTGGCTCCGCCTTTGGTCATTTTACAGAGAAAGGAGTGGGTTCGTGGTTGGGAGGTGAGAGGAGGCCGTGTAACCGTGCCTGCCTCCTGTCCTCCTTGCAGGCGAACCGCTCGCGGGACCTGGGAGCCACCGTGTACTGCGTGGGTGTGAAGGACTTCAACGAGACCCAGGTGAGGAGGGAGCACGCCCGGGTGCCCGGACAGGGGCCCACAGCCCTGCACCCCCTGCTCAAGGCTTCTCCTGGCGTTTTCCTCTCCTTCTGTTGCCTGTCTGAAGCGACTGCCTGGGGTGGAGTGGCCTTTCGGTCTGAACCTCCAGATGTGCAGAGGGTCCCTTTCTGTGTGAACCTCCAGATGTGCAGAGGGTCCCTTTTGGTCTGAACCTCCAGATGTGCAGAGGGTCCCTTTCTGTCTGAACCTCCTGGGCTTGGGTTTCTGCCTTGGAACCCTTGCAGGCTCTTGGCAGCTGAACCTGCAGGCAGCTCTCTGCAGGTGATGTCCCGGCTCCCCTGGGCTCACCACCCCCCGAGGAAGGCTCCTCCTCCTCCTCCTCCTCCTCCTCATCACGGAGGTTTCTGAGTGCTCCTGTGAGACCTTTCATCCTCCACTCAGAAAACACCTCCTGTTTTCTCCCTGCTTTCTTGTTTTTGGCTCTCTGTTGGTTGAACACAGGACCTGCAGTCAAATCTCTGTCCTGACAGGAAAGGTGAATCAGGCCTGTACCTCCCTGTGGGGTAGAATTTCAAAGAATTGTGAAAGAGTCAAGGTTGGAAAAGACCTCCATGATTGAGTCCAACATTTTTTGGGTTCAAAAAAGGTTCAACCTTTTCCCTAAAGGTCACTGGACCCTGGGCACCAGAGAAAGCCACATTTCTGTCTTGTCTCCAAGTCTTTTCTGATCCCTGATCTAGAGCTTTATAAAGCCAACCAAGCTAACAAGATAAACATTTTACTGCTTAATAAACCATAATACAGTGGCAATCCAGACAGAGCTGCTGAGCATTTGAGGGTTTTATTTGTAAGCGAATTAATCTGGAGAAATCTTAATTTGCTGCCTGCTGGCTAATTGATCTCATTCTTTGCATTTCCTCTCCCCACTGCACCAGCTGGCCAGGATTGCTGACAGCAAGGATCACGTTTTCCCAGTGAATGATGGCTTTGAAGCCCTGCAGGGGATCATAGACTCTGTGAGTATTTTCACCCCAGTGTTTGCCCTGGTGTTCCCCTGCACAAATCCAGGTTTGGTTTTCCTTTGTTCACAAGAACCTGCTGGAAAAAAAATCACGGAATCATTTAGTCCAAGGGAATCACCCGTGGTTTGTACTAAAATGCTACTTCAGGGTTAAGTGTATCAATACAGGTTTGAGCCCAAATGATCCTTGTCTGTGGCCAGCCAAAGGTGGGAAGGAGCTGAGGGGATGGTGAGGCACCAGGGACAGCTTGGGCAGGGCTGTGCCAGAGCACGCCCTGGAGCAGGGGCTGGGGCCCTGGATCCCGCTGTCCCTGCTGCCCTGGCGCCTCCTGTCCCGGGGATGTGCAGGAGGGCTCCTGCTCCGTGTGCCAGAATCCCCACGCCTCTGGCACGCGGGCTGGTTTCCTCCCAGCTAGGCTTCCCCATTCCCAGTTCCTGGCATTTCCTGCGGGGCTTGGGCAGCCTGAGAGCTTCGGGCTGGTTGGATTCCTTCCCCCAGGATGGGGAATCCTTTCGGGGCCCCTGTGTGTTCTCATTCTGGCGCAGGCTGCTTGGGTGATACAACCCAGGCGTGGAGCTGGGGAGGGGGCACTCACAGGGGGGCTCACATTCCTCTGTTTGCAGTGGTCACACATTATTTGGACAATGCAATTCCAAGCGAAACCATTCCCTCAGCTCAGGCTCAGCTTTCCCTGGTGCTCTCTCACAGACATGGAACACAATCCTTCTTTTATTGGCTTTCCTGGCACTGAGAGTGGATCTACTGCCTCGGCTCCCTTGGACAGTCAGGTGTTGCATGTCACTTCAGAAAGCAACAAAACAACAAAAAAAAAGCGCAAGAGTTTTCTCCCCGGCCCCGCATTCCCTTCGCAGCTGTTTGTAATGAATTCCAGCAGCGGCTCTGGCTGCCCTTCCAGTTGTGCTGGGCAGAGGGGGAAGATTTCGGCCGCCGGGCAGGCAGTGAGGAGCTGCTCCGGGGAGGGGAGCAGGATCTCCCCGCCTGGCCAGGAGGGTCACTGACCGAGCAGGGAGCACTCTGCCACCGAGCACTTGCGCTGCAGAGGAGCCGCTGCAGCAGCCTGGCCAGCAGGGAGAGCGGTGAGAGCCCCCCGGCTGCGGATAAGGATGAGAGGAAGTTAATTCCAGACATGTCCTGCCACTGGACATTCCGTAATGAACAAGTTTATCAGCTGATAACGCCCGGCCTCAGCTGCACAAGTTCCTCGTTAATTTTCAGGTCTGTGATCAGCTTGCTTCTCCTTTCTTCCGCCAAGTGCATCTTTAAGAAGGATTTAAATGGATTTCTTAGTCCCTGTGGATAATACTGGGCAGGAAGCAGGTCACAAAGGAATGGCTGCTTTGTAACTGGCACCAGCCTTTGGCACTCGCTCGCTGAGCAGAGCTTGCTGACGAGCACCTGGCATCAGGCTGCAGGTCATTCCCACCCGCACTCAGTAGGCAGTGACTTCAGCATCCTGCTGGCTAATTAGAATTCCCAAATTTGGTGGAAAGAGCATCCGAGGAACACACAGCTGCTGTGGTGAGGTGATCTGGGTGAGGAGAATACCAAGGGAGAGCAGAACTTCGCTCCCTTTCTTCCCTGGGTTTCCAGAAGGCCCCAGTGACCCCCGGGCCTCTCCTGGCAGAAAGGTGAATGAGTCAGGAGATGGCATCACCCCCTTCCAGGGGATCTGCTCCCCTGGGAAGCTCCGGCATGAGCTGCACCCCCAGCCCACCAAGGCTGCACTCAGGAAATTACAGAGCCCAGGAAATCTTCTACAGTGAAGACTTGTAATCCTTTTTGAATGTATTTTTTAATGAGGAAGAGACATAAAGGAATTTTTTTTTTTTTTTTTTTGGCAATAATTCTGCCTTTTGCAGTAATTCTGCCTGATGTTCACTTTAAGTTAGGGTGTGTGCTTGGAGCATTGGAAACTTAATCTAAATCCAAATAAATATTGCAATTGGCGCTGTAAAAGTGCTTAAGGCCAGTTTTTTGTAGTCATGTAAAGGAATTAGACTGGACTGGGAGATCTGCATCATCCAATTGAGACACCTGCTATTCCCCCCTCCGAGCTGCCTTACAGCAGGAATGGTTGCAAATATCTAAGTAGAAGTCATGAAATTCAAATTTAAACATGTGGGGATTTATTTCATTAAAAAAAAGCACTGATTGTATTTGACTGTTGTGTTTTTCCTTATTCTGTCTATTTTAGATTCTTCTGCTGTTTCTCTGTTCTGTTCTGAACTGCTGACTTTCTCTTTTTTTCCACCTGCCAGTTCCTGTAAAACCTTGTACCTGCAAATCTTCTCTCTCCTCACCTGTCAGGCTGCCACCAGCTCAGACCATCCTGCCTCCTGCAGTCCCCTGGTACTTTCAGCCCTCCTTCCTGAGTAACTCAAACTTCTGTTTAAAAGTTTTAAAGAACAGAGCCTGGCTCTAGGAGCAGCTTTTGCAATCAGGTATTTGAGGCAGGGAGCTGCGACTGTGGAGAAAAACAAAAATTATCTCTTTCCTTACAGAATTTATTGTATTGGTTGTTGTTCTTTCCTTGCAGATGTTTCAATTTAAAGTTGGGAAAATAGTTTTCACGTTGGATTTGAGTCACCAAATGATGCTTGGCTGACATTTACTTGCCTCTTGGAGCCGACCTGAATTTTGATCAGTGCTGCCTCGTGCAGGGGCTGGGGCTGAACCCCCCAAACTCTCGAGGGTGCCAGGCGCTGGCACAGCCCTGGCAGGACAGGAGGAGCTGGGCTTGGCCTCAGGGCAGGGCAGGGGCTGCTGCTTGCAGGGAACAGCCCGAGGAACTGCAGCACCACGAGGGAATGGAGAGTGCCCAGCCCCAGGCTCTGCCTTGGGTGCTCGGCCAAGCCTGGGCTGCAGCTCGTGTACATCTCTGCAATGAAGTGCTCAAAGCCAGGGCTCAAAGCCAGGGCTCAAAGCCCTCCCCAGTGCTCCCTGCTCCGGCTGGGCCGGGCTTAAATGGGGAGGAGTGGTGCGTGTCCGGGGTGAGGCGCCGGAGCAGCCCGGGGGATGCGCTCAGGTGAGCTCACAGGACTCGGGTGAGCTCAAAGGACTCAGGGAATGCACTCAGGTGAGCTCCCAGGACTCGGGGGATGCGCTCAGGTGAGCTCACAGGACTCAGGTGAGCTCACAGGCCTTGGGTGAGCTCACAGGACTCACTCAGGTGACGAGCACAGGTGGCAGCCCCCCGGCTGAGACGGGAGAAGGGGCTCCGGGGGGTTCCTGGGCTGTTTGAGTGCAAAGCTCAACGGTTTAACTCCAGCTTGTGATGTTTTGTCTGGAGTTCTGTGTCCAGGGTGACTTTGGAGAGGGAGTGGCTGCAAGGGCAGGACAGGGACGTTGCCTCCACAGCCCCTGGGAGCCCTGAGGGGTTGCAGAGCAGGAACAATTTCAGATCAGGGGGTGCAGAAGGCTGGGCACAAAGCCAGCACTGCCCTGGCACCGTGGGCACCCCTCACCTTGGCACCCCTCACCTTCCAGCCCAGCCAGGGAGGGCAGTGACACCTGCTTGGCTGGGAAATAAAGAACTGTAATGGTGCCACAAAAGCAAAGTGCTCTGCTGAGTTAAATGTTTATATAAAAAATGTGCACCTCCTCACCATCCCCATCTCTGTTTCTAAGGAAACAAGGCTGAGCTATTTAATGACCTTTTTGTCTCTTTTAGATTTTGAAGAAGTCCTGTATAGAAATCCTGGCAGCAGAGCCTTCCAGCATCTGTGCAGGGGGTAAGTATGAACGAGGCCACGGCTCTTCATGTGGCCTAAAGTACAATTTTCAGTTCTTCTCTAATTGCTGCAGAGTGCAAAACTCACTAATTACCCGGGGCTAAATATTTCAGCTTTTTTTGGGGGGTGAATTTCTTTTTCACTTTAGGGTAGTTTGCATGAGTCCCACTTCTGCCAAGTGGTGTCAAATGGGATTTTCTTGCAGAAAAGGCCTGAATTCAGGTTTTGCAGAAATGTTCTTCTATCAGACCAGTCTGTCTCACTCGGGCCGTGCCAGACTTGAAGATGCACTGCGCTTAAAATATGTTTACATACTTCTTCAAGTGACAAACAACGATGCTTATAGAATGTCATGGGCTAGAAAATTACCTATAATCATCATTTATAACCATCTTCAACACTTTCTAAGTACTTTGACCTTATCACTCCCATTGATTGTTCATGAAGGGGAGGACAGGGGTAGGAACAGCTGTGCCCAGCACAGAGGAAATGCAGAGGGGTTTATAAAAACTGTTTGCATCAGAATTTGGACTTCCCAAGAGGAGCAATCCTTGGAAAATGCCAGCAGTTATTTGGATCCTTAGTTCAGGGCCTCGTCTCCAAGTCTGGGCAAGCAGCCCCCTGCTCTTGGCCTGCAGGTAATTTCATCATTTAGGGCTTGGAGGCTGCTGAGAGTGCCACTGACTACACAAATCACGTGCATTGGGGGCCTTAAAATCAGAGTTTGCAGGCACAGCTGTGACACCTCGTCTTTCCGAGTTCCTGAGCCCATCCTTGAGGAATGGTGGCAGATTTTTTTGGTTTTTTCCTCTTTTTTTGATGGCAAGGAGCAAACCTGAGGGCTCTGTGCTACCTGGGGCTGCTCTTGCTCTGCTGACCTGCCCAGGGCACGGCAGGGCTGGGTTTCAGCACTGAAATGGCAGTTTTGGGGTGATTTGACCACGCAGGGAGCCCTGGGCTCTCCAGTCCAGCCCCAAACAGACGCAGGTCCTGCTGATATCTCTGATTTCTGTTCTCTGACTGTACTTGAATCCTCATCCCCCGGAGCTGGAGACTTCTGTGATACCCCCTGAACATTCCCCAGCACAGAGCTCTGCTGCTCCTCCCAAAAGGTCTCCCCCAGCACGGAGAGGGCCTGGAGCAGCTTCCCTGGATGTGCTGGGATGATTTGCAACTTGGCTGGAACCGAGTGGGACCTGGAAGGGAGCCCAGATTCCAGAGAAAATCTGCTTTTCTTGACAAGTCCAGTGTGTGTGGGGGGGTCTTCAGGGGAGATGGGAGAAGATGGGGCCATAAAACACAAAGGGAAAGGTCTGAGTCTGCAAAAAACAAGGTTTCCTGTTGCTCCTGGGGATTTTAAATTGTTTTTTGATTTTTAAAATAGGGGTGTTCCTGGTGCACTGAGGTTACTCCTGGGCTGTCTTGGATTATTTGGTGTCTAAATCACATTCCCCAGCCAAAGTCCAGTGGGGATGAGCTGGGTTGCCTCTCCCAGAGAGTCACAGGAGCTGTGGGGGCTCCTTCCTGGGAAAGGAACACCTGAACTTCTCCAAATTATGTCACTAGAAGATTTTTGTTTGCCTTTCTTCACCCAAAACTTGCTGCCGTTTGAAATGGACACTCAGAAAGGGGAAAACTCAGTGTCCTTGACGTTTCATATTTCCACTGCAGGCTCCTTAACGGTGAATTGTTTCCTGCTTCTAAAAATTCAAGCTGCAGTCGGGCGGGGAGAGTGTGGAAGTGACATTTTGAACGCTTTTTAAGCTTAATTGTGAAAATGCCAATTTCAGCAGTTGGAAACCCGAGTGACCATTGCCTGCTGTGCATCAATAATAACCCAGCGCCTGTTTTGGCAGAATCCTTCCAGGTTGTGGTGCGGGGAAATGGTTTTCGCCACGCCCGAAACGTGGACAGAGTGCTCTGCAGCTTCAGGATCAACGACACTGTCACCCTCAGTAAGCCCCTGGATTTGTTCTCTTTTCCTCCCTGACTCTGCACTGGCAGGCGTTTGGAGCTTCAAACCGAAGTTAATGCAGTTATGGGTGAGGAGCTGCTCACGAGCAGGGTGCAGAAGGGGTGGTTCTTCAGGAGGGCAATGGCAGTGGCACTGTGGGCAGCTGGGCTTGGGGGCTGAAAATACAGGGGGCAGAAACCTTCCTGCACAGAGCACCCCCGGTGCCTGGCTGGGCTGTGAGCAGGGGATTGGGGGGTTCTCTCCTCACCTGTGTTTTGGGGGGCTCAGTGAGCAGGGGGATCGGGGGGGTTCTATCCTCACCTGTGTTTTGGGGGGCTCAGAGCATCCCCCGGTGCCTGGCTGGGCTGTGAGCAGGGGATCGGGGGGGTTCTCNGCTCAGTGAGCAGGGGGATCGGGGGGGTTCTATCCTCACCTGTGTTTTGGGGGGCTCAGAGCATGCCCTGGTGCCTGGCTGGGCTGTGAGCAGGGGATCGGGGGGGTTCTCTCCTCACCTGTGTTTTGGGGGGCTCAGAGCATCCCCCGGTGCCTGGCTGGGCTGTGAGCAGGTCCACCCCAGGCATTTTTCATCACAATCCCACCGTAGCTCTCAGTTTACCTCAGTGCAGCCCCTGGGCTTTCTGAAGGTGAAGCTGCCTTCCTGTGCCCACCAAAGGCTGTGGGAAGGGAGGGGAAAGGCCACGTTTGCTGCCCTGTGACCCGGAGCATTCCTGGTGTCCTGAGCTGCTGCGGGGGTGAGCAGGGAGCTCCCCCTCCCTGGGCAGCACCAGGACCTCTCTGTGAGTCCTGTTTGGAGCTGTGACGAGGCAGGGAAAGGCCACAAAGCCCAAATTGTGGGTGCAGCCCCTCCCTGAGTGCGGGAGCCCAGCAGTTCCCAAAGGCAGGAGTGTCCAGGTGGGAGCTGGCACAGCTCTGCTGGGTTTGAGCTGCTCCGCGGGAGATCCCTGAGCCTGCAGCTCCCAACGCTCTCCCTGAGGAAACGGGACCAGGATTTTATGGAAACCTCATGGAAGTTGGATAGCTCAGCTGCCTTTGTTTGCTTCAGACCTCTCTGATTGTATCAGGGAGGGAGGTATTTTCAAAGATAACGCTAAGCCAACAGTTCCTGAAACCTTAAATTCTCCCAGATGAGAGGTAGTGAGCACGGCTAGGACGTGCTGAGGTTAAAGGCATGAGCTAATGGGCTTTTATTGGGATTATTGGCAGGGAAAAGTGGCAGGTGAAGAGAGCATCGACTCGTAATGTTCATAGTTATGGGATAAAAAAAAGGAACATCTGTAGAAGCCATGAGGAACATTTGGCTGAGCAGAGCTGGAATCAGATGCATGTTCAGCAGCAGGGAGCTCCTGCCAGCAGCAGGACCTGGGAGAATTGGGTTCAGCCTGCACAGAGTTAAAAGTAATTATCCAGTGCAGTGACTTCGGAGTGCTCCGTGGTGCTAAAATGTCTGAGTGTGCCCAGGCTGTGCAGCAGCCAGCAAAGCCAGCTCTGGGCAGAGAGGCTGAGCTCTGTCCTGAGTCACTGGGAGCTGAATGGAGACAGGAGAGGTTGGGGAAGGAGCTGAATGGAGACAGGAGAGGTTGGGGAAGGGGCTGAATGGAGGCAGGAGAGGTTGGGGAAGGGGCTGAATGGAGACAGGAGAGGTTGGGGAAGGGGCTGAATGGAGACAGGAGAGGTTGGGGAAGGGGCTGAATGGAGACAGGAGAGGTTGGGGAAGGGGCTGAATGGAGACAGGAGAGGTTGGGGAAGGGGCTGAATGGAGACAGGAGAGGTTGGGGAAGGGGCTGAATGGAGACAGGAGAGGTTGGGGAAGGGGCTGAATGGAGACAGGAGAGGTTGGGGAAGGGGCTGAATGGAGACAGGAGAGGTTGGGGAAGGGGCTGAATGGAGACAGGAGAGGTTGGGGAAGGGGCTGAATGGAGACAGGAGAGGTTGGGGAAGGGGCTGAATGGAGACAGGAGAGGTTGGGGAAGGGGCTGAATGGAGACAGGAGAGGTTGGGGAAGGGGCTGAATGGAGACAGGAGAGGTTGGGGAAGGGGCTGAATGGAGACAGGAGAGGTTGGGGAAGGGGCTGAATGGAGACAGGAGAGGTTGGGGAAGGGGCTGAATGGAGACAGGAGAGGTTGGGGAAGGGGCTGAATGGAGACAGGAGAGGTTGGGGAAGGGGCTGAATGGAGACAGGAGAGGTTGGGGAAGGGGCTGAATGGAGACAGGAGAGGTTGGGGAAGGGGCTGAATGGAGACAGGAGAGGTTGGGGAAGGGGCTGAATGGAGACAGGAGAGGTTGGGGAAGGGGCTGAATGGAGACAGGAGAGGTTGGGGAAGGGGCTGAATGGAGACAGGAGAGGTTGGGGAAGGGGCTGAATGGAGACAGGAGAGGTTGGGGAAGGGGCTGAATGGAGACAGGAGAGGTTGGGGAAGGGGCTGAATGGAGACAGGAGAGGTTGGGGAAGGGGCTGAATGGAGACAGGAGAGGTTGGGGAAGGGGCTGAATGGAGACAGGAGAGGTTGGGGAAGGGGCTGAATGGAGACAGGAGAGGTTGGGGAAGGGGCTGAATGGAGACAGGAGAGGTTGGGGAAGGGGCTGAATGGAGACAGGAGAGGTTGGGGAAGGGGCTGAATGGAGACAGGAGAGGTTGGGGAAGGGGCTGAATGGAGACAGGAGAGGTTGGGGAAGGGGCTGAATGGAGAGAGGAGAGGTTGGGGAAGGGGCTGAATGGAGACAGGAGAGGTTGGGGAAGGGGCAGGCACCACGGCAGAGCCGGGCTGTGCTCCCGTGAATGCTCTGTGTCTCGGCCAAACGCCACCCTTGGCACAGCCTGGCCTGGATTTGTTTTATTCAGAGCCTGGGAGCAGGACAGTGCAGGGCATCAGCAGAGAGAGGGGCTGGATCCCCAGAGTGCCCAACAAGTGCCTTCTAAAAATTGCCTCCTGTTTTTAAAGCCCAACAGATTGCTCCCTTTCCCCCATCTTTCATTTCTCCTGGCACAACAGGACTTTTCCTGTGATATCCTCTTTCTTTTCTTGCAGGCCTGTCACTCTCAACACAGCAATGTTTTGCTTTGCAGTTCCACTCTGTAACCCCTGATTTCCCTCCACGGAACCTTTTCATTTTCTAACAGCACTTCTTCTCTTTCCACGATGCTGTAGAGAATGTCCCTCCCTGTGCCAGCCCCCTCAGGTGTCCTGGGGGCTGTGACCTGTGTGAGGGACACAATCCATGCTCCAATCTTCCCCAGGTGAGAACAAGCACCGAGGAGAGCTTGGCCTCTGGTTTTGAAGGGTGGCTGAAGTCTCTGCTTGTCAAAGAACAGGAAGAAAACGGTTGTGCTTCCCTCAAACGCTGCCCCAGCCTCCGGGAAATTGTCAGGACTTTTAACCCGGGCTCCCTGTGCCGTTTTCTCCAGGTTTCCCTGCGGCTGCCCAGGCTGAGGGGAGGGAGCAGCCAGGGCAGGCAGGGCCTTTGTGGTTCGTGCTGAGAGAGGACAAAAGCCCCTGTGCAGCGTGCTCAGCTATTCACATCACCTTCAGTTTCCTCCTCCGCATTTCTCCACCACCTGGCGTTTCCCTGTGCTCACGGTGACCTCTGAAACCTTGGCCTAATCCACTTCTGGAGGTTTGCTTCTCCCATCTGCACTGGCGTGCCCGTTCTCCCCTGGGTGCATTGCCACAGCGTGGCACCAGGGCAGGGCTGCTGCTGGCAGCGCTGGGGCTGGGCTGGGGCTGGGCTGGCCCGGGGGGGCCGGCGATGCTGCAAACCAAGCTCTGCCATCTCCTCCTGCAGCCCCCGAGCTCCCTGCAGAGCTCCTTGCTCAGCACAGGGAGCCCTCAGAGCATCCAGAGGCTGCTGGGCGTGTGATGTCACTCTGTGTTCTCTGCTCCGGAAGGGTCTGGCGCTCACAGCGTGTCCCTGAGCACAGCAGCTACAGCTCAGCTCAATCTGGTTTTCATTACGGCATTAACAAAACATTTCTGGTTTATGGCTCTTTCTCCTCGGCACTTTCTGGAGCTCAGGGAGTGGTCCAGGGTCTTCCTGCGTTCCCATGTCCCCCAGAACGGCTCTGAGACACAGACTGGGCTTGCAGGGCTGGCACAGGGCTGGCACAGACGAGGAGCCGGCCAGGGGGACAGGGCGCCTGCTTTGGCAGGTGGGGCAGAGGCTGAGGGAGGGCTTTGGGCTCGTCTCGGGTGACAAAGGGACAGTGCAGGTGCTCGGGACGAGGGGCAGGAGCCCCCTCAGAGCAGCAGCTTCCACCCCAGGCAGGCTGGAGTGGATCCCCCTCCTGCAGGGACAGGAGAGGAGGGCAGAGCAGCTCTGCCGTGTCCTTCACTGAACGCAGGGCCGATGCCTGCTGGCAGCTTCTCTCCCTCACTTTTAAAAGCAGGGTTTTAATTGAGGTTCAGATGCTTCTGCCTCGAAATGCCATATTTTCCATAATACACAATTTTCTCAACTTGGATATTTCTTAACTTACCTCCTTACCAGCACAGGGCGATGCTGAGCTCTGAGCTTCCAAACAGCTCCAGACCTCCAGCTCAGCCGCGGCTCAGACGCGAGGCAGCTCCTCATCCCCCACCTCACTCGTGTACCAAGAGCAGGAAAACCCTTATCTAGGCTGCTTCTGGCAGTGAATGCACTGTTTCTCTTTGGCAGATGAGAAGCCTTTCGTGGTGGAGGACACCTACCTGCTGTGCCCAGCCCCTGTGCTGAGGGACGTTGGCATGTACGTTTTCCCTGCCCCAATATTCACTCTGCCTGTGGGGAGCTGGGGCTGGGTCCCCCCCCCGAGTTCTGCTGCTCTCTGTGGATCCCAAGCTGCCCTTCTCTGGTGTCCAGAGGCAGCTGTGCCCTGCAGCACAGGGCTGGGCCACCAGCAGTGGGAATGCTGTGAGCAGCAGCCCGGGCACGGCTCGGTGTCAGACACAGGGCTGTGCTTCAGCTGCCCTGATTTCTTCCTGGGGGTTTTTTTGTTTTTTTTTTTTCCAGGGAAGCAGCTCTTCAAGTCAGCATGAACGATGGTCTGAGCTTCATCTCCAGCTCTGTCATCATCTCCAGCACACACTGTGTAAGTTTTGATTCCTGAAATGTTCCAGTGGGATGGTGGGACCCCAGGGCTGCCAGGGTGGGTAAGCCTGCTGTGAAGGGTTTGTTCCCCCTTTTAAGGTGACTTTGGAGGCGTGGCAGTGTGGCATTTTGGGTGTCTGGTGTGCCACAGTGTGGCCTAAGCCCTTGAGCCTCCAGTGAACACCTCAGGAGCCACATCTGAGCTGGGCCAGGGACAGAGCTGGGCTGGCAGTGCCCTGGAGGGGTCTGTGCCCTGGAGGGCTCTGTGCCCTGGAGGGGTCTGTGCCCTGGGGGTCTCTGCCCTGGGGGGCTCTGTGCCCTGGAGGGGTCTGTGCCCTGGAGGGGTCTGTGCCTTGGGGGTCTCTGCCCTGGGGGTCTGTGCCCTGGGGTGTCTGTGCCCTGGGGGCTCTGTGCCCTGGGGGCTCTGTGCCCTGGAGGGGTCTCTCTGCCCTGGGGGTCTCTGCCCTGGGGGGCTCTGTGCCCTGCCCAGGGAACGAGGAGCAGCTGTGCTGCCTTCCTGAGCTGGGCTGCTCCCTGTCCAGCCACTGCAGCCCCTCTGCACAGAAACCAGCACGGGGGCAGGAACGGGCTCTGCCCTGACTGGGCTCTGTGGGGGTGTCAGTGGGGAATTGCTGGGCCCAGGAGGATGAAATTTATAATTCCTAGTAATGCTGAAGATGCTGCTTCTGCTGAGTGCAACGAACCCAAACTCACCAAAAACTGCCCGTCTGCTGTGGAGCAGCATTCTTGGGAAAACCCCCAGGAATAAGCCATCGTTCCACTGAAATTCCACCAAACTGCTTTGTGGTTTTCTATGAAGAGATTCATTTTTGTTTCTGTGTCAGAAACACCGAGGATGTGTAAGATGAAAGAGGGGCTTAAGTACCACGGATTCTGCCTCAGCTTTGTCCTGCCTCAAGATTGCATCCCTGCTGCCTGGGGCAGAATTCTGGGAGCCTGGTCTTGGGCACGGATCTCAGCAGGGACCAGCACAGGAATGCTGGGGATGAATCATTTCCTCTATGGCACCGTGGCTGGAGGGGCCACCCCTCCTCCCTGGCTGCTCTAGGAATGTTCACCTCACCCATTCCAAGCTTTGGGGTGGATGGATCCGTGTGTGCCTCGAGGGAGTTTCCCTGTGGGGCACATCCCAGGCTTTGTGGGGCAGCAGGAAACCCCCAGGGCAGGTTCTGGCTCAGGTTTTGTCATCCCTCCCCTCCTTTCTCCAGGAGAAGCTGCACTCCTGGCCAAGGAACTCCCCTAGTCCCAGCCTGGCCTCTGGCATCCCTCGGCTCCCCAGCTGAGTGGAAGCTGGCTGGGGTTTGGGATGGCAGGAGTTGTCCCTGCCCGTGGGAGGGGGTGGAACGAGAGGAGCTTTAATGTCCCCCCCAACCCCTCTGTGATTCTGAGATTCCCTATTTCTATATTTACTCCCCCTAAACATACAGAAATGCCTCTGACATGTCCTGCTCCACATTTTCTGCCTTCTCCCAATTGTACAACAGCTTCCAGAGGTTCTTTTCCATTGTGCTTCCGCTGCCAGCAATATCTGCAGCGTTTTCTTGGCCTTGCTGGGCTCTGGCAGGGCAGAGGAGCCTTCGAGGCACAGCTGCCTCTCTTTCCCCACAGCCTATTTGTTTCAGAGGCTGCAGGGGGGAGTTTTAACACATCCGAGATGTGGAGCACCTCGAGGGGCCAAGGAAAGAGCCCCCTGGGGGTTTTTGTTACTGTTCCTTGGTAGGATAAAAAGGTGTCTCACAAGAGCAGTTGTCCAGGGCTCCAGCAGCTCTCAGGAGGGAAAGTGTCAAAGTTTTACATTGAGTTGGCACAAGCTGTGAGAGAGCTTTGCTGTCTGCCTTTTGTGGAGTTCTGGGTTGTTGATCTGTACCAGCCCCGCATTTATCTGTGACAGCAGCACCCATCACAGATAACTCTGTGTATTTAAGGGCTGGCCAGGCTTTTCTACACTGATCTTTTCTCATGAGAAATCTTCCGGTTTACTGTAAGAAAGCCCTCTTTTTAAAATGAAAGTTGTTTTCCTGGTCCGAATTTCCAGCCTGCCTTCAATAAGTGTTAAACACACTCATTGCATTATTCCATGGTTCAGTGTTTCCATGAGCATTGTTCGTCCAAATTCTGATTAAGAAGAAAATAGAATGAAAACAGACATTTGAAATGCTTCAGCCCTTTTTCCCCAGCTATGTGAGACTGGGAGGGAGGTCTCAAAATGCCAGTGGAGCTTTTGCAAGCTCTGAGCAGGCAGATTTTTGTCCCTGTTTATCATTCAGCTTGGCCACGTGGCAGCCCCTATCTCAGCACAGCCGGGGCTGTGTGAAACCGTGGGCATTGCACAGAAGGGCAGCAAAATTCTCAGTGACACTGGGAAGGTCTGGCAGCTCCAGCCCTGCCCAGTGCTCTGGACTGGTTTGCTGCTGCTGTGATGCACAGAACCCCAGCTGGCCAGGCCAGCTGCACTGCAGAGGAACAGATGTGCTGGGGTATCAAAAGTTAGTCTTTACAGGTTGTCTTGGGGGGAAGGAAATTAAAAATAAATCCTATTTTTAAAAATAAACCAAAAAAAAAAAAAAAATCTCCAGAAAAGAGCTAAAAAGCCACTTCAATTTGTTTTGTATTTTTGCAACTTGATTTGAGAATACTCCTAATGATGAAATATTTGTTTTAATATGGGGCTAAGGGGACAGATACTGATTAGACACAAAAAGCCTGATTTCTTCTGCAATTTCAAGGCAGAAAAGAGTTGAGACCCCATTTTCTAAAGCACTGAATACCAGCAGGTTGCATTTTGCAGATGATGGATGTGCCTTTGTGCTGTTTGTCTGGAGGAGCAGCCCCAAATGTGCAGCTCTGTTTTCCCAAATGAGCTTTTCTTTTGTGTGCCTTGGGCTCCAAGTTCCATTTCCAGACATGCCTTGGGTGAATTCTTCTCCTGTGTGAATTACCTCCTCTTGCTTCCAAGTGTCAAAGACCGGCTTGTCTTGATCCAAGTGCTCCAGAAACTCTTTCTGCACCAGCAGAGAGCTTGGGAAATGCTCCTGACTTGGTTTTCCTCCCATTACTCTGAATTTTGGAATGCTGGGAGCTCGTCTGGCCCTTGCAGGGATCCAAGCAGGCGCCCACTGCTCACCCCCAGCAGGTCCCCCTGCCCCTGCACGTGTCCTCTCTCCGGCACCGTGGCCTGGACGGTGGGTGGAGGGGTTGAAATGTCTGCCTCCTGCAGCAAGAACATCTCAGGGAGCTTCAGGTCAGGCCTTGCTGGCCTGGGAACAGCGGGGTCCTGGCGAGGAGTGGGACAGGGACAGCTCGGGGACGCCTGGGCTGGGTTACACCTCAGCACCAAGAAGTGATGCACTTTTGGGGCTTGGCAGCTGGGCTGAGCCGAGCCTGGGCAGCAGTCTGCAGGGCTGATCAGTGCTGGGCAATTGCTGATGTGTTCTAAGTTCTCAACCTCCCCCAGCCAGAGAGGAGGGGATCCTGTGGAGTTAGTGATGGGGACACGCCCTGTGTGTCCTTGCGAGGGATGCTCAGATCTCTTGGAAAGCTCCTGGCAGAGCTGCTCTGAGTCAGCAGAGCTGAGAGGAGCAGCAGGACCTGGGTCAGGGGCCCCTGGAGCTGTCACGGCCAGTTTTCTCTTTGGACTCAGCTGGAACAGCAGCACTGCTGCCACATCTGAACTGCAGGGGGGAAGAGCTGCAAAGAAATTGCCTGAACTGCAGTGCAGCATTGCCAGTATTGTGGCTGCCCCATCCCTGCAAGTGTCCAAGGCCAGTTTGGGTGGGACTTGGAGCACTCTGGGACACAGGGAGGTGTCCCTGCCCACAGCAGGGGTGGCACTGGGAGGGCTTGGAGGGCCCTCCCAACCCAAACCACTCCCTGGTTCTGTGATTGCGTTGTGAGCTCTCCTTAAAACCTTTTTATACCTCTTCACTTCAATAGTCTGAGGAATGTTACATTAATCTTAGTCTGAATTAGGTGTTCCACGTCACTGTGAGGGTCAGGAAACGGATGCAAAACCCATGAAGGGACCGGGAGGTCTGGGCCTCTCTGCACGGAGGGGCTGGGGGAGGGCAGGTGCCACCTTTGGAGTGTGAGCAGAGAGGAAACCTTGTCTGAAAAGTGCAGGAGCGTGGCATTGCTCCTCAGCACTGCTGCAGCACAGCTGGGGGCAGGATCCCGGGGGGATCCGTGTGAGCACAGCTGCCAGCCCCAGGGTCACGCTCTCTGTGCTCTCCTGCAGTCGGACGGCACCATCCTGGCCATCGCTCTGCTGATCCTCTTCCTCCTGCTGGCCCTGGCCCTGCTCTGGTGGTTCTGGCCCCTCTGCTGCACCGTGGTAAGTGACAGAAATCACCAGCACAACGCTGCATTTCAGAGCTGTGGGAAAGGCAGGGAAGGAGGCAGAGATTTCCACGGGACTGATCCCAGAGCGGGGCAGAGTTTCTGCCACTGCTGCCTGTGCCTCGGGTCAGACCCACGGAACAGCAGCAGTGCCGACACCCAAACCTCGTCAGGAGCCTTCCAGTCTTGTGGTTGGGTCACAAAATGGAAAGAGTGGGCAGGAATGTATTCCTTACCACGCCTGCTCTGCATTTCTAACCCTGGAGCCCGTGCTGGGGCGCTCCTGTGGGAGGGCAGCACTGATCAGCCCACTCTGGAGCTGCCTCAGGTGCAAGGAAAAGACTTTCCTAGCTGTGCAAATTGTTGCAAGGTGCACTTTGTTTCCTGGGTCACCACGTCTGGAAAGCACTTTGAAGTATCCCAGGGACAGTGGAAGCAGGACTGAGCTTCACTGAGCATTGTGTTTCCTCGGGGCCCTTCCACAAAAGGCCAACAGCACAATCCCAGAGTTTAATGCTTTAAAAGGGGAGAGAGAAATCAGGGGAGAAGGAAGAGGTCAAGGGAGGCAAGAAGGAAATCACAGACTGGAGACATGTCCCGTGGCTCTGCTGTTTGCCACAGACCTGTCACACCCCGAGCATCCCTGCTGAGCCCTGGCACTGCGATTTCCAGCGAGGATCAGGGCAAGGGCTCCTTCCTGGGGAATTCACAGCACAGGGAAGCTCTGCTCTTCTTCTGGGTCGTGGTCGTGCTGCAAATGTAGAGCAAGAATTAAGGGTGCACAAATGTCAGCAGAATTGGAGCCTGGGTTTGTGACTGGCTGCGTGTAACCTTTCAGAAGCTGCTTTTAGGGCTGCCCAAAGTGGCTCCAGTTTCTGGGTCACCATCATTATTCCTGATTTTAAATCACAGACCAGTGTTGTAAACTTGCACCACGTTGTACCAACCCCACAGTGCAGAGCAGAGAGCTTTGGAGCCACTCACTGGAGGGTGAATCTCTGTGTTACCCAGAACAAGGATACAAGTCTTGCAGGAAAGATCTCAGTTGTCTATTTCTGTTCCTGGCTGAAAATGGGGATAAAACGCTTCTCTTCACAGTAGTTTGGCACCTCTGTTCCAAGATGAAAACCAGAATGGAAAAAATATTTATTTGGACTTAGAGAACAATAAAAAAAATTTTAAAAAAAAAAAAAAAATTTGGTTCTAAAATTGGCCAAAGGATTAGCAGCGTGGTAGGTTGCTCAGAGTTATTTGTCTAAACCAGATGGCACATTCCCAGAGGAGCTGGGCCAACTTTTTGTTGGCACGTTTTCATGGAAGTCAGTGCAGAAGTGCCCTGTGCAGGCGTTTGCGTTGGGATCTGGAGGAGAAATGGAGATAAAGGGAAATGCTCTCAGTGATGCTGCTGGTCTGAGGTTCTGTTAGAGCAGCAAGGTGAAGCTGATGAGAAAAAGGCAAAAATAAAAGCAGCAGGGCATGGAGGGGATGTGGAGCTGCCACTGTGAGGGCTCTGCTGCAGGGGAATCCTGTGAGGACAGAGGTCCTGTAACAGCCCTGAGTGTGAAAAATAATCCAGATAAGCAAGGTGGGTGCAGCAGAGAGAGGCAGTCTCTGGTCCACGTGAAACTTTAAAAGCTTCACATTTTCCAGATTTAAATTCTCTGCTTAAAACATTCGTTGCAGATAAAAGCTTTCCCTCGCTCTCCTCCTTTACCTCCCACGTTCCCTCCTAGCAAGGTCTGCAAGAGGGGACAAACCTCACGGGCATTTTCCCAGTGCAGTCAAACACTTCCCTTGGAAAGATTTTATTCCAAGAGCCCGTATGAAATCTCTTGCACCCCTCCGGGAGGGCATGCGGGGTGCTTGGCAGAGGATCAGCACCAGGATGCCTCGCTGCTCGCCCAGAAATCCTGTGAAAGCACAGACAGAGCCGCGGAGCAGCGCCTGTCGGGCTGGGGGATGGGGAGAGGGAGCCCGGCAGAGCTCCGTGACTGCTCTGGAAGTGGCACGGGGGGAAGGCAGGGCTGTCAGGAGTGAATTAAGGGCAGAGGAACTGCCTTGCACAACAGAGCAGAGCTCCAGCCTCGAACCAGCAAACCGCAGAGCCGGAGACATCGCCGCGGATTCCAGCCCAGGGACGTCTCCGCGATAACTGGGGATGTGTCAGGGGAAAAAGGGAAAAAAAACACAACAAACTCTTCTCTTACCCAGTATAAATTTGTTCCTGAGTGACAAGCACATTTCTAAGCCCTGAAATTCCTCTTGGCAGGCTTTTAAATTAAATAGGAGTCATTACTATCCAGCAGTTTTTCAGGAAAGACACGGAGCCAGCTTCGTCCCTGGAGTGAATGGGCTGGAGTCAATAGACTCCCCCTGGAGGTTTATCTGGAGCCCAGTATCTCCTTGGCACTGGCCCATCAAGGAATGCTGCTTCCAAATGTATCCAAGTTTATTGGTCTCAGAAGTATTCTGGGATGAAGTCTGGAATTTACCACTCGGTTTACAGTAGAGGCAATTGTTGCTGAGCGGATCAGAACAATAAAAACTCTTTGCTGCGCCTGATGTACCAGCACAGGCAAAATTTCCCTGGATACCTGTGGAGGATATTCCAAGAGCAGGGGAGGCAGGCGCTGACCTCTCCGAAGGCTGTAGGAGGTTTATTGAAAAACAGAAAACAAAGGAACAGTTCTGCTGTGCTGAACTCCCCAACACTGCACTGATAACAAGAACAAGGGCAAGAAGGAAACAAGAACACGGACACCTCCGTGACCCCACCTGTCCTGGGCTGAGCAGAGCTGCCGAGCTACAGATCCCAGCTCCTGGCTCTTCCCAGTCACTGCTTGTCCTCCTTCCATCCTCTTTCCCGAGCACAGCAAACCTGGAGCAGCCCAGCCACCCTCAGCAGGAGCTGCGTGTGCAAGAGGCTGCTCAGCTCCGCAGGGCTGGGGCTGCTCTGGGAGGAGGCCAGCGTGAGCCTGGCGTTTCACGGCGCTGTAAATCACACGGGCTTTAGTGCAGAGGGGAGCCAAAGAGAGAATCAGCCCCCAGAGTGCCTTGGGGAGGACTTTGCAGGCACGCTGCTAGAGCGGCTTGGGAATGGAGCTGCTGGAAGTGCTTGGATGTCCAGTGAAGGCAGAATTAGTGTAATAGCTGGAAGGCTTGCCTGTGCTGGGATGGTACCTCCATACTGGGATGGTTTCCCCGCACTGGGATGGTTTCTCTATACTGGGATGGTCTCCTTGCTGGGATGGTACCTCTATACTAGGATGGCTTCCCCATACTGGGATGGTTTCTCTATACTGGGATGGTTTCCCCGCACTGGGATGGTTTCCCCGCACTGGGATGGTCTCCCCGTACTGGGATGGTTTCCCCATACTGGGATGGTCTCCCCGTACTGGGATGGTTTCCCCATACTGGGATGGTTTCCCCATACTGGGATGGTCTCCCCGCACTGGGATGGTTTCCCCATACTGGGATGGTCTCCCCGCACTGGGATGGTTTCCCCATACTGGGATGGTCTCCCTGTACTGGGATGGTTTCCCCATACTGGGATGGTTTCCCCGCACTGGGATGGTTTCCCCGTACTGGGATGGTTTCCCCGTACTGGGTTGGTTTCCCCATACTGGGATGGTTTCCCCATACTGGGATGGTCTCCCCGCACTGGGATGGTTTCCCCGTACTGGGATGGTCTCCCCGTACTGGGATGGTTTCCCCGTACTGGGATGGTTTCCCCATACTGGGATGGTCTCCCCGTACTGGGATGGTTTCCCCATGCCCAGGGCCTGCACAGACACTGACCCTGGCGGGTGGGGGAGCTGTGCTGGTGCCCCTCCTTGCCCCCGAGCAGGAGCTGCAGGGCAGGTTTGCCCGGGAATGCCTGAAGGAGTGAGCCCACCCAGCCTGCCCGGGCCTCGGGCTGGAGCTCAGCGGGGGCAGCCCCGGGGCTGGAGTGGAATTCTGTCCCCGGGGCAGCTCAGCCTGGGCCTTTTCCCCACCTGCATTTCCCCACGGGTTCATCCATCACAGCTCCCCCCGGGTCGGAGTCTTTGCCTCCCTTCTGCCCCACCCAGGGGGGCCCGGGGGGCCGGGCTGGGTGATTTGCCCGAATCTGCCCCACCTCCCTCATTTCCATACTACAGCGATTTTAAACGCAGGGGTGTGGCTGGCAGATAAATGAGGTGTTGGTGTTTAAGCGTCTAACACCAGTTTTAACTTTAAAGCTGTTTTCTGGAAGTAAGCATGGAAGAACCCAGCAATGTGTTTGGCTCTCAGTCTGTACTGCAGCTGACCAGAAGTTTTGGAAACAAAAAAAAAAAGCTGGATGGAGAAAATACAGAAAATATAGATTAAAACCACACGGCTGAAGTGGTGGAAGGGAAGGGCAGGAAATGCATAGGCTCTGCAGCAGCCCTGAGGAGCCATGGAATGCTTGGATGGATGGAGATTCCTCCCAGAGATCCATGGATTCCAATTCCCTGAGCACACGGGGCTCAGCCCCTGTCAGTGCTGCTGATCTGCCGAGAAGGAGCACAGGATCACCTGGAGCTTCATGGAGACAACCCAGGGAAAGGAGAGGAAGCAGAAGTGTGCGGGCAGAGGCTGCGGGAGCCCTGCAGCCCCGAGGCAGCACTCACCTGAGCAGTGAGCGTCCCACAGCGCGGACTGGAAACACCAGCTGCTGTCACTGGATTTACTGGAGCTGCCTGGGAGGTGTCTCGTCCAAACTCAACCCCCTGAGCTGCCTCAGGAGTGTCTTCTCCTCCAGCACAGCCCAGGTGCCTCAGGGGAACTCCTGGTTCAGGGTTTGGGGCAGATCAGAGACAGAACTGACTCTGCAGTTCCTTTCCACTGGGCCTCCTTTACCTCTTACTTGCATCTCTAGGGAGAAGATTGGATTTTATTGCAGGTGAAGGAACCGGGACAGGCTCCTGATTGTGTTGGCTTTGAAGTGTAGAGCAGATCTCCAAGGATTTAATGGGTACTGAGAAGACATGACAGAAATAAAAAGGAAATGTTCCTTTACCCAGCTCATACCTCAACTATGAAACAGTCACAGGACTGAGAGGTCAAAACTATAAATATGTAAGGGAAAAAAATACGAAATTAGTCAGATGGATCATAGTTAATGCTATTAAAAATCCTTGTTTATGAAGATAGCAAGAATATATATTCTGTGTTTTCCAGAAGAATGAAGGTAATTAAGGACAAAAATAATCTGCTCAGTTAACTGCATGCTTCCAAAGTGCAGTCCTAATTAGAGGCAAAGTCCTTTATTTCTTATTTTGTACTGTTTGCTTCATTTTAAATGATGATCTGTCCCATCCTAGAGCAGATAGGCTCCTCTGACAAGAAACATATTGCCCCTATTTATCATCCAAAACTCCAGGGATTGTTACTATGATTGCTGGACTCCAAGAGCTGGTGGAGATTTCTGGGCTCCCAAGATGGAAAACATCCTAGACACATTCCTGGAATATGCAAAATTTGGATTCAACGTGTGCTTTCTGATGCCTGAGTGGCTATAGAAAACTCAGGGCGACAGAAAATTCATCCCTCCCAATGCTTTTAACCTTTCAGGAGCCTTCCTCTGCTTTGCTGCTGGGTTATCCACCAGAAACAGCTCCTTCTCCGTGGATCTGTGACATGGAGTGGCTCAGCTGACAGAGACCTGTCCTTCACATGTGGTGAAAGGCAAAGAATTACTTCACTGTCCTGAATTTTCACAGCTGAGCGTGTGGAAGTGCTGACAGCTGCTCTCAAAGCTCCTTCCCGTGCCAGGGAAAGCCAACAGCCACCTCTCCATCCCAGGGGCCTTTAAACTTGGAAACAAAGGAGCCCTGCCAGGGTTTGGCAGCGCAGTGATGGTGTGGAACCCCTCAGGTGCAAACCTGGGGCTGGACCATCGTGTTCCTCTTGTGCCAAACACAGGGACAGGAGACCCAGCACCGTCAGGGATGCCTTGGGGTTACCAGAACACCTGCAGCACACCTGGGCAAACGCTGCCTCGGAATGAGGGTCTCTGCCCCAAAGTGAGGGTCTCTGCCCCAAAGTGAGGGTCTCTGCGCCCCAAAATGAGGGTCTCTGCCCCAAAGTGAGGGTCTCAGTGCCCCAAAATGAGGGTCTCAGTGCCCCAAAATGAGGGTCTCAGTGCCCCAAAGTGAGGGTCTCTGCCCCAAAGTGAGGGTCTCTGCCCCAAAGTGAGGGTCTCAGTGCCCCAAAATGAGGGTCTCAGTGCCCCAAAATGAGGGTCTCAGTGCCCCAAAGTGAGGGTCTCTGCCCCAAAGTGAGGGTCTCTGCCCCAAAGTGAGGGTCTCAGTGCCCCAAAATGAGGGTCTCAGTGCCCCAAAATGAGGGTCTCAGTGCCCCAAAGTGAGGGTCTCTGCCCCAAAGTGAGGGTCTCTGCCCCAAAGTGAGGGTCTCAGTGCCCCAAAATGAGGGTCTCAGTGCCCCAAAATGAGGGTCTCAGTGCCCCAAAGTGAGGGTCTCTGCCCCAAAGTGAGGGTCTCTGCCCCAAAGTGAGGGTCTCAGTGCCCCAAAATGAGGGTCTCAGTGCCCCAAAATGAGGGTCTCAGTGCCCCAAAGTGAGGGTCTCTGCCCCAAAGTGAGGGTCTCTGCCCCAAAGTGAGGGTCTCAGTGCCCCAAAATGAGGGTCTCAGTGCCCCAAAATGAGGGTCTCAGTGCCCCAAAGTGAGGGTCTCTGCCCCAAAGTGAGGGTCTCTGCCCCAAAGTGAGGGTCTCAGTGCCCCAAAGTGAGGGTCTCAGTGCCCCAAAATGAGGGTCTCAGTGCCCCAAAGTGAGGGTCTCTGCCCCAAAGTGAGGGTCTCAGTGCTGGTCATTCACTGCCCAGCCCTGCTGGTCTCCTCGGGGCCATCCCCCCTGCTCCCTCCCTGGCAGGCTGCACCCCTGACCCCGAGCTCTGCTGTGCCAGGATGGGGATGAGCAAGGCTCCACCGCGCTCCTCCTCACCGGGCAGGGGTGTTTCCCTGTGTGCTCTGGGCTCCTGGGCACGCTCTCGTTCTCCGCTGAATCCTGGAGCCCAAAGTCCCTCCTGCAGGGGCTCCCTGAGGCGCTGGAGGCCACCAAACAGAGCCCAGCACTCAGCCCTGCCCTGGGCTGGGACACGGAATCCCAGAATCCCTGGGTTGGAAGAGACCTCCAAGACCATCGAGTCCAACCCAACCCTGACACCTCAACTCAACCCTGGCCCCCAGTGCCACATCCAGCCTTGTCTCAAACACACCCAGGGATGGTGAATCCACCCCCTCCCCAGGCAGAGCATCCCAGTACTTTATCATCCTTTCTGGAAAAACCTTTTCCCTGACATCCAGCCTGTATTTCCCCTGGCCCAGCTCCAGGCTGTGTCCTCTGGTTGCTGCCTGGAGAGAGAGCCCGAGCCCAGCTGAGCACGGGCACCTCTCAGGGAGTTGAGGGCACCTCGGAGTGCCCCTCTCTCCAGGCTGAGCATCCCCAGCTCCTGCTTACCAGTGCAGCCCCATCCCCTCCCCGGGCAGAGGCACGTGCTCCTCGTTAGCACGGCCTGCCTCGGGCTTTGCAGAGGCAAAGAAAAACACTGAGCTCATCACAGCAGGAGGAACACGAGCGAGGCGAATTGCTGTAAATATTTGTGTCTTCGGGGCCTCTAATGTGACTGCAATTTTCCCTTTCTGCCTTTGAACAGCCAAGCTGTTGCTGCTTGGGGCTGCATTTTTTTGATTGTTCTGTTTGTTTTGCAGGGTGCTGTTGAAGCCCACACCTGTGCCCCCCCATGCCAGGGCAGCCCCTGCCCCTGGCACCCCAAGCAGGGCCCAGGACGCTCCTTGTCACCTGCATGGGCGCTCAGACAGCCCCTGGGGCTGTGCAGAAAGAGCTGCCCGGCCCAGAGGGACTGAACCCCCCCGAGCAAACCCCCCTGGGGCATGGCAGGGCTGGGGCAGGGGCTCTGCCCTGTGCAGAGGGCCAGGACAGGCTCTGACGCGCTGCTGTCCCTGCCCTCCCCTTGGACACCTCTGTGTTGCTGTTGGATGCAGAGCTCTGGCAGCAGCCAGCTGCCTGCAGAGCCCTGGGTGCAAATCTTCTGCATGAAATAATGGCCTCACACCCACATAAACTGAAGTGGTTTCCATGGAGAATATTCTGGACCAGGCTGCAACCTCACCCTGCTTGCTTTATTACAAACCTCAGTGAGCCCTATAGAGATATATATATATATATTTATATTTTTTAAAGTCTGTGACAGTGAGCTATATTAACCTGATAACGTGAGAAGCACGGATGTGAGGAGCAGGAGGTGGCACAGCCTTCTGCAATGGAAAAGGAAGGATGGTCTGGGAGAGAGGCTGGGGGTTATCACTGCTTTGCAATTTTGCATTTTGCTCCACGCTGCTTTTGCTTTCCAGCCCTTGTTCAGAGTGTGAATTATTTGAGGCAGGATTTATGGAGGTGTGCAGAGGGCAGGAGAAGGAAATGCTGATTTTTCTGTGGTTGTTGAGGTGAAACATCATTGCTTAGAGCCAGCACTGCCTGTGCCAACCACTGGGATCGGGACAATCAGGGATATCAGAATTTTCTTTGAACTGTGAATTTTCTGTTGCCTCACACGGGGCAGGGGTCACCTGATGGCTGTGGGGCTGTCACTAAGAATGTCCCCATGGCAGGGGACAGCTCCTGCTCCCCTCGGGGCCAGGGGCACCCAGAGCCACCCTGGGATCACAGCGTGTTGTAGGAGAGCTGTTCCAGCAGCACATCCTGTTGTTTTCTCCTTTGGGGTTTTCTTTTGTGGTTTTATGTTAGTTTGTTTGTTTGTTTGTTGTTTTGGTTTTCTTTTTGGTGGTTTTTTTTTTTTGGTTTGGTTTTTTTCCCTGTTGTTGTTGTTGTTTTGGTTTTTTTGGTGTGGTTTTTTTTGTGACATTTGAGTTGTGCTAAAGAGCAAAGTACGAATTGGTGATTCTCTTTCTCTTTAATCCTTCCAGATCATCAAAGAGCCTCCCCCGCCCCCTGCAGAAGACAGCGAGGTGAGCTGAGCCCCGGTGCCCTCGGGTTTTTGGGTTTTTGGGTGTTGAAGGTACCGCTCTCCCCTGCAGGAATCCAGCAGGAGGGATTGCTGCTCCCTTCAGCAGCAGGGCCACACTTGGATTTTTTCCTCCTCACGAAATTCTTGGCCAAAAAAAAAAAAAAAAAAAAGAAAAGAAAAAAAAAAGAAAGGACGAGGAATTCTTGCATCAGCAGGTTTGGGAGCTGAGGCCCAGAGGAGGAAGGAGAATGCCTTGCACTCCAACAACAAGGGGGAAGCAGCCTTTGCTGCCAGACCAGGCAGAGGTTTTGCTGAACTCTGTTCCAGAGGCCCTTTGAGACACGCTGGAGGCACTTGAGTGTTGGTGAAGGAAAGCATGATTGGCCAGGAGCTCCCAACTGATTCATTCAGAAGCTGCAAATGCTGTCAGCCCCGGGGCGCTGCCCGGGCAGCTGGGGATGCTGGGGGCACAGCCCAGGGAGGGACAGGTGGCTTCACTCGGGCCAGGAAGGGCTGGGTTAATGCCAGGAGGGAGAGCTGAGTGCCTGCAGGAGCCAGCAGCACCTTTCTGGCCTGTGAGCAGCCAAAACCACCTTCTGTACCTCCAGGGCATAGGGAAGGTTTCCCCAGCACTTTCAGGCTGCCCCTGCTGGAACAGCCCTGCCCAGCAGCAGCTCAGCACGAGGCTGAAGCTGGTTCTGCTATGGAAACCCCCCCTCAAAATACACCAAAAACCCCCTTTTACAGGGAGCTCTGGGATATGGCAGCAGGAGAAAAGGAACCTTCCAAGAGGCAGGCGTTTTAAATGAAAAAGGTGGGGCTGGCCCTGGCAGTAGGTGAGGTGCAGGTATTCCCCGTGGAGGTGTGCACTTCCATTGCCAAATCCCAGTTTCACAGCCCAATTCCATGTGCAGTATCCAGGCAGGCCCCGTGCAGAGGCTGTGGGAATTGGGTTTAATCCCATCCTGGTGCTGATTCCCATGACCTTACAGGATTTCACCTTCCTGCAGCTCGGTGTGGGAGCTCTGGAGTGGGAACAGCTCAAATCCTTCTTTCAGCACAACCAGGGCTCCCTCCTACCTGGCTTTTGGGGGGCTTCTCCTCAGGCAGGACCCCAAAGGATCTGGGCACAGATAAATGTGGAGTTTCTGTGATGACCAAGGCCACCAAAGGCTGGTTTGGTAAATATTTGTGTCTCAAGGATGAGCTGCATGAAGTGAAGCTGCTCAGGCTGGAGAAGATTCTGAGGAGCCTTTAGAGGTCCCAAGGGACCAAGCAAAACCTTCCCCAGCAGGAGGAAACATCCCCAAAGTGTCACAAAGCAGCTGAGAGGTGGCCATGGGATTTGGGAACGACTCCAGTGTTGGGAGAAGGGGTGGAAAGGAGCCCTGAGGACAGCTGGGTTTGCCTCTGTGTTCTCTCAGCACTGAAATTCAATTCTGACATCTCTCACAGAGAAATGATTGCTGTGTCGTGGCTCAGCCCTTGGTGCAGGCAGAGCTCTCTATAAATGCTGAATTCTGACAAAATTCAGGCATTGCAGAGACAACTGGGAAAATAATTATAAGGGTGGGGAGAGGGGTAAGTTGTCCAAACTTTTTTTTTTTTT
>WEKY01018052.1:1864-12774 GCA_013390045.1 Picathartes gymnocephalus | reverse complement strand
TTTTTTTTTTTTTTAATATCTGGCCAAATTTAGTTTGAATTCTTACCCTGAGTGGTTCAGATGTCCCTTGTGGAGCCTGAATTATCCTTGTGTTACCCGCAGATGAGGTTCCCTCAGGTCAGGGTCAAAGTATTCAGAGCCTGGCCTGGCCTCTGAGATAAACACAGATCGTTGTTTTCTGCACTCCAGCACTCATGGATCTGGAGCCCTGACTGTGAGATGCAGCTCTGTCCTTGCTTCTTCTGATTTGTTCAAAGAAGCTCTAGCTCCATCTGAAGCAGGTTTTGGGGGTGGAACGTTGCCAGGTGCTGGACAGTCAATTCCAGCATCCTTAACCGCCCTGGGGTTTTGTGGGGCTGCCTTGGGTGCTGCAGCTGGCTCAGGGCAGGAGCTCCTCAGGTGCAAACGCAGCACAAACGCAGCTGTGGCCACGTGTGGGGAAGCACAGGTGGGGCAGGCAGGGACCGGGAATCCAGCCCTGGCTCACGGCTTGGGGTGCTGAGGGTGGGGATGGAGGGGTTTGGGTGCTGAGGGTGGGGATGGAGGGGTTTGGGGTCCCTCCTCCTTCCCATTTTCCTGCCCCTCCCTGCCCGAGCCCCTTTCCCAGCTCCTCACACTGGCCCAGTGTGCAGGACATCACTGGTGGGGGCTTTCTGCTTCCATTGCAAAACCTCCCCTGCCCTTCCCGAGATGTAAACAGGCTCATCCTGCAGAAAACTTGTGACTCTTTTGTTTTTCAGGCCCCCGTGCTGCCTCTCTGTGCTCTTGTGCTGGCTCCCAGCTCACAGAGAAGGCTCTCACAGGGCTTTTAAGGGCTTGTGGGGAAGATTTCCTAAACCTTGGTATTTCCTGTTGTGAGAAGTCCAGTCTGTGCTGAACTGAAGGGAGAGAAAGAGAATTGCTGAAGGAAAATATTTAGATGGCTTTGCTTCCACTATTTTTTTTTCTTTTTCTTTTCTTTTCTTTTCTTTTTTTTTTTAAACAAAAAAAAAAAAAGTCCTCATGGAAAACTTCACGCAGAGATATTGAGTTCTTGGGTTGCAGAAAAGAACCTCAGCAGCTCTGCCCGGGGCCAGGGAGAGAGGTCAGCTATGAAAAGAAGAACCTGGGAGTTGTGACCAATTGTTCACCCTTCCCTTAGCTCAGGACACATTTTGCAGCCCAGTTCCTGTGTGTTTTGATAAACTGAAATGCTTTTGGTTGCTGTGAAAACTGTAGTTTTTCTTGGATTTTTTTTTTGTTTTTTCCCTCCACTCAGTTTTTCAGTTTTCCTGATGGGGAGTTTCAATTTCAAAGTATTTTTGGCTTTTCCAGTTTTGGAAAGGTCCTAAGTTTTGGAGTTTAGCCAAATCCCTGTGAAAAATTAAAGAAAGGAGAAGAAAAAAGAGAGAGGGACTCATTTTTCTTTTCTCTCCACGTTTTTCACAGGAAATACTTCACGTTTTTGATGAACTCTGCTTTTCTGCTTTGCCAGTTCACAGCCTGAACTGTAGAAATTAAAGGGAAAGGCACTGTAAGAGCTCCACGGACACTCTGACCTTACAAAGTGCAACAGAGAATTGAAAATACCTTGAATCTCACCAGAGCTTTAGCAGACTCATTTTAAACACACTAAAGGGAACGTTCCTGAGCTGTTAATTTGCCCGTGTCTGAATTTCATCACGCGGTGCTGAGCACGTTTAGCTCTGTGGCCGAGGATGTGCCTGCAGCAAGGGCACGACACAGAACTTAAATCTCATTTTTCACACAGGACCTGACTGTCTCGGGCACAACCACAGCACTCCCTGAGGCCACGTGGACTTCCATGGGCTGAGGCACAGGTTCATTACAGGGGATAACTCCATTCCTGCGACTTTTCCATGAGACTTTTCCATCCTATTCCTCTCGGCCAGCTCCTCTCAGGAAACCTGGGCATTCCCACTGGGGTTGTTTCTGAAGGTACCCCGAGCTTGCCATCACTCAGGAGAGAATTCACTCCTTTTTTTTTTGCTCTTCCCCTGCATGCTGTGAGACCTGAACTCCAGTGCTGGGGTTTGCCTGGGCCCTGCAGCACGGGGAGCCAGGAGCAGCAGCTGCCCCTGCCCAGGTGCAGGGAAGGAAGGGGTGACGGAGCTGAAAAACACCCAAAGCTCCTTCTTGCTGGAGCTGGACTGTACCTTGCAAGTGGTGGTTTTTACATCATGAAACACTGTCCTTTCACGAGTATAAACCCTCTGGAAAATGGCAGGGGAGAAAGCAGAGCCTTGCCTGCCCTGCAGGCTCAGAGCACAACAGAGCCTGGGACGGTTTGTTCCTCCCAGCCCCGGTCGGCGTCCCTGACAGGGCCCCTGCTGCTGTTTTGCAGGAGGAGGATGATGATGGGCTGCCAAAGAAGAAGTGGCCAACAGTTGATGCCTCTTACTATGGTGGGAGAGGAGTGGGTGGCATCAAACGGATGGAGGTGAGGAGATGCCAGCTCAGGGGCAGAGCTGAGCTGGGGGCTGGGCTGGGACACCCCCTGGGACACCCCCTGCCCCCCACCCAGGACACAGGCACAAACTTCTCGGGGTTTGGTTTTGTTTTGGTTTTTTTTGGTACACCTGAGTCCAGGTCATTTCTGTGTGGGAATATCTGAGAGCCAAACAAAGTTTGGGAGCACCTTTGTCCTCTAGTGCAGCAATGTCCTGGGATACGGGGGCAGTTTTATTTTTTTCTGAAAAGCTTCCCCACTCCCACCTTTCTCAGACACCACAAGTGCAAAATCTGGGCTGCAGTCTAGAAACAAAGCTGACAGCCTGGGCGTTTCTCCTGAGCCTGGATGTGAGCTCGGGGAGGACCCGGGCGGGGCTCTGCTGTTGCAGCAGGGCTGTGACACGCCCTGGTCCCTCCTCCCAGGTGCGCTGGGGAGAAAAGGGCTCCACGGAGGAAGGTGCCAAGCTGGAGAAGGCCAAGAATGCCCGGGTGAAGATGCCAGAGCAGGAGTACGAGTTCCCCGAGCCCAGGAACCTCGGGAGCAGCACGCGCCGGCCCTCGTCCCCGCGCAAGTGGTACTCCCCCATCAAGGTGAGTGCAGCCCCGCCCGGGCGGGGGCACCTTTGTGTTCCCATGTGTGTTCACATCCTCGGCTGAGATCCGTCCACAAAGCCCTGGAGAGATGGTTTGGGGTTTTTTTTGAAATGCTCCAGAGATTTATTTGCTACCAAATGTGGCTGCTGACACTTAGCAGATTGGGGTTATTGTTGTTGTTGTTCTGATTTGCTGCTCTTGCTTCTTAGCACGGTGCCAAGTGGATTATCCTGTTTTTAAAATGTCATTTCAACTGTTTGAAAAGTCAGTGCAGATCATCCCAGGGGAATGAGAAATCTGAAAACTTCTTAAGAGACTCTCCAAACCCTCGGTTCCTCTGGCAGGGAGGGGCAGCACAAAACGCAGATGGAAGTGAACCAGGGAGTCATGGAATTGTTAAGGTTGGGAAAGCTCTCCGAGATCCCCAAGTCCAGCCATCCATCCACCACCATGAGCACCACTAAACCATGTCTTCGAGTGCCATTTCCACACTTCTTTGAACACTCCACCACTGCCCTGGGCAGCTGGGCCAGCCCTTTCCAACCCTTGCAATGAAGAAATTTTCCCACCATCCAACCTGAACCTCCCCAGGCACAGCCTGAGGCCGTTTCCTCTGATTCTGTCACTCATTACCCAGAACGAGAGACCGACCCCAGCCTAAGGCTGAATTAACAATTGTGCCCTCCAAAGGAACCCTGGCGTGCATCCCACTGGAGGCCACCCCAGCACTGCCCGTGTCCCTGTCACATTCCCCAGCCTTTGTCCCTGTCACATTCCCCAGCCTTTGTCCCTGCTGTCCCTGTTCAGAGCTGCCAGGGCACAGCAGCCTGGCCAGAGTGCAGCTGGGCTTTACAGACAGCTCCAAAAGTGCCTGAGCCCAGCAGCTCTCAGGAGCCCTGAGCTAACTCAGGGTCAAATCCACCCTGAATTCAGAGGAAATTCCATGGCTGGCACGGTGCCCTGCTTCATTTGTCATCTGCCCCGACTGTTTCTTCTCTCTGGGCTTCAGATCTTGTAGGACTCAAGGCTTTATTTGCCTTCAGATCTTTCTTTTTTTCCTCCAAGTGACCTCGTGCTTCAGCTGCAGAGGAGTTCCAGACGCAGACAGGGCCCATCCATGGAGAGCACAGGAGGGTTTCTGTTTCCAAGTGAAAGCGTTGCCATTTCATGTCTTCAGCCATCATCCTTTCCATGATGCACATTCCCTCTCTTCCACCCAGATGTCTCAGGCAGACCCTGAGGCTCCCAAAGATGGAGCTCTTGGCTTTTCCCAAGAAATCTTGGTAGGCTCTTGGAAATTGGGACTGCAGAGTAAAAAGGAGGGGTTTTTTGTTTGGGTTTTTTTTGTTCCATGGAAAGTTGTCGCTTTGCCTCTGGTTTCCTAAAGGAGAAATGGAATAAAAAGGTGCTTATTCCTTAAGCTGTCAGAGTGGACAGGAGATCAAGAGCTTCAAGCAGCTCTGCTGCAGAGGAAAGATGGATTGGAACAGAAGGGATGGTTTCCCCCAGCTCTGCTGTCCAAGTGCAGAAGGATCTGACAGAGAAGTTTCTTGCTTCTTCCTTTGAGAATAACAGATTTTCCTGGCTCTCACCTTAGGAAGTCTTCTCCCCATATCCTATGGAAACAAGTTCTATGCACTCATTCCACGTGTCTGCCTCCAGCCAGTGTCCCTCCACCTAGAGCTGGGGAGGAGCAGCTCAGCCAGAGCAGGAGGCAGTTCAGACAGGCTTCTCATGAGTTCGCTGCTCACTGTCTGCACTGATTTCACATTTTGCTGGCTGTGATGCCTGGAGCTGAGTCGGTATCAGCCTCTCCCTGAGGCCAGAAGGGATCAGAGTCCCACACCACCTTCGGAGAGGTCAGACACGCTGTTACCTGTCAGAGACCCGAGCGCTCTCCCTTTGCACCCACAGCATGGCTGTCAGAGAAAACATTTCTTCTCCAGCATCTCCTACAGGCACCGGGCACGAGGGGGTAAAAGCTGCAGGGTCTGGGCACTGCCGTGTGCCCCGAGCATGGCAAACACCCCCTTTCTTCCATTCCAGGGGAAGCTGGACGCCCTCTGGGTCCTGCTGCGGAAGGGCTACGACCGCGTGTCCGTGATGCGCCCCCAGCCCGGAGACAAGGTACCGGCAGAGCCTGCACAGCCTCCCTGCTGCAGCGAGCAGCCCCGTGCCAGCCCCGGGCACGCCCTGGCCATGGGGGGAGCAGGGCTTAGCGGGGCATCCCGGGGAAGCAGCAGCCTCAGAGGGACCAAACGTGGAGCCTCCTCAGGCTGCGCTGACACTCCAGCCCTTGCAGGCAGCACGCGTGGGTGGTGGAGGGGGGCTTGGGGTTTGCACACGGGAGCCCCTGGCCGTGCGATATTCCTGAAAGCTGCCAGGAGGAGCTGTTTAGAGAGCACACTGTGCCTGCTTCCTTCTCCTGTCTCTCCTGAAGGAAGGGGAGCAGATTTCAGACTCGGTGCTGTCGAATGGGCTCCTTAATTCACCCACTGATCAAGATAAAGAAGTGAAGCCAGATGAAAAATAACTGAAAGGCATCTCTGTTTGCTTTGGAGCCTGGGAAGGAGTTGGACTCAGTCCCAGGATTACATCATTCTCATATATATGCAACCCCTTGCTATAATCAGTGACTTTATCCCCTGCCAGCACACGGGCTGAGCTGTTCGGGAGATTCCTTGCGCAGAACCAAGCATGGATTGCACCTCAAGCCCTGTTTATCTGCTGCAGCCCAGGGATCCATGGAATTGTCAGGGAAATTGTGCCCTGCCCCGAGGGCCACATCAGCCCGGGCCCGGGCCCTGCTGCAAGGGCAGAGACTGGCACAGCCCATCCTCACGGCAGAGGATGCTGTGGGACCGATAATTCCAGTCCTCTCCTGCTCCCTGTGACCTCGGGCTGCCCCTGTTTGTGTTGATGGGGGTGGGGACCCCTGGCCCCGGGGCTGTCCCCTCCCTGCAGCGGGCACAGCCCGGGAAGGGCGGGCAGCGAGGGTGGGATGCAGGCTCAGAGGGGCTGGGGCACAGCTGAGACCCCTCCGGGTGCCGGGAGGGAGGGGATCCCCGCCCGGAGCTCGGCGGCCCTGCAGAGCTCCGGGCACTGCCCCTGCAGCCCCTGCCACCCCCTGCTGCCCCTGCAGCCCCTGCTGCCCCCGCAGCCCCTGCAGGGACAAAGCAGGGAGCAAACCCTGCTCTGCCGTGCAGCAGCCTTGGAACAGCTCCTCTCCCAGCCCAGAGCGACAGGAGAAGGCAGGGATGCTCAGGACCTCTTTTGAGATGCACAAAAAGATGATGAAATTCTGTTTTCTGGAGTCAGACCTGNGCCCCTGCAGCCCCTGCAGCCCCTGCCACCCCCTGCTGCCCCTGCAGCCCCTGCAGCCCCTGCCACCCCCTGCTGCCCCTGCAGCCCCTGCTGCCCCCGCAGCCCCTGCAGGGACAAAGCAGGGAGCAAACCCTGCTCTGCCGTGCAGCAGCCTTGGAACAGCTCCTCTCCCAGCCCAGAGCGACAGGAGAAGGCAGGGATGCTCAGGACCTCTTTTGAGATGCACAAAAAGATGATGAAATTCTGTTTTCTGGAGTCAGACCTGGGGCCGGGGGTCTGAGGTTCCCAACAGGCACAGATGGTTCCCCTAAGGCGAGGAAGTGAGATCACATGGGATTCCTGTGGTCTGCTCGCATTTTCAGGAGACTGGGTTTGCATTCTTGTCAGCATTAATGAGGTTATTTTTATACTGGAAACATCATCAGAGAGAGGTGATGTAAAAATATATACATTTTGTAGAGAACTTTATCACTTTTATAACGGAATATAGGAACAGGAACCCTTACTTGTGCAAGTTGCTCACAGGACCCAAACAATTCGTGTTTCTCTGAAGTGCCGGTGGCACTCCCTTGACAAATGTTGCTCCGTCAGGAATTCATGAGATTACCAAAAAGTGTTTCAAGCTCAGACTTGGCCATGAACTCTTCAATCAGGGAGCAAACTGTGTTTTAATTTGTTATTTAATTGCATTTTCATTTTGTGCTTCAATAGGTGAATATAGAAGTGAAAAGGGAGGAAAGGCAATGGCACTGCCCTTGATCCCTGCACGTCTGTGCCCGGGCTGGGGACAGCAGGGAGGAGATGCAGAGCTGTGCAGGGGATTAAAAATGCAGGGCCCCAGTGCTCCCTTGGGGTTTTTTTCACCAGGAAAAACATTTACTTTGGGAAAGGAAAGAGTAAAACAGAAAATAAGCTCGTGCTCACTGACCCAAAAAACGAAGAATGGATTCAGAAATCCTCTAGTGCCTTTTTGGATGATTTCATATCTAAAGGAATGAATCCATAATACAGTAATGCTGATTCTGACATTTGAGTATTTACAGTGGGATCTTTTGCAGGTGGAACTTGTGAGAATAATAAAAAAATAATAGCTGGGAGGGCAAAGGTTTTGTTTAAAGCTGTACAACAAAAACTGTAGCTTAGCACCAAAGAGCCAGAAAAGCAGTTTATTGGCCTCTCACGAGCCCTGGGACATCCTGAAGAGGAATGGATGCATTTCAGGAAAAACTCTGGGCAAGAAACTGTCTTAGTTAAACAAACCTTCCCTTTTGCCTGGTAAATGGTTGGAGTGGGACACAAAAGCCAGGTGTTAGAAGGAGAGAGAGGCTCCAAAGGGGCAAATCCCAGATTTTGTGCTGCTGGAAGTTTAGGAGTGAGGTGTGGGAAGAGGCGTCTGCGGAGGCAGAAACCACAGGTCAGGCTCTGGCTGCAGCTCTGAGACAGAGAAATGAGGGACAGGACAAGGGGGAACGGCCTCGGGCTGCTGCAGGGCAGGTGTTTATTGGGTATTACGGGGAAATTCTTCTCTCAGAGGGTGGGGAGGCCGTGGCACGGGGTGCCCAGAGGAGCTGTGGCTGCTCCATCGCTGGGAGTGGCCAAGGGCAGGCCGGACAGGGCGGAGCAGCCTGGGATGGTGGAAGGCTGCCGTGGGACAGGGTGGGCTCCCTGGTGCTGTGCCCGTGGAAGGTGTCCCTGGCACGGCAGGGTGGCACAGGGTGCTCTCCGAGGTCCCACCCCTCCCACGGTGCTGAGAACGCCGCTCGCAGTGACTCCACTCCCCTCTCTCTGTTCCAGGGCCGCTGCATCAACTTCACCCGGGTGAAGAACACGGAGACCCCCCCCAAATACCCCCTGAACAACTCCTACCCCTCCGTGCCCCCCCCGGCGCCCATCTACACCCCCCCTCCCNAGATTAGTCTGGAGGTAAATGACAGACAATATGTGGAATTATTGAGTTTAATGCTATCGACTACAGAAAGCAAGGAAACCCCCGCCCCACGGCCTAAGGGGGTCCCCCCGCTCCTGCGGAGGTGTCCGGGGGCTCTCCCAGCACGGTGCCCCGGGGGGCCGGGGGTCCCGCAGCCTCGGGAACGGGCGGCAGCAGCACCGGCGACCCCGCGGGCGCCTTCTCCTTCTCCTTCTCTTCCGTTTCTTCGACCCCTTGAGCATCAGTGCGGCCAAAGCCCCGGAGCAGCAGGAGCCCACAGACTGCGGGGGCGCGGTGACGAGCTCCGGGGCCACTGGGGCCACCCCCGCCGGGCCGTGCCACCCCCGCCGGGCCGTGCCACCCCCGCGTCCCCGCCGCCTCCCTGTGCCTCTCCGCGCTCACCCCAGCACTCGCCGGGAAAAAGGAAAAAAGCGTAATTAGAGCGAGAGCTCTGCCGAGGAAATCCTCTCCGGGCAAGGACCGCGCGGGGCTCTTCCCGGGACACAAGCGCAGGCAGCGAGCTGGGGACAGGGACCGGGACAGGGACAGGGACAGGGACAGGGACAGGGACGGGAACAGCCCCTGGCAGGAGCAGTGACACCGCAGCTCGGCAGCCCCAGGAACCTGCAGTCCTGGGCAGAACTGGAGCGAGCAGCCGCTCCCAGCCCCAGGAGCTGCGCGGTGACACCTCCGGGGCTCGGGGAAGGAGAAGGGGAGGGGGATGCGGGGGTCTCTGCAAGTGCAGCTGAATGGAAAGAGGGGCGCCAGGAAATCGGATTGCACGGGAAAAGAAACCCCATCCCTGAGCAGGAGGAATAATCCAGGACAGGTCAGCCCTCGGTGCTCCCGGTGGGACAGAGGAGGTCACAACCACGGAGGAATTTGGGGAAGGTGTGGCCAACAGAAGAGTCTTTACTTTGGGTTTAGGCAATTCTGTCCATCGCGTCCATCACTCCACGGTTCTGCAGCGCAATTTAATGCTGATTTCCATTTGAAAGGGAAGGAATCTGAGTGTAAACCAAAGCCTTGGTGTCTCGAGTTCCCTAAATCCAGTCTGCTTGGGCTCCTTGTTGCTGTCAGTTTGAAAAGGTTGCCACTGATGCGTCCCTGTTTTTCTGTAAATTGAATTCTTTTGCCTTAAAAATGTTTCCACGAGGATTTTTAATTTTTGTTTGTTTGTTTTTTGTTTTCCTTTCCTAAATAAGCAGCAGCCGCCTCCCCAGCTCAGAGTGAGGAAGAGCCAGTGTGCTTACTCACTCTTGTCAGTTCTCAGCAGCATCCCTGCTCGTTAGCATCACTGACTGAGGCAAACCCCCCTGGAACTGGCCAGATGGGGATCAGTCTGCCAAGAAATGCACCGGCTGCATTTCTCCTGCTCCCTCCTCACCTTCGGGGCCCCCCCAGCACACCCCAGAGCTTCTCCTGCCCTCTCCTGTGTCCTGCAGCCCCCCTGAGCCTGCAGAGCCAGGGGAGATCCCTCAGCGCCTCAGCCGGAGCTCCCTGATCTACCCTTGGGATCAGTTCTCACAAAACTCTCTCTGGAGATCTCACAGGAGGGAAACCACCTCTGCAGCTGCAGTTCTATCGATAGCAAAGCGTTCTCATCTCATTTTTTACCAGATAAAGAAATGCTTTGCCAAGTACTTCCTTCAGTGCTTTTGGAAATGTCAGTCCTAGCTTTTCTAGCAAAACAAGAAAAAAAAAAAAAAAGAAAGAAAGAAATTCTCAAGGAGGAAAGGGAATGGAGGAAAGAGCCTCAGTGGAGACCTGGCCCGGGCCCCTTTGGGCAAGGACAGCAGGGACCCCCTGGCACGGGGCTCTGGGTCCCTCCCTTCCTCTGCTGGGTCAGGGCCAGCTCTTAGGTGAGATAAAGCCATCATCGGTCCTGAGGAGCTGGGGCTGAACCCAGGCCCAGGCTGTGCCCCCAAGGGCCCTTTGATCCCCCCACTGTTCTGTCTGCAGGCAGCACGGAGCAGCCCCCGACCCAGAGCAAGTTCCCCTTTGTGCTGCTCCCCGTTCCCAGCCTGGATCAAATTCCCCTCGTGCTGCTCCCCTGTCCCAGTTGTCCCAGTTTTCCCAGTTGTCCCAGTTGCAGGCCACGGTTGGTTCCACAGGAGGACACGGGCAGGTGGGAGGGGGAGCTTCATCCGTCATGGATGGGATCTGGTCAGGCAGAGCTCCTTTGGTTGGGTTTGGGTTGGTTTGGTTTGGTTTGGTCTTGGTTTGGTTTGTTTTGGTCTGGTTTGGTTTAGTGTGGTCATGGTTTGGTTTGATTGGGTTGCGTTTGGTTTGGTTTGGTTTGGTTTGGTTTGGTTGGGTCCGGTTTGATCTGGTTTGGTTTGATCTGGTTTGGTTTAGTCTGGTTTGGTTTGGTTTGGTTTGGTTTGGTCTTGGTTTGGTTTGTTTTGGTCTGCTTTGGTTTGGTTTGTTTGGGTTGCTTTGGGTCTGGTTTGGTTTGGTCTTGGTTTGGTTTGGTTTGGTTGGGTTGTGTTGGGTCTGGTTTGGTTTGGTTTGGTTTGGTTGGGTCTGGTTTGATCTGGTTTGGTTTGGTCTGGTTTGGTTTGGTTGGGTTGCGTTTGGTGTGGTTTGGTTTGGTTTGGTTTGGTTTGGTCTG
>WEKY01018051.1:0-13518 GCA_013390045.1 Picathartes gymnocephalus | reverse complement strand
ATATATATATATATATATAGGCTATTATTTAATTTTGGGATTGAGCAGTACAGACAGAAGAGCATCAGATTTGGCTCCCTCCACTTAGTTGTTCTTCAAAGCTATCCCCAAGCCTTCAACATGCTCTCTGTGCTGCAGTACAATCTCAGTTGACTGTTACAAAAATACACTTGCAAGAGGCTCCAGCCTGTCTTTTTATATTGATTCAGCCAATTCAAGATGAAAATCTGCACCTGGCTGTAGTTGTACATAGATGCCACAGTCACAGAAGCCATGGCAGACACAGGTCAGCTGCTTGTGGACTCGAGCCGGTTGGAGCTGAGCCACTGTGCACACCTGTGCTGGGGCCAAAGGCCATTCCCTGGGAAGGATGCCTGTTTTAGTGCACACACAGCCAAAGACACCTTGCAATGAAAAAGGAATGTCTGGAACAATTGTGCTGCTGCTCTTGTCTAGAAATGAATTGCTGTCTTGTCTGTAAGACCTGTCTTCCTGCAGATCAGCATGCAGAAGGAACATTATCAGCATTTCTGTTTTAGTTTTGCCTGTGCTGCAGGAGTGGACTATTTTTACCACACCAATGTTATGATATTTAACGGAACCTATTTGAAGGCCAGTACTGCATGTTTGTATTTTTCATGAAAATATATTGTTCTAATTTTAAAGTAATGAAATTATCATTTCAGTAAAAAATTGCCATTATATTTTAACAACTCAGTAAGACTCTGCTTGACTGTTTCCCTCTCATTGTAGTCAAATGTTCTCTATTCATTCACATGCAGTTTGCAGCCAAATCATTAAATTAAAATTACTATATTCCTTTTTCAAAACCTAAGGCAAAAAGTAATTACAAATCTGTGCATGATTCCCAGTAAGAGGCCCGGTATTCAACTCAATAATCAGTGTCACTTCAACAACAGAATTATAAAGACTATTTAAGTTTCTGAACTAAAATTTTCTTTAAGAAAAGAATAAAATAAATCAGACAGGAACCATAGGATGAAAAGCTAATGCCTCTGTCTGTTGCAAACCTGCTATTTAGCCTTGGGATAAATTTCTACACTACTGTCTATATTATAATATATTTTCTGTTGTATTCTGAGTATGAAACTTTGATTAAATAGCACGAAGGGGTTAATGGTGCCAAGGTAAGTAATTTCTTTGTAAAGAAAAAAGAATAGCTGACATTATGTGCAGTATAATTATTTTTTATTAATTGAATTGAAATACTGAACATTAAATTGTGATACTTACTCATATAATCCTTTGTAATTACATACTCTACAATAAAAGACTTTCAATTAAATTTTATTACAAGTCTAAAATTCAAAAAACACCCATCTTTACAACAGGAACAGGCAGTAGCTAAGCTTTTTGAATAATTTTTCTCAGAAATTAAAAGCAAACTGGGAAAAATTGGCATTATTTTGTCATTTTAGAATTACAACATTTGCCCACCAAGTCCTACACAATTGTAGATAAAAGCTCCTACAAGAGCAGAAAGCACGTCTCTTTTTTTTTTCTATTGCTACAAAATATTGATGAAGTGCTCTATTGAGGTAGAGATCTCATTAATTATTTGATTTACAGGAAGAGAAGACAGAGGGAAATGAGTGCCGTGGCTAATGCCATGATGTACCATCTTGAGACTTAAGATCTTTTTAATGTATTCGGCAATGATGCAGCTGAAAGAGGAAAGAGGGAACTGAATGGATCCATTAATTTAATTGAAGTGAGCTCTGACAAGAGATAAAACATCTCAGGCTCTGCATCTCTTCAAGATGCATCAGCACTACAGTAAACAGTAAATGATCCACAGACGCAGACACAGATACACACACAAACACGCACACGAAGATAAAGGTATACATAGATTTTCACACATACACACACACACACACACCCACACCTACACAAGTTCTCAGGTTTACATAGATTCTAGAGACCTCAAGGCCAGAGAACACTTCCTTCATGCAGCTTAACAAAGTATTCAGCATAGAATCACGGAATGGCCTGCATTGGAAAGGACCTTAAAGACCATCTTTTTCCACTCCCCTGCTGTGAGCAGGAACAACAGACCAGGTTGCTCAGACCCCTATCCAGCCTGGCCTTGGACACTTCTAGTAATGGGGCATTCACAACTTGCCTGGGCAGCCTGTACCTGTGCCTCACACCCTCACAGTAAAGAATTTTTCCTGTTATCTAATCTAATCTAATCTAATCTAATCTCTCTCAGTTGGAAGTCATTCCCCCTTGCTCTGTCACTACATGCTCTTGTGAAAAGTCTCTCTTCATCTTTCTTGTAGGCTCCCTTCAGCTACTGGAAGGACACAATTAGGTCACCGACAACATCAAATATACTCTCATGAACAGCTCCTGGGTTAGCTGTAAGTGATTCAGACTTCTAACAGAAAAGTTGCATTTGTTATTTTTTTTGTAATTTTCACTTTCTTACAGTTTTTTTGAAAGTTGAATGAGAGAAGCAGACTTTGCTGCTCCTTATAGAAACTCTGGTGCTGCTTTCTTTTGGGTGTGTTACTCTTGTCTCCCCATATGGCAGAGAGAACTTTCTTTAAAAGAAAAATCCCCTGTCTAATATGTAAGTCCTTAGTGGTTACCATGAGCATTCTCAGTTAATACCATAACCAATTTTTACTAATAATATGAAACTATACCGTTTTACTAATATTGTAGAATACCTGGGTTCATATCCCATAATTACTGTGATAAATATCAGGGGACTAATGCAGCAAGACAGCACTAAAGGGATATAAAGTGACCCTGTTTTTCTCACTACAATTTAAGTGATGGCTTGATTCCTGAGATCTGGGCTGACACCAGGAGAATTGAACAAGATTAGAAGATGTAGTTTAAATACTGGTCCTGAACATTCTGAATTTCTTGGGAAATTTGATGATTTCCTATAAGATGCTACTTATTGCTACTAAATATCGATATCTAAACTGATTGTATAACAGCCAGCTCAGCTGAGTCTGTGTAAATACCTCTCATCTGTGACCTGAACAAACCGAAACTTCCTTCAAAGAATGATGGTTATCACAGGAAAGGGACATCTCGTGAACATACAGCCCTGTGTAGTTCAAGGTTTTTCAAGTTACTTTGCATCCCAAAAGTCTTCCTGTAAGCTTAGGTTGATTGAAAGAAAACAATTTCATGCAATTTCGAGAGCTAATTTTATTTATTATATACACAGAGAATATAGGTTCCCCTTTTTTGAACTATGGAAATTGTGTTCAAAGAACAAAATTTACTATTTCCTGCCCTATGAACATGCTCATGATTTTCCTTATGCATTCTTTTGCCCTGTGAATTCACAGTAAAGCAAAACCATTCTTTTGTCTTTTAAATTAAAGTCATGTTTGTGATCAAGAGTTTAAAACAATTCTTTACTAAATAAGAAAAAATAAGAAACATTTCAAAAGTAAGTGGAAAATCAACATAGTTTCTTAAAGGAGGAGCTGCAAGCTCAGGCTTACTCAGGGAGCTGGGGACAGTGAGGAATAGAATAGTTCCAGCAAGATTTTAAAAATTCAGGGACTGCTTTGGGAGCCATACAGAGATGGATCTACATGTCTGGACTCAGCCAGTTAATATCCCAGAGTAGACTGCTGCAGTGGCCATTTTAATATCTTTACATCTGCTTTTGCAGTAAGTGAAACTCTAATGACATTAAGCAAAGAGGCAGCACAACTCAGCCCTGAAGAAAATTGTATCTAGGCCTATATTCCTGTCTGTGTCTAGCCATGCAAATCAGAGGACCTATTTCCCATCCAACGTCAAACATTCAGTAAAAGCTGTTTTGTTCTGTGGCTTATAAATATTTATTTCTCTCTATATCTTTATGTGTCCATGTTAAATGACTTTCAGAATAAAAAACCAAGCAGAAAAATACAACTGAGAATTTGTAGTAAAACTTTTGCTTGGAAAAACACTGAATCTATGCCAGTATTCCAAATATGAGCCTTTGTCAATTCTGGCATTAGATTTGACTGAAGTATCAACAGGTATTTATTATAAAACTATGTTGTAATATATAATGTGAGCTTGATTATCTCTCATTTATCCCCAAGACATTGAAAATTACAAAATCCAATAGATCTAATATAGTACTCACCTTAAATGTTAGCTGGATTTCTGGCATTTAACCAATAGTGCATTTAAATTGTTTAAAAAAAAAAAAAAAAGAAGATGCAAGGGGAAAAATCTATGTCTCCTTAAAGGAAGTAATTTGAGCTGATTATACAGAGTGCAATGATGCATTAATACATCACTGGATGTGAAATGCGTAGAGTGTATCACATAATTCTTTATTTAGGGTTTATTAAACAAGCATTGACCTTCAGTCTTATCATACACAAAACTGTATCCTCATAGTTCAATAAAGTAGGTTGTCAAAGTAAATATTTACGGCAGCTAGTAAAATAAAATCAGGTTATTTTCACTAATGGTCTATAGTGATCATTTATTTTTTGAGCAGCTATATTCTTTCAGTCAAGAGGAAGCCCTCTTTGGCATTAGAGACCCCATCTAATGTGAATCCCTGAAAGCAGGCAACTGATTCAGGTGGTATCCTATAGCTATTAAAGTTGAATTTTCTGGGACAAGAATACCAGAAGCTTTATAACTTCATTTACAATGGCTCAGCTTTTCTGACTGATTGAGAAATGAACCAGCGAACACTGCCTGATGCTGTGCTACTGAACATAAAAGAACATTACTTTCCTGGCACAAAAGAGAAGTGCATTCAGTTACACTCTCTCATCAGGGTAACCAGTGGCATCAAATAACCATAGAATCTGCAGTATAACCAATCTCACAGGAAAAGAAAATGACAAATAAATCAATTACTTATAACTGAGTATCACTTTGATGTTATTTCTCGAAGGGAGGGCATCACATAAAAAACCACAATTGATAATTGTGATGTTGAGTAAAGCTATTTATTTATTTCTAGTATAAAAGAGTACTTCTTCTTACAAAATCTTTCTTTTTGTCTAAAAACACTGTTTAGAAATTATTATCCATTGTTATTATCCAAATTATTATCCAGATTATTGGTGAACAGAATAAAACTTCTGTACAAAGATTATTGCACTGAAAACCAAAGCAAAGAAAAGAGCAGTTTGCAATGCGGTTTTGTATATGTACTTATTCCTAATCTAGGTATTATATAAGTTGTTATCAAAGGAGTTCTGGAGAGATACCACATTTTTGTCATTTCTGTCAATGTGAATATTTAGCAATACATGATTAATGATCATGTACTAGAGGTACTATTTTGGCATCAGTGTTCTGAAAGTAAGGTCATTAAATTCGGAATCCAATGCCGTGTTTTAACAAAAGAAGGTGTGTGTCCATATATGTGTGTGTGACACCTTCTCTTTCATCAAATTATAACTGTTGCTCATCAAATAATAATTGTACTCTTGGGTATCCGGAGTCACCATCCCCAGCACTGTGAGGTGTCCCTAAAGACTAAAAAAAGAAAGAAATGTGGAAGCTGGAGAAGCATTCTTTATGATAGATTTAGAAAGGACTTCTTCTTTTAAGCAAAATAATTTTCTTATGTACAACAAAATTGTCACTAACCTTAAAAAATTAAGGGAAGTAACAAATCCCAAACTAAGAGAAGAACCATCCATCCAGTTCCTAGTGTTCCACTGAGACAATGGCATTGTCAGGGGACAGCCATATCACACCTGGACACATTCTGATGGTCTTCAGTGTAAAGAGGAAAGTAGCACTTTAAATCAGAGCTGAACCTACTGTCACTCTGCGTTTATCAGTGAGAATATGCGGGGTTGTGTAACAGCTTGCTCTGTGCGTAGCAAACTCTGCTGCTGCTGGCTTCTTGGAACAGCACTTTGAAAGGCTTGAGGTGTTATCTCACATGGAAGATGGTTCACAACAGAGGTGGTCAAACAGATGGAAACACACATCCTCTTAGGAGCCCTACATCCCATCATGACATGTCCAGAGATCCATCCCAACACATGGAGCTCAGCTTTCCTTCTGCATTCATGGACACACCAGAAAACTTTCTGAGGGACAGTTTACTTACACCCAATGTTGTAATTTCAAAGAGGCTTATAAGACAGTTAAAATGGTACATCAACCATAATGTAAGGTATTCTGGAAAGTTCTAGCTTTTTTTCTTATTTTAATGTGGTATTTTGTCACCACCAAGACACAGAAAATAATTTGTAGCTACAAGAATAACTTTCATAAGACAGTACCCTTTTATTTGCAACAAGTAATAACAATATATAATACTTAATGTCTGTTCTCAAAATTTTAATTTTATATTGTTTCATTTTGAAGTTCAGATCCCACCCATGCAGGTTTCTGTTTTGGGGGTGGGAGTTGTTGGGTTTTGCTTTGGATTATTTGGGGAGTTTTTGTTTGTTTTGGTTTTTTGTTTGTTTTTGTTTTGTTTTGGTTTTTTTTGTTTGTTTGGGGTTTCTTTGTTTTGATTTTTTGGTGTGTTTTTTACATTGTAGTTTGGTTGGTTTTTGTTGTTGTTGTTGTTGTTTGGGTTTTTTTGTGGTTTTTGTTTTCTTTCGTTTTGTTTTCTTTTCTGGGGTTTTTTGGTTGGTTGGTTGATTTTGGTTTTTGAGGGGATTTTGGTTTTATTTGGGTTTGTTTTTTTTTTTGGTTTTTCAGGGAGATTATTATTCAAACACATGTATATATCTTTTAAATAAAGAAGCTGGGAAAAAATTTAAAAAAATAAATAATTACAACTTCTTGGCATAGTTGCAATTCACTCGTACACTGGAATAATAAATTGATGTTTTCAGTTCTGTTTGTTCCATTGTGTGGTTTAATAAAGAACCTTTTAGACCGCACCAGTGACAAATTCACCTGATTTATAGTAAAATCTGTTGTTCTTTTCTCCAATATCATCCATATCTAGAAGGAGAAAAAAGCTGGTTCTCTGTGTCATCACTGGTTTTCTACATTCTCTTAATTTCAATTTAATTTGTATTGCAAAAAGATCTTTAATTCTCCCCATCAACCCTTTACTCCCCCTTTACAAAATTTAGAGTTAGAATGGATTTTTTGAAGGACAATTCCCTAGAAAAACTTCCTTCTCCAGCCTCAGTGGAGATTAAGGGAAAGTTCAGAATAGAAACTGTGTATCCTCTCCCAGGCCAGATAGTATAAGTGAAATTTTCCAGAGGGAGAGTGAGGTGTTCAAAAAGAAAGAATTTCTACTGCCAATTTAAGACAGAAAGGTCAAACCTTCATTTCATAATACAGACTTCTTCTCTGATCCATAAGCAATAGGAAATGATACCACAGACACATGTACTTCCATGAGATTTTGCAAATAGATATTTAATTAATAAAGAAATAACTTCAGAAGGTGCTTGGTACAGTATTTTGAAAACATTTATGATAAAAAAGCTATGTATAGATATGATAAAATAGTAAAATTATCAGTGATAAAATTATATCAGTGATATCTATTTTTTTGTCACAGATTTCTAATAAAACAAATAGTTTTAAAGACTTACTTTTCTCCCAATTTTTGACTTGTAACATAATCCCATTAAAATATATATTCCATAAGATATATATTTCCCTGAAATGCAACAAGCCCAAGACTTTGTAACAGAAGTCTTGCATTTTTAAATCCCCTCTGAATCTGCAAAGGTTTAGAATTCTCTAAAATAACTTCTATGGCCATGGTAGGACTAAAGGAGAATAGAGACTAGGGGGAATGTGGGCCATTCTAGAAATCAATGTGGGAGAGCAGCAGGCTTGTAGCCAAAAGAGAGGACATAGGAATTTGAAGGGTCACCAGACTCCCTCAAGATCAAGAGTGAGTGCTATGGTCTTTGCAGCTATAGGCTATTTAACACAGAAAACCTGAAACCAGCATAAACCACTTCCTGCTTTGGTGTGCCTTAAGCCTTGTTCAAAGAATCAATCCATTGCTATTCAGACAATGTTAAACATCTTTAAAAATTGTGTGTGAAGAGTGATTTATAGACTACTGTTCCAAGTTAACTGAAGAATGCAAGGATGCAGGAGCGCTGCTGTGTCCTTAGCAGGGGTGCTGTTATGTGTCCATTTGCTTCTTTATCCAGTTATTACTCTAAGTGGGAAGGATTTCCTTCTCATCCATCCCATTCTCCCTATACACCCTGGCTCTGGTTTCTTGGAATCACACTGTAGAATGAAAAATTTTGTTCATAATTATCAAGTTACTTTATAGTTGAACCATTGTGAGAGGGACTTCTAAATATTTACTGATTATCTTGCTACCTTAAAAGTAATAAGAAAAATTCATTTGTTTTGATAGATTTACATTTGGTGGGTTCTATTGCATTAAAGACTGAACAAAATGAGACTATCCACTAATTTATGTTTGAAATTATGGATGAAATATGTTTTATTTGATGGAAGTAAATATTCATTAGAGATGGACTGAACAGAAGCTGCTCAAATCTAAAGAAATATCATGGCATGCAGTCTATTAGCTACATGAGGATGAATGGCAGAACAGCTTCGTGGAGAAACAGGTACAGGCTAGGAAGGTAAAGCTGATCAGAGTAAGTGCTTGTGTGACTGCTTGAACAGCTAGTAAGAGTAGGTAACAAAACTAATGATAAGAATAGCAAGGATAGGCAATTACCAACAGCTGAAACATTGTATCCTCAGGCCATATTTATTCAGTACGTATTTATTCAGTTGTTCATGTGTCTTGATTTGCTTTGCATGTGTGTGAAATTGGTATTTCTCAGATTTCTCAATAAAGGAATCTGTACAGGAAAGAAAGGGAGGAAAAAAGAGAAAGTGTATACTAATCGTAATCTGTGCTATCTTGGGCTTGATTTATCTTCTGTCACTGGATATAAATGTGTAGCTAGTCCTCAGCCTTGTCAAGAAGTCAAAGAATGTGCATTAAGGACTCAGAACAAAACTAAACCTATGGCCATGTGAATCCATTAATAAAAGTTACAAATATTTCAGTGAGCATTTGGGGTTAGAATTATTATTTTCATGTTTATTGTCAAGTTACATCTTTATTACCCTAAAGGAGTTTATTAAGCTTGTATATTATTCTATTTTAACAATGATCCCATCATTTTTCTTTAGTCTCTACCTCTATGTCATAACTTATTGGAGTGTTGGGATTGTACAGCCTGGAGAAGAGAAGGCTTTGGAGAGACTTAGGTCAGCCTTCCAGTAGATACAGGGGGCTTGCAAGAAGGCTGGAGAAGAAAAATTCATGAGGGCAGGACAAGTAAGAATGGTCTTATGCTGAAGGAGGGTAGGTTGAAAACTTAGGAAAAAATTCTTTAGTTGAGGGTGTGAGGCAGTGTAACAGGTTGCTCAGAGAAGCTGTGGATGTCCCATCCCTGGAAGTGTTCAAAACCAGGATGCGTAGGGCTCTGAGTATGCTGATCTAATGAAAGGTTCCATGGCATGAAACCAGATGATGTTGAAGAACATTTCCAACCCAAAGCTTTCTATTATTCTATTGTTCTGTGATAACTTCCTTGTCTGAAGCTAAAAAATGATAAATACATTATGTTTCCACAGAATAATTTACAAACATTTTATTTACATATATTCTTTATTTGGATTGCCAGTCCTTGGTCTTCTGCATATTCAGTAATTATCTTTGTTTATTAGAGCCATTTGGATTTCAGTAATTAAAGAGACAGAGTGCTGTTTGAGCAGCAAACTCTAGCTGTGCAAAGGATCTTAAAAAGTTCTCAAAACTCTTAAAAAATATTAATAAGGCACTGCTAACAGAATCACCAGTCACCTTTGAAAAAGGACTCATTTTTCTTTAAATATCCTACTAATTAGTTCTTTTTTTCCGGAACTGTGCATAGTATTCATTGCTCTGTTAAGGATTTTTTCATGAATTATTGAATTGTCATTGAGAGAGCTACAAACCCAGTCATGCTGTGGGTCCTTCATCTTTTTATTTTCTCCACACTGGCCTATTTCCAAAAAAGGGAACATTATTTGGCTGTCTTATGAAAGACTTTCTTACTTAGCTGGACCTGCTCTTGCACTGTTCTCTGACATTATATAAAGCTCAGCTGTATTATCAGACACTTGGATCTCTTTTACTTCACTCGCACTTGCTGTCAGCCACTCTTTCTTGCCAAATATGGAGCCCAGCCCAAAACAAATCACTGTTCATGTTTTGGTTTCAAGTGCCCTGACCAGTGTGATTTCCAGTTCTCTTCAGTTTTGGCCAAATGCCAAGTGCACCAGCCTTATTACAAACTCTTGAAAATTGGGGTTTGTAATGGAAGTGCTGACACAGCCCCAAATATTGGCATGAACAACATAAGTATAATTATGCAAGGAGAGATGAGCAAGAAGGACACGATTGTTGAACACAGGAAAAGAGCTGCTCTCATTAATCATCTCATACATTTGAGAAAATGACTTTGGAAAAGGAAAGGTTAAAATGCTGAAGTACTGAAAGAAGGTGAACAGAAGAGCACAGTTCATCCCAGCGTTCCTATTATAGCATCCAGAGATAATGAGGAGATTAAATTTCTCTGAATAAGGACTGTGCTAAATATAATTGTTGTTTCCTTAGGGTCCAATACTAAGCATTGTAGCAAAATGAAACAGAAGAAATTGGAGCCAAACTCTGGGAGAATCTGATATGGATACTCTGCTTCAGGTATTTTTTTCCAGGCTGTGGCACGGTTTCTAATTTTACAATGGCTTTCAGCAAGCCATTCTTTTATTAGAATTAGGCTAGTCACAGGGTGTGACTAGTCCTTTCAGCCTGTTAGAAAGCCAAGGAAATACGTAGCTAGACAGATGAATACAGGGGATTATGTGTGTGCTTGTACATGCTCACAGACAAACATACAAGTTATTTCTTTGTTTGGATGTTTGTGCATGGACATTCAGGCACAAACACGTGAACTTAATCTATGAAGACCTATAGTGGCTTCTAAACACATTTTTATGTAGAAGTTCCAAATAAGAATCCTTATTCCAAAATCTGAAATTTGTTACCTGCTGTACTGGTAGTAACACAGGTTTTCTGCGTGAAGCTATCATGAAGCTTGCTATTACTAAATCAAAAGCCCTGAAAAATAAAAGAAAGGAAGACAACTTTTTTGAAACAAATATTGAGTCAGTCTTTAAACAGTGGGAATTAAAATTCTCACCAATAATTTGTATATTAAGGGACTAAAATTTCTTTTTAACAAATACTCAGATTAATACATAAATAACATCTCTTACAGAAAAAGAATACATTAATGGATGTATATGGTTTTTAGTAATTAAAATCAGAAAGATACATTAAAAGTAGGTGAGTGAGATTTCTAGTCCTAACTTAATGATTTAAGAGATATTCACATTTGTTGCAATGGATAGCTTGTTTGTTATGGTGCAGTCATGTGTGAAAATTATTGGTAAAATATTAGCTTTTCAGTTTGGACAAAAAAAATTAAGCTGAACTTGAGTTAACTGTTCTCTACTGTCTGTTTCACAGACATTCTCTTTAACTGAAAATACTTTATATCTTATTTCCATACAGCCCTGGCATCAGTGAACTGTATTTTCTGCTGGGAGTGGACCCATAGTCATTGGCTTAAGATGGCCAGTGCAAGATGATAAAGCTTAATCTTTTACCCTGGATGCCTCGCAATGGTCTAGACTGATGGCTAGAACTGGAAAAGGTCATCAAATGTGATTACTGAGGTGCCACCATCTTACCTGTGAATGATGCTACTACTCAGCATACACATCCCTATCTAACCAAGTGTAAAGATGATGAGTTAATATTTCATGTGAGCATATTCTCATAGGAAAGGATCAAAATTATTAGAGCTAATAATTTAAAAATTAGTAATTATTTTCCTGAGTTAAGCTCCTTAAACACATACCATTTTAATGAAATTTTCCAATATTAAAGGAGGAAAGAAACTCCTTAATTTTCAAACACATCTCTAAAACACATGCAGTAGTATCCAGCCCTACCATAAATAGGTGCAGTTCCCAGTGCAGTCAGTGGTTAATATAGTTCTCTGTACTGGAGTTTGACTCTTGAATCATTATATCTGTAGATTTTTAAAACATTCCTGCGTGTTAGTTTTATACCTGTTGGCAGATAGGTTTCTTATGGCTCCATAGTCACAGGGTAGCCTGGAGAGCTCTGGGATATTAAATAAAATCGGCAGGCAGAAGGAATGACTACACAATTGATAGACTGCAAGATCGTTAAATAGTTGGTAACTTAGCTGTGGAATGAAAGGTACCAGCTGCTGAATGTGAAACTAAAAGAATCAGAGAATGAGAACCAGAGTAGAAGCAGAAGTTCAAGACATTTACCTGTCAAAGAATCCCTTCACTGCTGCCAGTGTGTTCCTGTGTCTTAAACTGAGAGATTTCATAGTTACTACTTACCTCAGACCTTCTGCAAGAAAAGATGTCTCAGACACTGCTCTGTGCAGCACAAACTGTGAGGAGGTATCTAGCTAGATGCCATGCACTGAAAAGGACTGAAAGAAATGCGTAAAAACATGAAAAAATTGAATAGGTGTAATTTCTTTCACCCAATCTCATTGCAAAAGCATTGCAAAAGTTTGTATGTAATAGCATCAGGCATCATCTCTGTAATTCTAGCTCTATTGTCCTTCGAACAATACTCCAGATTTACCCATGTGTATATGACCTATGGTCTCTTTATTAATACTATTTAATATTACAATGTGGTTAATGATCCCTCCAAGTACACTACTTCAAAAATTGTCTTTTACGTACAGACAGACTGGGGAATGAGAGGCTGGAGAGCAGCGCCACGGAAAGGGCCCTGGGGGTTCTGGTCAATGGCAAGTTGAACATGAGCCAGCAGTGCCCTGGCAGCCAGGAGGGCCAAGGGTGTCCTGGGGACATCAGGGACAGCATCGCCAGGCGGGCAAGGGAGGGGATTGTCCCCTCTGCTCTGCACTGGGGCAGCCTCACCTCGAGTGCTGGGGGCAGGTTTGGGTGCTGCAGTATAAGAAAGACGTAGAGTTATGAGTGTCCAAAGGAAGGCAACAAGGTCAAAGGCGTTGAGGGGAAACTTTATGAAGAGCATCTGAGGTCCCTTAGTCTGTTCAGCCTGGAAAACAGGAGACTGAGGGGAGACCTCACTGCAGTTACAACATCCTTGGGAGGTGGAGAGGAGGAGTAGGCACTGATCTNGAGGAGGAGTAGGCACTGATCTCTGCTCTGTGGTGACCAGTGACCGGACTCAAGGGAATGGCCTGAAGTTGTGTCAGGGGAGGTTTAAGCTGGATATTAGAAAAAGGTTCTTCACCCAAAGGGTTCCAGTTGGACATTGGAACAGCTCCCCAGGGCAGTGGTTACAGCACCAAGCCTGAGAGAGCTCAAGAAGCATTTGGACAATATTCTTGGGCACATGGTGTGATTCTTGGGGATGGTGCTGTGCAGGGTCAAGAGCTGGACTCAATGATCCTTATGGGTCTTCTCCAACTCAGATTATTCTATGAT
>WEKY01018049.1:0-12131 GCA_013390045.1 Picathartes gymnocephalus | reverse complement strand
AGAACAGTGGGAAACTCTCTAGTGTATCTTCTTCCCCTAAAGGAAACAGGGGATTGAGCATTAGTGCCTTTTGTTCACATGTGTATGAGACTCCTCATTTGAAGGCAGTTCCAAAAGATGGTGATTGCCCCAAGGAGACAGGGCTGTGAGTGTGGATTGACCAGGTGTCACCAAAAATCGGGAGGAAAATGAAAACTCTCCAACACTATATTTGAAGTGATAGAGAATCAGGCATTACTTTATTCTGGCCAGGATGTTGTTCTGGCCAGGATGTACCACAGAAATCATCTCATCCACACATAGCCTGGTTGTGCAGAGAGAATCATTCCATGACACATGCTTTTGCAGGATTTCCCCCCAGACTTGATACAGTCAAAAGCCATAGAGATGTACTGTTTCAAAGTTCATTGGTCTAGAGCTGAGCGCCCCCCAGTATTCAGTTTCCCATTGGATCCGAACTTCCTTGCCTCCGATGTTAATTAGATTTTCATTCTTTGAATTCTTATCAGTCTTTTCCGGACCAGGTGTCTCCAGCTCTGCCAGAGGCAGCGTCTGAGGGTGGATGTTCATAGATGGCCACTGATGTTCCGCTGATGTTCCGCTGATGTTTCGTTGATGTTTCGTTGATGGCCTTTATCTCTTTTGGGTATCTTTGGGCGACTCCCAGTCTGTCATTATGTTAAGCCCATCTCCTGGAGTGATGCTATATCTCCTGAAAACTAAAGAGAATTCCTTTCCCCAAGGTAAAGTGAAGCCTGAGTAGACACAAAATAAAATTTTAACTTTTATTGTTTCCAACACAGGGAGGAGAAGAAACAACTGGAGCAGAAGTCTGATGATGACAAGCTGAGGGGGGTGGGGGGACTCAGCCTGGAGAAAAGGAGGCTCAGGAGAGACCTTCTCACTCTCCACAACTTCCTGACAGGCGGGTGCAGCCAGGTGGGGGTCAGGCTCTGCTCCAAGGGAACAAGGGACAGAGTGAGTGAAAACAGCCTCAGGTTGTGCCAGGAGGGGCTTAGGTTGGCTAATAGGGAAAAATTCTTCACTGAAAGGGTGTTANACTTTGAGCTGAGCAAGGCAAAGCAAAAGAAGTGCAGACAAAGTGGATGTTTGTCCCTGGACAATGTAGGGCAGTTCTATCCTTACCCAAAGAGGCAGAGAAATTCAAAACCAAGAAGGGTCACTCAGTGCACACTGAGCACACCCAATGCCAGCCTGTGCTGACAGCCAGTGCAAAACCAGCCCAAACAATCCCCTCCCAGAAACACCCCTGGGCAACCTCTCTGCCCTGGGAGAGTGTCTGCAGGGCAAAGGATGACACAAAGGCACAGGCTTGGATGCAGCAGAATTTAATGAGTCAAAAGAGGGAAAAGAGGGGGATCCACTTTAGGAGGCCACAGTGCAGGCAGCGACTTTAGCAGGGGAAGCACCTCCTGCCACAGAGACCACTGCCCAAACCAGAGATGTCAAAGCCCCCAGAGCTGATGGGCACTCCCTGAGAGCTGAGGATGCTGCCAACGGCAGCCGAGGTGGAGGATCCCACGGCGGTGTTCTGTGGGAAGGAGCTGAGGATGGGGCCGGGCAGGGTCACCACCACGGGCGAGGGCTGGATGACAACAGTGGAGTCCTGGCACTGCCTGACACAGGGCTCGTTGCAGCTGTTGGCCAGCGGGGTGGGGCCGCAGGGCTGGCAGGGCAGGCACGGGGTGGAGCAGGACATGTCTTGGGGCTGGAGATGCACCTGGCAGAGAGCAAAGGAAAAATCAAGGCATGAGGAGTGTTGGAAGAGTAATTTGTCACTCCCTACATGAGGGAGACCCTTTTTCCTCATCCCTAAAGGACTTCACCAGGAGCCCACAGAGATCTTCTTTCCCTCAGCAGGACCCAGCAGGATTTGCACACCCAGGAAGGACCCCTTGTACCCCACAACTCCAGAGGCATCTCTGCGAAGCCTGAACCTTTTCCTTTCCCCACTGTCTCATCCTTTCCCTTCCCATATTAAGCATTCTCAGGGTCCCAGAATATGACAGAGAGAAGTATGTGCTGAGACAATGCACAAGAGGAGTAAAAGGAGGACAAGGAGAAGAACAAGAGAAGAGTCTTCTAAATGCACCTTGTTCCCAGTGAGATGGAGCCGTAAAGAGTGGATGAGAGAGTGAAGAGAAGGTCCTGCTTTTATACTGCTCCTGCACTGCCCCAGGCCCACAGTCACTGCACAAGGGCTGTAATTTTCCTACTGACTTGCCTCCCAAGCAAAATATCCTCCCTAATGCCACAGGTTGTGCTTTTGTGTCCATCAACGCTGCCATTTTCATTTCCTCATTTCTCACATGACCGACAGGCCTCCAAGGATGCTTTCAGGCATTGAGATGAAAGGCCCAAGGGTTTTCTGGGTGGTGACACATCAGTACGTGCAGAAGATGAGTTGCATCTGCTGGAGGGGTCTGCGCAGACAGCTGACACCTATCTGGGCAAATATGGTGTGGTTGTTTTCTACCCTCTTTGCAGGCAGCTGAACACACCATCCCACCAAGCCTGTCTTCTCGTCATGTGGCACTTTGTTTGGCAGTGTGGTCCCCTCTCATAGCTGCCTTGTGGGGTTACCAATGTGTGCCACCAGCAGTTGTGAGGGAAGATAACTTTGCTTTCCCGAACGCCACGATTCCTTGAGATGCCTTATGGAGCTGGATCCCCTCTCACTGTTGTAGGGGTGTGCGGAGGTTCAGTAAATACCTCCTTTTTCCATTTTCCTCAGATGACCATACATTTGGGCCCCATGCTTTGGCCCCATAGTAGCCAAGGATACTTTTCCAAAACAAGCTGATTGTCCTGAAAGCCCCCTGGGCTGTGGGAGTGATGGTAACAAGTTCAGGCTGAGGGCAATGTTTGTTTGCGCTGCCTGGAGCTCTGTACAAGGAACAGCCCAATGACTGAAGATGGTTTTCCCAAGGCGTGGATGGAGCTGCCCCTGCTGGAGGGGAATTCAGCTGTGTGTGGGTCATGGGCCTGCACACAACACGTCTCAAGGCTGACACACAGCCAACCCAAAATTAGAGCATGACTCCCCACAAGTAGAGAGTCTCTCCCTGGAAATTTGCCTACTGAAGGCATTCTCTTGCCCTCCTGGGACGCTCCCCAGCTGCCTTCCTGTCTGCAGGGCAGGGAAGTACAGCCCTGCTTGATGTAGTTTGAGAGCTGGGTTTGCACCCAGCGCCCTTCTGAGCATGTCCCCTCCCTGAGCATCCCCAGGCACGTGGTACTGCAGGGTCCTTCCAGCTCTCATTCACTGGGGAGCTGGGCAAGTTTTCAGCTTCTCCAGTGGTGCTGGTTTGTACTCCAGGCTGGGGCAGCCTTTGCGTCAGGGGAAAGGAGCCAACGAGGAAACACTAATGCCAGGAGAAGTCATGTCACGTGAAGCCCAGGGATGTGTCCCAAATGATGGGGAGATGTCTTCTGCAAACTTTTCTTCAACTCTGTGAAGCATTCAGGAGAAGCCCCCCCCCCACAGCCTGAGACAAGCCTCAGGCCAGGCAGATGAGGCCTGTGCATCCCTTCCACCCTCTGCTTGTATGGGTTGACTTTTCTCAGGCAATCCTTGATTTGGAGCTCAGCCACTGCAATTACAAACAGCACTTCACTATCCCAAGCCAACATCTGCCTGCACGGGACCCCTCCTGGACTCCTGCACTCACTGACATGACTCTGCATGAGCTATCTTCTTGTGGCACATGAAAGGGTCATGCAAAGCAGAGCAGGAATGTCAGAAATGAGGAAATGAGATGGCAGCATTGACAGAAACAAAAGCACAACTTGTGGCATTAGGGAGGATATTTTGCTTTTGTGATGAGTCTGTTGGAAAATTACTGCCCTTGTGCAGTGACTGCAGGCCAGGGGAGGTGCAGGACAAGTATAAAAGCCAGCCCTTCTCCTCACTCTCACATCCAGTCCTGTCTCCATCTAATTGGGAACAAGGTAAGGTTGAAGGCTTTTCTCCTCTCCCTCCTTCTATTCTCCCTCCTTCTGTTTTCTGCATATCCATGCCCCTTTGTTCTATGCTGGGTCACGGAGCTGCTTATGATGGCAGAGGGACAGGAACAGAAAGTATGCATAGGGAGAGTCTGGGACTTGACTGAAGTGTGATGGGATAGGTGGGATTACCCTGGGTTTGGCTGCTCATGGCAGGGAACTTCTTGGTGAAATGGAAGGAGAAGCCTGTGGCCATCAGTACAAAACCTCCAGGTCTTGTTCCCATCCTGGCTTGACAAGGCAGCTGCATGCTGTGGTGACAGGTTGCTCTTCAAACACTCCTCATGCCTTGATTTTTTCCTTTGCTCTCTGCCAGGTGCATCTCCAGCCCCAAGACATGTCCTGCTCCACCCCGTGCCGGCCCTGCCAGCCCTGCGGCCCCACCCCGCTGGCCAACAGCTGCAACGAGCCCTGTGTCAGGCAGTGCCAGGACTCCACTGTTGTCATCCAGCCCTCGCCCGTGGTGGTGACCCTGCCCGGCCCCATCCTCAGCTCCTTCCCACAGAACACCGCCGTGGGATCCTCCACCTCGGCTGCCGTTGGCAGCATCCTCAGCTCTCAGGGAGTGCCCATCAGCTCTGGGGGCTTTGACCTCTCGGGTTTGGGCAGTGGTCTCTGTGGCAGGAGGTGCTTCCCCTGCTAAAGTCGCTGCCTGCACTGTGGCCTCCTAAAGTGGATCCCCCTCTTTTCCCTCTTTTGACTCATTAAATTCTGCTGCATCTGAGACTGGACTTTTGTGTCATCCTTTGCCCTGCAGACACTCTCCCAGGGCAGAGAGGTTGCCCAGGGGTGTTTCTGGGAGGGGATTGTTTGGGCTGGTTTTGCACTGGCTGTCAGCACAGGCTGGCATTGGGTGTGCTCAGTGTGCACTGAGTGACCCTTCTTGGTTTTGAATTTCTCTGCCTCTTTGCATCAGAATGGAATTTCTCTAAACAGTTCAGTGACTAACTTGTACTTTCTTCACACACTTTTTCACTGTTCCTTGCTCAGCTCAACACTGCATTGGAAGTACCAAGCAGTGAATGTGTTACTGCAAAGACAGGTTCCAGCTTCCCATGAGGTGCCAGGCAAACTCTTCCTAACAGTATTCTGCCAATACATCTGTTACTCAAAATTCCATTAAAACTCACCCTGAACACTTCCCATGATGGGACACTCCATTTCCCAGAGTCTCACCGCATCATTAATTTCTTCCTTATTTCCCATCTACATCTACCCTATTTCAGTTTAAAACTCTTCCTCCTTGTCCAGTTACTGCAGGCCTTGATATAATATCTCCCTCTAGCTTCCTTATCTGTTGCCTTTACATACTGGTATGCTGCAATAAGGTGTCCCTGGAGCCTGCTCTTCTCCTGCCTCAAAAAGCTCAACTCCCTCCAGCCTTTCTCCATAGCAGGGGCAATGCATCTGTGTGATCATTTTTGCAGCCTTTGTCTGGAGCTGTTCTAACAGGTCCATAACTATTTGAACTGGGGATAACAGACTGGACACAACACTCCAGGAGGGGTCTAAAGAGAGCTGACCTGCTGGCTGTATTTCTGTTTGTGCAGATCAGGACATGATTGAATTTCTGGATGTCAAGAACACATTGCTGGCTCATGTCCAGTTTTTCTCTGTCCATTATTTCTGGTTCCTTCTCTGCAGGGCTGGTGTAAACCATTTCTCTTCCAGTTTTGGCCTTATTGAAGCTCCTGAGTTTCACATGGGACCATTCTCAGTCTGCCAAAATCCCTCTGAATTGAAACACTTTCCTCAAGCCTCAGCTTGGTGTCATTCACAAACTTGAGTGTCCACCCAGTCTCACTATCTATATGATTGATGAACATACTCGCAAATATTGGTCCCTGTATTGATCCCTGATGGACACCAGTCATCACTGGTTTCCATTAGGACATTGGGCCGGTGGAAATAAATCCTTGGATGCTCCCAAAATACTCCTGGGACAAAGGCATGAGTCCACTTGAAGCCCCGACCATCAGATCCAGCTTTGCCCAGACCTCCCTCTTGGCCTTGGTGCTCATTCTGCAGAAGGGGCACGTGGCCACTGCTGACATCAGTTGAGAAGCCTGGGTTGTGGAGGGTCTTGGGAGGGCAGAAACCCCCAAAGCCTCGGGGAAGTGGATAGGAGGAGAGAGGAAGAGAAAGGAGAGAAGTAAAGGCAATTTATCATGCCCTGGCTGCCATCATTCTGTGGGGGCAGGCTGAAACCAAGTGTTGTGCTGGATTTTTATAGTTCAGATGGTTTATTCTGATCACCCCTACCCCTATGAACTCTTCCATGTCAATCTCCCAGTTCTCCTCCCCCAGTTTCTGGTTACTTTCCTATCCCCACATGTCAATCTCCCTTAGCCTTTTCCCCCTTCTCCAGAAAGTTCCAAGTTACTCGGTTCCTGATTGTGTAACTCAAATGTGTCCCCTCCTCCCTGGTTCCTCATATGTTACAGTTTATGTCCATCACTGTTCGGTTACTGCCCTAAGTTACTCTCATTGGATCCACTCCCTGCTCCTCCCCTGAGCTAATGGCAGTATAAAAACCTCTGCACAACGCTGCTCAGGGCTCTTGAGCTTCCACCTCTTGAGCCTCTACCTTCTGTGTGTCATGCTCTTGAGTCTTGGCAGTTGTGGGTCCACCCTTCAGCCTGGAGTAATAAACCTGGTTGGAACCTGACTCCTGCTGCCTCTCCCTGTTCCTTCACCTCCACCTGCGCCAGCTACAACTGCTTTTGTTGCTTCTGCACTGCCTGTCTCTGCTGGACAGAGTGCTTGAAAGGAGCTGCTGCATGCTGCTCCCTTCGGGAAGGAATGCAATCTTGACTGTGAGGCTTCGGCACCCGTGCAGCTGAGGCACCACACGTCACCAAGAAAAGCCCCAGAGTAGAACAGGAGATGGAACAGAGGACCAGTTGTTTTGAACTGATCATTAAGAGGTGCCTCTGCCCAAATTAAGGTGCAGGCAAGACCATAGGCCAAAGTCAATATTATGGATTTTATTTAACAATAAATTTGAGGCAGAAATAGATAGATAGATAGATAGATAGATAGATAGATAGATAGATAGATTAAAGAAGGAAAGAAAGAAAGAAAGAAAGAAAGAAAGAAAGAAAGAAAGAAAGAGAAAGAAAGAAAGAGAAAGAGAAAGAAAGAAAAAAGAAAGAAAGGAAGAAAGAAAGAGAAAGAAAAAGAAAGCAAGAAAGAAAGAAAGAGAAAGAAAAAAAAGAAAGAAAGGAAGAAAGAAAGAGAAAGAAAGAAAGAAAGAAAGAAAGAAAGAAAAAGGAAGAGGGGAGACAGGAGGGTGGGAGAGAGCAAGAGAGTGAGAGAAAGGTTAATTAGGAAGTTATCACCACCCTGTGGATCCAGCAGCATCCTGTTGGTTCTTCCTTCTGGTCTTCTCAGTGTTGGGGGTCCCTGAGTCGTTCCTCTGGGGTATCACCTTTATACAGTCCAAATTCTGGGTATCCTTAAGGTGTAGATACAGCTCCCATAATTTGGGAAGGAATGTGTATAAGCAGTTGCTTCCTTTCCCACAGTCTGCCACAGAGAATTTTTGTCTGGGTGCGTTAACTAGGATTCTCCCCAGATCTGCCTCGCCAGGCCTGGAATTAACACCTTTCTGTTGCAAATTCCTCTTCTGTGCTTATCTCAAGTTCCCACTGTAGTGGCTTCTCTTACGCTGTGGCCTTGACAGTGTTTAAGGCAATTGTGGTCTTACACCAGTCTGTACTGGCACTGACTGGGACGGAGGTCATTGTCTTCAGAGCAGCCAATGTTGTTCTGTCCTTCAAATGTGTGGCTAAACCAGTGCAAAGAACACATCAAAGCCTGACCTGTTGCTGCACAGGGCTGGCCCACCATCAAGACCATCTCTCTTTCTCACTCTGCATCCCCCAGAGTGGAGGCCAGGAGTGGGCAAGCAGCTGGAGCTGATGCAACTGTGACAAATGACCTCAACTGGCCAAAGGGCTATTCCAGGTCATATAGAATCGTAGAATCACTTAGGAATGAAAAGACCTTTAAGATCAAGGTGTCCAACCATTAACCTGCCTCTTCCAAGCCCAGCACTAAACCACGTCCCCAGGTGTCACAACTGGATGTCTTTTAAATTGCTCCAGGGATGGTGACTCCACCAAAACCCGGGCAGATATAATATCAGGCTTAGCAATAAAGCTGTGGACAGTCTTCCCAGAGTAGCCATTCTTCGGACACCGCCTGGGCATTGGTGTGCTGGTGCCATGTGGTGGGTGATTGCCTTGGAACCACTTGGTTTTCTCTTTTGTCTCCTATCCCTTCATAGAACGCCCTGATCTTGACACCAGGGTATGTCACACTCTTGCTTTTCCAATTCTCCCTCTTCCCACTGGGTCAGCGGATCATGAGACCCACTGCTCAGTGCTTAGTGCTGGTCATAACACCACACAGGTCCACAGGCAATGCTTCTCCTCTTTACCCTGATACTTCCTTGTCTCTGCCCAGGGCTTCCTAGGAAAGTGTTTAGAGAGGCAAAGGCAGGAAAAGACATTGGGCAGGAAGGGAGGCAGCTGGTTTGGGCTGAGTGACTCAAAGGGCTGTCCAGGAGCAGCTGAGGGAGGGCTGAAGTGCTGCAGGACACAGCTGGCCTTAGTGACACACATATCCTCGGAGCCCTGAGGTGCAGCTGCCTTGGGACCTGCCCTGTCTCCCCACACCTCCCTCAGCCCCTGGCAAGCATAAGCCCCAAAGCAGGGCCAGGGAAAGGGGTTTTTGGAGTCACCTCATCAGAACAGGGGCAGCTGCCCCAACTGTGCACTGGTACTGAGGGCTGTAACCAACATCCTGGGCTGTAAAAGCAGGAGTGGAAGCAGGAGATGGGTGGCAGGGATGATGCTGCTCTGCTCAGCACTCGCCTGGTGCCATCCCCCGTGTTGGGCACAGGCTGTAATGCAAGAGCCACCTGGACCAAGTGGAGTGAGTTTGGTGCAGGGTGGCCAGGATGGTGAGGAGATTGAAGCACTTGACTTAGGCACAGGAATTGCTGGGCATGGAGAGGAGAATGGTTTGATCAGAGACAGAAAATAATCCCTGGGGTAGACAGGGCCAGTGAAGAGGATTGGTTCATTCTACCAGCTCCAGATATATCAAGAAGGATAGAAAGCAGCAATACCATGATAAAGCAGATTTAACTCTCCTGTTCTAAAAGGCACTCAAACACCTTCTCCTAAATCTGTCTCACAGAACCATCCCTGAGCAACACTTCTCTCCCTGGGCATCTTGGGAGACGGACAAGAGGGAAAGGATGACACAGAGGCATGGGCTGGGATGCAACAGAAATTTAATGAGTCAAAAGAGATAAACAGGTCAATCTCAATGAGGAATCCAGTGGCAGGAAACACAAGGAGCCGATGAGAGTTTGTGTCCCGTGGCTGTGGCAGAGATGGCAGCAGGTGTCCATCTGCCTGATCCAGAGAGGGAGCAGGGCCAGCAGGTCCTCCTCAGGATGGCTGTGTGGGGCTCACAGCCCAGGGGAGCCCAAGGGAACGAGGACACAGGAAGGAAGGGAGAGAGTGGCAGAGGGCAGAGGCAGGGATGGGCTGTGCTTCCCGAGAGCCCAGGCTGGCCCCGTCCTTCTGCCAGGGCTGCTGGGGTTGCTCAGCCCTCGGGAAGCAAGAAGCCAATGCTGCGTGGCCAGGGCGGTTCCATCCTGGGTGTCCCTGGGTTCCTTCCCCAGGGCCATCGCCAGCAGCCTTAGCAGGGGAAGCACCTCCTGCCACAGAGACCACTGCCCAAACCAGAGAGGCCAAAGCCCCCAGAGCTGATGGGCACTCCCTGAGAGCTGAGGATGCTGCCAACGGCAGCCGAGGTGGAGGATCCCACGGCGGTGTTCTGTGGGAAGGAGCTGAGGATGGGGCCGGGCAGGGTCACCACCACGGGCGAGGGCTGGATGACAACAGTGGAGTCCTGGCACTGCCTGACACAGGGCTCGTTGCAGCTGTTGGCCAGCGGGGTGGGGCCGCAGGGCTGGCAGGGCAGGCACGGGGTGGAGCAGGACATGTCTTGGGGCTGGAGATGCACCTGGCAGAGAGCAAAGGAAAAATCAAGGCATGAGGAGTGTTGGAAGAGCAACCTGTCACCACACCATGAGGGAGAGCCTTTCTCTCAGCCCCAGGGAGCACCACCACAAAGACCAACACCAGGGAGGATTCCACCCAGCCCCGAGCTCAGGAGACACTTCAGACTATTTTCTGCCTTTCTCCACAATACATCTGCCCTCTCCCATGGTAAGCAGCCTCAAGACACAGCAGGGAACAAGGAGGCACGTCTGTGACAAGAAATCCCAGAGAAGTAGGAGGTGGAAGAGAAAGGCAAGGAGGAAGGAGAACCCGCAGGAAGACAAGAAAGGGCTTAAAACTCACCTTGGTCCCAACAAGATGAACCTGAAGGAGTGGATGGGAGAGTGAGGAGAAGGTCCTGCTTTTATACGGCTCCAGCACTGCCCCAGGCCCGCGGTCACTGCACAGGGGCAGTAATTTTCCTACAGACTCATCCCCAAAGCAGACTGTCCTCCCTAACGCCCCAGGTTGTGTTTTGGTTTCTGTCAACGCTGTCATTTCATTTCCTCGTTGCTGACATGGCCATGAGGCCACAGAGGATCTTTTGAGTATTGGCATGAGAAGCCTGAGGCTTTCCTGAGCGTGACCACGTCAGTACAGGCAGAAGATGTGTCCCCATTTGCTGGAGAGGTCTGTGCAGGCAGAGCATGTGCCTGTGGGGAAACACGGTGTGTGTTTTTACAAACCCCTGTGAGGAAACATGGTCGTGTCTTCCCACCAATGCAATCCCCTTCTGAGCACCTGAAGTCTTCCCTGAATGTGGGCATCACTCTCCCTCCCTGCTGCTTCCCTGCCAGGCCATGAGTCACTGGGCATTGCCTCTGTAGGCAGGTTTGTTACATTGCTGGTTTCACATGGCTTTGCCCAAGGAAATCTTCTCCTTCAGGGAAGGCGTTTCCTGGTTTATTTGGCAGAGTTGTCTCCTCTCATTGCCATCTCTGGGGGAGAGAGCCAACCAGTGCTGTAAGCAGGCTTGTGGAAGGAGAACACTGTCTTCTCCAAACCCCTTGGTTACTCAACAAGTCCTCTGGACTCAGGTGCCTCTTCTCTCACTACCTGAGAGATGTGTTGGCTCTTGGGACATCACCACCCTCTTTCTCCCCCTCTCCTGACCTCATAATGCACTTTGGCTGCACCCTTTGCACCTTGACGTGGAGGACACACAAAGTCCTGCCCACTTTTTCAATACACCCTGTCAGTGCTGAGAAAACCCCAGTGCTGCCAAGCAGGTCAGGCTGAGGGCAACGGCCTTTGTGGCTGCCTGGAGTTGTGGTGCGTGGGGGAAGCATAATGCTTGAAGATGGTTTTCCTGGGAAAGGAGTGGAGTTGCCCAAAGGTTGAGACCATGGATCCTGCAGGATCCTGCAGCGCCACATGCCTGGGGATGCTCAGGGAGGAAATAACACTCAGAGAAGCCCTAGGTACAAAACCAGCTCTGAGACTACATCAAGGAGTGATGCACTGCCCTGCCCCGCAGACATGGAGGCAGCTGGGATGCATCCCAGGAGGGCAAGGGAATGCCTTCAGTAGGCAAATTTCCAGGGAGAGACTCTCCCTAACAGTGACAAGTCACCCTCTAATTTTGGGTTGGCTGTGTGTCAGACTTTTAGTGTGAGGCCAAGCCAGGAGTGTGTGATGTCTGCAGGCCTGTCCCAGGCAGGGCTGAATTCCCCTCCAGCAAGGGCAGCTCCATCCTGGCCCTGGGAAAAGGGTGCTTGGCAGCTATCTCATGGTTCAGGGATGCTTGCAGGACTGACAATGTGTATTGAAAATGGGGCGTGTGCTTGTGTTTCCAGTAGATTATGGCACAAAACGTGCAGGTAAAGTGCACCGTGGGGTGAGGAAAAAGGGAGGAATATGTTGCTATCCCAAGAGCCAACAGATCCTTCCTATAGAGAGGACACTGAAACCCAACCTAAAGGACTTCTTCAGGAATCACAGGCTTAGGGAGGGCAACAATCTCCTTCCACAAGGCTACTGACAGCACTGATTAGGGTCGCCCAGAGATGGCAATGAGAGGAG
>WEKY01018040.1:0-55492 GCA_013390045.1 Picathartes gymnocephalus | reverse complement strand
TCTGTTTTAACAACAGATAAGCTGTGAAATGCTCTTCTGCTTTGAGAATAGGTAAAGACTTCAATTCAGATGCCACTTGCAGCTGCAACTAGTATTTATTCCTACAGTTCCTGCCAATGAAATGAAACAATAATAGTATCTGTACATATTGGAAACATCTGCACAAATTATTTCCTCTGCAGAGCTATATTACACAATAGATGACGCTGTTGAGCAACAGGTTTTAGCCCTTTCCTTGAAAGGAAAACTGTTACGTAAACTACATTAAACTTCTGCAAAAGGATGCTAAAATCCTCTTGTCAGTGTTATGGATCTTGATTGATGGTTCTTAAATGCTCCTATTTAAACCCCTAATTGCATTGTGCAAGATGAGACTGCAGATCTGTTTTCTGATACTAACAAACTTCATCAAAGTGGAAGTCATTTCCTGGAAAAGGTTAAGCTGTGGCAGGGAAGGCCTGGAGGTTTGTTTGCACAGCCCCCAGGCTGCCATAAGATGTTAACAGCATCTTAATCTGATCTTTCAAGAGCTCCATTAACAGCTTTGTTTGGTCTGCACTGTGTTTTTTCTAGGGCACAGGAAACCTTCATGCAGTGGGATCATTGTAGAAGATTTTATAACTTCCTCATGGCAGACAACATGAAGAAGATCATCCTTTCTCACAGGTACTGCAGTACATCACTTACACTGACAGTATTGACTGGGTCAGTTTCTATATTGGATTTGTCTGCCTGGTCCTTTAAAATAGGACTCCTGAAAGTTTATGCTCAAGTTCCTTGGTGGGTCTCTAGATGAACCAACAGAGAAGGTGAGCCCATGTCCATCTCATTATACTGTAAAATAGACAAATAAGCTTTGGTCATCTTGCTAGAAGAAAGATGTTGTCTTTTTGTATTGTGTGGAAACTTGCTTAATGAATGAACAAGGCATGCACAGGAAACATTGCAATTAGACTTCAAAGTGGAGTATTCTGCATCTGTTTCACTTCTAGCCAAAGAACTCCCTATTGAAGGAGCCTCTTGTTCTGCCACCTACCTGAGGTAGGACTAATCTTCAAGATCTGCTGTATGGAGTTGCTGCTTATCAAATAAGCAAATAGTCAAACCTGTAGCTCTGGCTTCTAGATGTTCCTCTAGAAAGAGCATGTAGCCAGCAAAATACTTAACATTGCTGTTCCTGGAGTACAAGTGTACTGTAGGATCCCTGTGCTGCTGTTGCTGATCCATGGCTCTTGCATAACAAAATTTGTGTGCTAAACAGGTGACATGCTCAATGTTGGTGTTTTCCCCATCAAAAGTTCTCTAGGTGGTACTTTCTAGGCAAGAAAGTACCTCATCTGTGTGTATTAGAAGTTGCCTGACTGAGGGGAATATCTAAGACCTATTTCACTGAAGCAGCATGTGTCACTTCAGACTTCTGGTTCTTTGTTTACACTGCTGTGCATTATGAAACACTTGTAGAAGAAGGGTAGCCAGTGTGGGATGATCCACATAATTCATTCCAGGTTTACAAATATTTAGACAACTTGACCAAATTTGACATATGAAGTTAGGTAAGCTCCCATTAAAAGGTACTTAAATTCTTAACCCAGAAAAGCTGGTACTGGCTGGAAGGCAAGTGTGTTAAGTAAACTTTTTCCACAATCACTTGTGCTCTAATGCCCCCAAATCAAACCTAGCCTCCCTCCTTCTCTGCCCTGCAGCTGCCTCTCAAAGGGAATAAAAATCCCTTTCCAACTTGTGACTTCTGTCTGTTTGTTAGGGAAGAAGTTTGTTCTGGTAAAGAAACACATCCTCCCCTGAGGGTAATAACTAATTATGACAAGTGTCCATAGTAAATAGCTTTCTGCTAAGGTAATATCCTGAGTAATTTCTGTTTGTGCTGGGGGGCTTTAGAACCAGATGGTGCAGGAGATGCTGTGCCCATGATTCCTGGTGCTCTCCCCCAAACCACCAACAGGTTTGGTCTGAAGCCAAAGAACCCTCTTCTAGCATATAGCCACTAGTCCAGATACCCTTAGTGCTCTCTGTTCTGGGAAGTTTCTTTTAATAGGCCCCCTCATGCAGTTTTTCAGTGGATAAAGGAAACATTTTTTCCTACAAGGAGGCTGCTAGGGTTTGTTATATCTTGCTGCAAAGGTAAGTGGACAAATAAGCTCTTCTTGCTCCCAAAAAAGCCTCATGTTTATATAGCCCACTTCTAATCTTATCTTGTCAGATTTGGTAAACTCAGTTGTCCTTGAACAGGTCATGGTTTTGCTGCCCTTATGTTATTTGGATGTAATTCTTGATGTCACTCTTCCAGGCAAGTTCTGTTTGGAGATAACATGAAGAAGCCACACAGCCTGTCAGATGCTGATCTGGGCAGACTCTATACAGCAACATCACTTATGCAGATCGATGATAACGTTATGAGGTATGAAGGGCAATTCTCTGCTCCTCGACAGAACTCCAAGAACCTTCTCTTCCCAGTGTTACTAGTGCATGCCCCTTGCTGTGCCTGTAGGAGTCTGCTGAAATTCAGTGAATACAACTTCAAATTCTTACTTGCCTTGACATTAAAGAAAACTTAGCAGAGACAAAAAAAACCCAACAAAAACCAACTTATTTATTGGTAACACCTGAACCTGCAGCCTTCACTAAGGTAGGAAGAGGCCAGCTCTGCTGCCGAGCTCTAGCAACAAAAAAGAGGAATGTGGAAAGCAGCTCAGAACTGCTCATGGATTTCCTTAGTTCTGTTTGAAAAACCTTCTCCCTGTAAAACACTGCTGCTTTCTCCATACACAGTAGGGCTGGCTGAGATAATGCAACCTTTCTTATTTGTCATACTAACACCTAATTAAGTGCTCTGCTTTAATAAGCAGCAGCCTGTTACTGCCTGTGTCCTTGACAGCAAGATAACACTTCAAGTGGCAGTGTTCATACCATGGCATGTTCTGTATCAGGCATTGACCTCTTTCCAAAATAAAGCTGTAAACTGTTAGCTAAAAAGCTGTGACACTTTTGGCAAACTGGGAGTATGGTTGGCTGCTTATAAAAAAACCATTCTTAAGGAAATCTCCCTACTTGTCCCCCATCCCTGAGGCCTTTCTACTTTGGACCAACAGCTATGGTGTCCCTTATATTAAAAAAAAAAAAAGGCACTTGAATATAGGCTTAGTGAATTCTCAGTTTGGGATGGTGTGAAGGGATTTGGCAAAGAAGTGGAACCACAGTGAATTCTGGGGAACTTGTCCAGTAAACTTGAGGTTTATAAGCTGTGCTGGGTTTGTATTTGAAAAAACTTTTTGGGAAAGTTGAACAAGGTCCTAACTTCTTTATCCATGTGTGCAATTAAGTGAAGTGGGGTATTTTCAAAGAAACGCCATGAAGGTTGCTGATCTTCAGTTTGCATGTTTGACTTGCCCATGCTCTCAGAATGTTTGAGAAGGCACAGAAAGCATCAATGCACATGCTGCCAATGGGTTTGGCAAAGACACTGGGAATTTAAAAAATTATCCATGGAAATTCCTGTTTCTGTGTATGTGTCCTCACTTGAAAGTAATAGTGACATGGCTGAAGCAGGTGATTTTAATGACAATCTGCTCTTTTTCAGGAAATTCCATGGCTACAGCTCACTGAAGGAGTACTATGAAGAGGAAAGTTGCCTGCAGTACTTGCACAGGGTAAGCTCTTGCACTGGAGGGAAAATACTCTGTGGTTTCAGTTGTTGGTACCTGCAGATGTTTTAGCTGGGATTTTCAGAAATAATCAGGCACAGAATATTGGAGTGGGATTTCAGTTCTTGCTACCTCTAACACTGGGGCTAAATGCTCTGGACTCTTAAGAGCTTATAGCTCTGGCAGGTGGTTGCACCCAAGAGATGGAGATAAAGCCACACATTCAGCTGAACTGCTGAGTGTATGAGGATAAAGTGGGAAATGGGTGGTGGCATGGAGCCTGCACCTTCAAGGAAGATACTGTGCAAGAGATTCAGGACACTGACAGGCAGATGCTTGAGCAAAGTTTTGCCAAAGTGGAACTGAGATCAATTCCTCCTTTTTTTACTGAACCAGAGAATGGAGATGTTCCAAGGGAGTTTCCTGGACTTTAACCAAGGTGTCCATAATAGCTGCCTGATGTGCAAAGCAATGCAGAACAAAAAAAGGGTGTAGTTATTTCAGTTCTAAGAATGAGGACTCAGTCTGTTTGCTCTCTGCCTCTTTGGGTTAGAGGAAAAAATTAACTCTGAAATAAGATATCTAATTGAATTACACTAAGATACTTTCAGAGTTGGTAGATTGACATTCAAATAGCAACCCTTTTCTGTTTTGGTTTTTTCATTTCATGTCATGTTTTGTGATACAGATCTATGTTCCTCTTCTGTTGGTTAATGCTGCTGATGACCCTCTTGTCCATGAGAGTCTTCTATCAATTCCAAGAGCTCTTTCAGGTATGCTGAAAGTCTCCTTCAGCTGTGCATATTTGTGTACCAACAGCTTGCTTACCACATCACAATTCCTGATTTCAAAGCAGCTTGACTTGCCTCCTTACATCTGTAACGCTGTGGGAGGTGTGCTAAGCCTCTTGAAGTCACCAATTGCTGGAACTAACAAGACTAACCCTGAGCAGGAAGAATTTTAGTCCTTTCAGGCACCTGTTGCCTGTGTTGATAGTGGGTTATGTTCTTGGATGAAAAAAGGTTTCCTCACATCTCCATTGCTCACTGGGATTTAAAAGGAAGATGGGTGGTGGTGACAGTCTGGATGAAGCACAGATAAACACCCCCCTTTGCTGATGAAATGGGGACAGTGCATGCGTGGCTGTGTCACTTGGCACTGAACTGGAATCTCTCCCTTGAAAGGAGTTGAGCTGTCTGTCTTCAAACAAGGAAAAAGGTAAATTATCCTTAGAAGCTCAGAAGAGGGAGCTGCTGCTGCTGCTTCATCACACAAACAGTGGGTGCACAGGGAGGGAAGGAGGGTTCATTCTTTTCCTAGTCAGAGGCTGTGAGCAGAGAATTTATCCACAGCTGCTTTCAGACAGAAGCAAGCACAGTGTTTTTCACTGTCCACAAGATGGCTGATACACTGTCAGTGCTTAGTGCAGCTTGGCATGATGCAAACAGTCCTAGTTTCAGTGGATATAAAGTTAAAGGTGTTCCTTCATTAAAAAATGACCATTCTTACAGCAACACAGGTATTGCTGTAAGGGCCCAGCCAGCAGCATCTCTTGGGCAGCCTTATTGTCCTGGCAACTCATTCTCAGTGTGAAGATGTTAACCTTCTGGAACTTTCTGCCTCTTTTTCTTTTACAGAGAAAAGAGAGAATGTCATGCATGTGCTGCCCCTTCATGGAGGCCACCTGGGATTTTTTGAGGGCTCTGTCCTATTCCCAGAACCTCTTACCTGGATGGATAAGCTCGTGGTACAGTATGCCAATGCCATCTGCCAGTGGGAGAAGACAAAGCCTCACTGCACGGATGCTGAGCAGGCTGTGTCTGGCCAGGTGTAATGGACCCAAAGACTCTGGATCACTTCAGTATATCTCCCCCTTTGGGAACACATTGTTCCCTCACCTGCTGCTTCAGGTTTCCATTCTCCTTGATATCCTATGGCTTGGGGTTTGATCACCATGTGTTTTTCCCAAATGGAGTTAAAGCAGAGGTTAACATCTGGTCAGAGCCTCTTCAGATATCCAGTCAGGTGGATTTGTAATTTATTGCTCTGCTTGAAGAATTGGGTTGCTGACTGTAGCTTGTTACAGGGCTACTGAGCTAAAGACTGCTTGCTTTAATATAGCAGAAGTTTCACATGTCAAAATCTCTTTACCTGCTGGTCAAAAACTTGATCTGCAGCATTTGTTTAGGTGTAGATGATGGGATAACTGTGGCTCTGTTCTCTGTCTGGGTGCTGGAAAATCTCTGTACCAAGCCACAAGCCAGTGAGTGGTTCAGTCTGTAAGCCAGTACAGTGTGGCTTGGAAAAACAGATGCTTGACTGCAAGTGTAGTGTCAGCTTTGCACCATCTCAAGAGAAACCTTTTAGTACCTAGGAATGCACTTGCACAAGTGAATCACTTTAAAAATATTCAACTTTTCCATGCTTGAGCTGTCAGTGGATTGGGGTGGCTTTATGCTGGATCTCCAAGTAGAGAAAAGCTGCAGCTTGGTAATGCCAGTTGATGTTTCTATGTAAACATGTTCTCACTCCAGGACCTGATCAGTCACCTTCTTGTCATCTTTGCCTCTTTTTAAATACTGTTATCTTTTCAGTACTGGATTCTTTGTTTGACCTGGGGCTTTCTAAAGCTGGCTCTGGCTTCCAAGTGGAAACCCATGATTAAGAATCTGCAGGATTTTTTTCTGCAAGCTCAATCTGTTTGAAAGAATATTTCATGGAGAGCTGTTGTACTCTCTTAGGGATTAATTGGTGGGGGGGTAGGGTGTATCTATTTAGATTTACTCCCCTTATGTCAGGGTAGATAATACCAAAATTCTTTCCATTAGCTTTCAGAGCATCAGGTGGGTTTGAGACATGTGACTGCCTTACAGTTGATGTGCAGCTGGGTGTCTCCAGCCCTGTGCAACTGAAATGACATCTTTGCATGGCTGACTACTTCCAGATCTGTGTAATGCTGTAGGATTACTGGCTCCAGTATGACACTGGACTCTCTCTAGCTAAAATTTCTTTTCCACACCTGGACATCCCCTTCTAGTTTTAATGTGCAAAGTGAAGTGTGAAAGTTGTTTGCAGGAAAGCTGGCTACTCACCTGTGCTTTTCCCTCAAGTGGCAGTTATGGTCTGTGCTAAGATAGTTATTAAAGGAAAGTTGTCCCATGACAATCTGGAGACTGAAACTTGTAATTTTTTTTTTACTGTTTGTTCTGTCAATATTGTAGTGTTGTTAATCCATCTTTAGGATTTCTTTATCACAGTGTCAGTGAAGTTTTCCTGTCACACTTCCCTCATCAGCACTTTATTGCTTCAGCCTTGGTCTGTGTTCCAGGCACTTTAATTTATAGCTTAAGGGTGAAACAAGCTGCAAGACTTCAGTCTGGTTACAACAAACCAGGGGAACAAGCCTTCTGGACTGCCCTGTCCCTGAACTTCAGTAGGTTGAGTAGGTAGGGTTTAATTTTAATAAAGCAATAATTAACTATTGTAGCAAAGGTGCATTGTCATATCAGGAAATTCCTTTCATTTGCCTTAGGCCAAACACCTTGGCCTGTGATGCACAATGAACTGTGGATATCTGCACATTCTCCTAGTTAGTAAATCTGGGCTTCTTTTTTTTCTTCAAAGAGGAGATGAAACTAAGTAAAGCTACAGCAAAATTTGGCTGTGCTTGTGGCTGTTCCTTAAGAACTATTTTAGGGCATCAGTTAGCAAGGATATTCTTAGCTGATGGATATCTTGTCTCTGTCTTATCCTCTTATTCATACTGCATCACTAAAGTATGTCATAAAAGACATTTCAGTTTTTTTGCTTAAGTAGTGTTCATGTAATATTCATTGAGTATGACTTAAATATCTTCCACTTCAGCAGAAGTTGAGTGTAAACAACACTTGTACACATCAAATAGATACAGTATAAATTTAGGTGTCTAAGTCTCCTAAAACGAGGTGAGCAGTTGGGCAGTTCTCAAAGCAGCAGGAGCTGTAGCTTTGTCTGATCAAGTAGAGGTTTTTCTTTAAACTTGGAGAGCTTTTCTGAGGAATACTCCTTCCTGCCCCACAACCCAAGCCTTCATACTTCAGAAGTGCCAATGCTGTGGACTGTCTGAAACTCTCAGCTACTGAAGTAATGTCTCTGTCTTGGTCCTTTGCCCTGTTTTTGCACTTGAATCTAAAACTGTTGAAATAATTTGTGACTTGACTGATTCTCGCTTCTTTGGGGAATGACAACTTTTTTGTGGCTTTTTTTGTGCAAGGTTTCTTGAACTTGAGGTTCAGCTTATTGAGCCTGTAGGTGGAAGCAGTGTAAAAAAAAAAAAACTATTCTCTCCATCTCAACAAATTTGATGCTTCTTTCTAAGCAAGACTTACGGTCAGACTTGCAGCAGTCACTTAAAGAGGTCTTGGGGAACTAGGAGAGGAGAGAACTAAGCTGCAGTTCATGTTATCTAAGGGACCTTAAAATTATGTATTAAATCTTGCTACTGACAGTGATGGATAATTGATGCCTAGTGACACATGGGACTTTGTCCAGTCCTAATCTGAAATACCCCTATCTCCCAAAATAAGGCTGTTCTAGTCTTGTGATGTGGGCAGGTGGTCTTTATTTGCCCAGTGAACCCAGCCTTACATGCAATCTGAATTTTTCAGTCCTAGAGGTGAAGTCTTTCATCTCTTGTCGAGACACATGAGGCTGCTGAAGTGTGCACTTGTAGATCATTGCAGTGTGGTCTGATAGAGCAGTTCAAGATTACAGCTTGGTGAATCTGACATGTGCTCTGCTTCGTTTCAAACTGGGATTAGAAAAATCAGTAGGAGAGCTCTTCCACAGGCAGTCTCATGGTAAACACACCTTCCCCATCACTGAATGTAAGTAGCACTTGAACGTGAACCCTGAGGACCCTCTCAATCAGACAGCAAGTTGCAGAACTATTACTCTTTGATGGTTAGGCTGGTCCAACCATCACCTTTGCCATTTTTCTGGAGATATCAGAAGATGGTAAATAAGCAGTTCAGACTTGCTCTGACTGAACACAAGGAACTTCAGCTTCCACTACAAGAGCTCTGCCAGCATTTTTAATTGTCCCTTTATTACTTTCTAAATCAAGATGTTTTCAGATGGGTCTGGCAGTGTTGTAGTTGCACTGTAAGGGCAAACACTTGAACTTCCCTGCAGTCCTTTTCCTGAGTGTTTTTTTGCAGTTCCTGTTAATGAAGATAAGGTTACAAAGACAGGGCATTAAGTAGAAATCTTGGGAACTATTAGCTCCAGTACTGAATTTAGCCAAGCTACCTGAGTGTCATCCTGGTCTGTCACAAGTTCCTAGACCACAGCCCCTTGACACGTGGTGCCTTGCCCTTTTCCACCTCCTCCCTTGACATCAGCATATCTAGAGACTTCAGTAACAGCTCTGTCAGAGCTTTTGGGGCTTTGCTTTTTTGATAAATGAATTTTCAGACACTGAGACACACCTGTGATGCGCACTGTACAGCTGTGTGCTAACTTAAAGGACCTTTGTGGGCAGCCTACAACTGGCTACAGTCTATTTCAAGGCTTAAAATAACAATGTATATAAGCAGTGGATCACTTTCAGCTCTCTGCTCCTCTAGCAGTAGGAATTGAGTCATAGAAGCAGGGTTTGCTTTGCTTAATTTGTGACTTGTTATCCTGCAATCCCAAAGTTTTTGTGCCTATTAACACTCCAGCAGCATAGCTGGAGGTACATTGCTCAAGTGGCTACATCTCAAAGGAAAGAGCAGAGAATACCATCTTCAGGATTTAATTGCCAGTTTAGTCACCTGGATTGCTTCCAAGTTTTTCTGGAAATACTATGCTTGTCTGGAGCTTATTGAAATTCTTCGGTCTTTTTTTGTGAGACCAGAGGAGGCCTGAGCCTTGTGCTGCCTGTGTAAGTCATTTGTTGTAAAGAACATCTTGTTTCTGGCCTGAGTCATACTCCATGTGTCCATATTCCTTATGTGGGTCTGTTCACTTGGGAAAGTGCTGGAGCTGCAGTGACTCAAAGCAGTGTCTCCTTCATGGCTTCTAGGTGAAAAGCTAACAAGCCCGTCTTGGTGTGAGGACTTCATGATTTTTCTCCAAGCTTAGAATGCCTCAGAGCAGCACCAGCCCAAGGGAGGGTGCCCTGTTACTGTACCCTCTTCTCACTGGGAGTGGAATGACACTGGCCTGGACTTCCTCAGCTGTTAGTGGAGCTTAGGCAGAAGTGCCATCAGTGAGTCAAAGCAGTTGCCAGCTTCCCATGCTGTGCTGGAAGGGTTTCTGGGGTTATCCTGAACATCTGTACAAGGTGGCACAAAGCCCCTTTGCTTTGGTCTGACTGACAAGCTTCCATTGTAATCAAAGGTCTTGCGTGACCAGAGGGGGGATACAGAACTTTCTTCTAGGATCTTCACTATAGTTCTGCTAGGATGCTGACTGTTCTCATGGTTCCTGCCAACTGGGAAGTCTTTAAAATAAAAAAAGCGAAATAGAACTCATTTGTATTTGACATAACCAAATCCTACTCCTCTGCCCAAGTCAACAGCTTTCCAAAAGAGCATATTTTCTCATTGTGTTACATGAGTTTGACCATAATTCCCAGTGACAGATCTCTAGATATTCTTCTTGAGAAAGCATAACCTCTTTCTGTGCCAGTTCCAAGCCAAAAATGTGTGTAAAGAGCTTGGGAAGAGGAGACCTATGCCCTTGTTTCTCATGCAGCTGTGTTAGAACAGGCAGAGTGACTTCCAGTGTTCTTGGTGAGCAGTTGACTATGAAAATATTTTCAATTTGGCAAAATGATGTTCTGTAACTATCTCTAAATGCTGCCCTGAAGAAGCTTGTATACTGAGACACGCTCCCTGCTGCCATGTTCTGAGTCAGATTCTCTGGAGCTGAGAGCTGCAGGGGAGATGATTTGCAACTAGCAATGCAATTTTTCTATATCTGCTGATGTTTACCTTTAAAATTATATATAAATATATATAAAACTGTCTTTGATTTTCTTTAATTTTTGTTCTTGTGTGGTGTAAAATGGAAGACATTGCAAAACAAAATGTAATTTTATCTTTGATTCAGTGGGGTTTCTTTATTTAAAAATAAAGGACTTATTGAAGTCAGTGCTACATCTAGTGCCTGTGTGAAGTTCCATGTGTTGGCAGAGGCTCTCAGTCTTCCCTGAGGCCCAGTTTGGGGAGCTGGCTGGGGTGGAAGGTGATACAAGCACTTGTGATGCTCAAGCCTTTCCTCATTTTTTGTCTTCTGGCCAAGAAGAGGGCTTTGATGCCACTCTGGTGGAGAATGGGCATAGCATCAGCTTAAAAAAACCATGTGCCTGCCCTGAAACTACTGAAAAAGAGTTATTTTTGCCAGTGGAATAGAACATCTGTTGTTTTTCTTTATGTGAGAGCAAGTGCATTTCCTAATCTTTCAGCTGCTGGCAGAAGAACCACAACTCAGCATCTCTGGCCAGGACAGTGACATCTTTGAGCCCAGGGCATACAAAAGCCCTGCCAGAAGCACTACTCACCTGACCCTAACCTCTCACCAATGGTCTCAAACCACTCACCAATGTGTGGTTTATTATCTACAGCCCAAGGGAGAGAGTTGTGGAAGGCACCGGGGCCTGGTGACCTCCTGGGGTAGCTGGACTGGGCTGGGCCAGAGCCCATGGCTGCTCTTCCCTTGTCATGGGAAGTGCTCTGTGGGAGACAGTGGGCTTCATCTGTAATTTATTGGCCATTGTGAATTAGCTGTTAGATCCACTTCAGTCACTGAGCTCCCAGCTCTGCTGTGCTGTTCTGTCTCCCCATCAAAGCTAGCTCCTGGCTGACAATTTGTCACAGGAGTGGTGAGCAGCCATGGGCACTTCCCAAGAGCTGTGGCCATCCCAGTCCAAATCCCAGAGGCAGCAGTGGGTTACTCCTGTCTGTGGGGATGGGTTTTTTTTCCCCTTGTTCTGTCTTCACAAGCTGCAATTGCTCTGCCTCCCAGGCAAGCTGTGCTGTTGTGTGTGCACTGGCCTGGTGGCTGTAGGGTTGTCACACGTGTTTTCCTTGGGCTGGCTCCAGGTGCAGTAAGGAGCCAAAGGAAGTGGAGAGGTGCCTTTTGCTCTGTCTCTGGACTCTTGCACAAGGTTGCCACAGCCTCAGGCTTTGGAACTCACCATGCATGGACTCACTAGGCTCCTGTGAGCAAACAGCTCTAACCCCAGACAGGCCCCATCCTTGCTGTGGCTTCAGAGCTGATGTCCTGTTTGGTTTGAGCCTGAGCCAGTGCCCTGATGAATGTGGCCCTTGTCAGCCCCTTCCACCTCAGCCAGCTTTGGCTGGGGGGCTGATCTGGCTGATGAAAGGGGCCCGTGTGGAGCTGGGAGAAGGACAGGACACACTGTGGGAGCAGGCTCAGGGAGATGATAATCTGGGCAGAAACCAGGAACTTGCTCCTCTCTGAGCCCTGCTGCTGGCCAGGGGAGGAGATGGTCTGGGAATGGGCGTCCAGTGGGCTTCTTGGAGGAGATGCCTGGTTTGTGAACCAGAAGAGACTGCCTTGCCTGGGACAGCTACTTCTGCCTCCCTCCTCCCCACCCACATCCTGCTGACCCCACATTAGCAAGGTGTAATTAGTGTCAGGTGCAGCTTCTTTGCTGCTCAGGTACCATTCTCTGCCCTCCATGGTGACTTTTGGTGGGGCTTCTCTGAGCTCCCTTTCATAGTGCAGTGCTAGGAGAAACAACTGTGCTGAGGCTTTTGAAGGATTTAGGAGGGTACATTCTGTTTGTCTTTCAACTGTTTTGTGATTGAAATCCATTTCCTAGTCTCAGTGGCTACTGCAGCTTCTGTTCTCCTCCCTGCCTGCCTGAGCAGGAATTAGGCAGAGATAGCTCCACCTGGGACCCTGGTTGGGTGTTTGTTTGCATGTTTTCCCTGGTTAGAGTAGGTAACGAAGAATTGGGGGTCCTTTCTCGAGCAAGGGTGGGACTTGGTCTGGAATGCAGGGAGGATGGAGATGGGCAGTTCCTTGGTCCCTGTGCCAAAGTGTAGTCAATGATGAGGGGATGGGGGTCTCAAACCAAATGCTGGCACTTCTGACCTCCTTAGAACCAGCAATGCAGCCAGCGCCCAAAAAGCTGTGCCCCTGCTCCTCACCACAAGGGACCGCAGAGCTCTGCTGTTAAACACTTTATTTCCCCCTCGGTGTAGCCCTCTCTTCCCAGAGCAGACACTCTCCTCGCAGCTCCAGGAAGCGCTGTGGGAGAGGACTGGTGGCCTCCTTTCTCCACTGGCTCTGGAGGGAAGGATGCTGTGCCTGGGAGGGACAGCCCGCTGCCTGGAGCGGGGACGGGAGGGGCAGGCGTGGGGCAGCGCGCCCGCCCGGAGCGCCTCAGCACGAGCAGGCACTCAACCAATGCTACGGGAGGGAAGTGGCTGGGGTTACAGGGCCACCTCTGCTGCTGTGGTACAGGGGAGGGCAGCAGGCTCCTGCTTTAGAGAGCCGTGTCCTCGGACTCGACGTGGGGCCCAAAGAGCTTCTCTGCAGTTGCTTTGCCATCATACTTGGGCAGGTTGCCACCAAAGTCTGCTGGCAAGATGTCAGCATCAATCTCCTGGTAGAAGGATTCCAGCTCCTCCCCGTGCACAAAGACCTGGAGGGAGATGGGAATGACCCTCAGCAGAGGACCAGGGCAGCTCTGCCCATCTTGTGTGTTTCACCCAAGGACATGCCTTTGCCTGCTGGCCCCTTTCCCACACTCACCCTCTCCAGCAGTTTGCTCTTCAGGAACGGTTTGACCACGTTGTAGGTGGTGGTGAAGTACCAAGGCTGGTGGATGAAGTGGACAGCCTTGAACCGTGCTGGGAAGGAGTCCTAGGATCCCAAACCCAGACACAGATGGTTACAGATGGTGCTGTCCACCCAGATCTGAGCAGGCAGCAATGGACACCCCAGCGCTGCCACAGCTCTCCTTGCTCCATGTCCCCTCCTCTGTTTGATGGCCCCTTTCTGCTCTGACCCAGAGGCTCAACCACCCCAGCCTCAAGAGCACCAGGGAGATGATGAACCTCCCAGATAGCTCACTGCTCCCACTCCATGAGAAGGACCTTCCCTGGGAAGAGTAGAGTATCTCTGGCCTCTGGTTCAAGGGCAGAAATCCTGGAGTGCCTCTGAGTCTCCATCCAGCCTGGACCAGGCTGGGCTGAGAGTCTCATGAGGAAAGACCTCCAGGCCATGTCCTAGGATGCTGCAAGGTGTGGTAGTACTGCTTCTGGTCAGGCATTTGAGAAGGCAGGGAGATGGAATGGGAAAAATTTTGCAGGATTAAACCAATTAGCTGGCCAAGCAGGGAGAGGGTGATGGGGAACAGCCTCTCCCATGAGACTTTCTCATTGTTCCAGCGTGGTAGCAATCCCAAACCCTGCTAGTCCTGCCACCTCCCTTCTCTGAGCTCCCTGCTCCCCCAGGGCCCCCTCTGCCACTGCTGGATGCAGACTTTGCCACCTCACCTGCAGCATGTCCACCATCTTCTTGAGCTCTGAGGGTTTGATCCCTGATGCCTGCTGCATGGTGAAGCCCTTGAAGTTCTCAATGATGCAGAACCCATTGATCTGGGTCTCTTCGTTTTCCAGCAGCTTCTCCAAGATAATACAATAGGCACGAAGGATCTAATGGAGAGGAGAGACAGCAGGGTCTTGTGTGAGGTCTCACCTCCCATAGACCCTAGGGGGTACCCAGCAAGAGTGCCGTGGAGTGTTATGCAGGGTCTGCTGAACCCCAGCCTGCTTGTCACAGCCAGCCCCTGGATTTCAGAGCAGGGACCGGGGATGATGAACCACCACCACCACATTCCCTTTCCAAGCATCAGATCTGGATCAGTGATACACTGAGACCAGATTCAGGGCAGAGCAGAAAAGGGAACTGGGAGAAACGGTGAGTTACATGCCTGAAGACCTCTTTGCCAAGAAGCCCTTTCCATGCCCTATGCCTCGGTTTCCTCTTCTGCCCTTGATTTAATGGTGTGGTGCCTTTCTTCAGCCCGTGTTGTGTGGGCTGGGGGATGCATACCCTGAATTTGGCACACACCTTACACTGCATCCTTTGGGGTGGACCATACTCTCCCAGGCTCCCTCAAAGGATAAGTTCCAAGGGCTACAGATTTGCTTCCACCTGGATGGCTGGACAGATGCACGTGTGTGTGTAAGGCTGCTGTGCTCAGATGTGCCGGGCAGGACAAGCCCAAAAGCAGGACCATTCTGCAGGGAGCAACATCTGAGTTGGGCTCACCTCATCGAAGGTGATCTCCTCGTAATCCCAGTTCTCGATGTTGAAGAGCATCACCACCCGTCCGTACTTGTCCCTGCTGGCCAGGATGCCGGGGTAGCCGGCCTCGATGGTGCTGCGCACGGCCTCGGTGCTCAGGTTGTCAAAGAGCTCGGGGTACTGCTCGCGGAAGTTCACGTAGCCTGCAGAGAGGCAGAAATTGGGAAAACTGGCTGCTTGTTCAGCCTCGGGAACCTGGGGGAGCTGCCAGAGATGGGATGGGCTGGTGATGGTGAGATGTCAGTGCTGAGCCCGAGCTGTGGAAAGCTCTGCCTGCGGCCCACATGGGTCAGGTCTCCTCTACCAAAGGGGAAAAAAGCAGCTCAGCAGCAGACCAGCCCCAGCATGCTTGGTATTATCCCTCCCCTTGCCAGGAGCTTCCCACACCTGCTTTCTTTCCAACACCTCAACAAGTAAAGTAATTTTTTACCCCTCATTTCCTTTCTCCCTTTCCTCCCTGTTTGGGTGAAAACCCCCATCTACCCTTTCTTGGCACGCTGCAGGCACAAAATAAGAAAAACGGAGACAAACAAAACAGCCTGTCTGGGAGCCAGCACTGATAATTACAACTCATTATCCCCTAAGCTGACACAAAGAAGAGCAGAGCTGGAGCCAGGCAGGTTCCAGTCAGCAGCCACCCTCTGGGCTGCCCTTCTGCTTGCCTTCCATCCCTATGGGTCACTCTCAGCATGGGGAGAGGCTGCCACAAGCACCCCAACCTGTCTCCAGACCTAGAGGTGCCCCAGGGGTGCAGAGCCCCCCAGGCACCACTCACAGAAGCATTGGGAGGGTGTAGAACTGGCTCCTTGCAGGGGTACAGAGGGGGGTGTGTATAGGGGCATGTATAGGACATGGGGGTCTCAAGGGGATACAGACCAAGCCAGCTGGGTTTGCTGCACCAACGAAACCAAATATGAGGGTTTTTTCCATTTTGTTTGGGTAAACTTGCAAGGAATGGGACTGCCTTGGTGTTGCAGGATGCCTGGTGTCAGCCTCATTTATTTCCTTTCCCATCCCAACTCTTTCCAAGCCCTTCAACCCTGACTTTTTCTATTTATCCCCTTTCTTCAAACCCTGACTTTTTCTATTTATCCCCTCTCTTCATCCCCTTCCCATTTCAGGGTCCTGCTCTGCCAGCACAGCCCAGTCTGGGCAAGGAGGCACCAGCACAGGACTGGGAGCTGCTGGGGGATGTGCACCCCCGTCCTCACCCAGTACCACAGCCCAGGACCCCTCCCCACCTTTCAGGAGGTCATAGGCTCTGTGGACATCGAACTTGCGGGCACGGATGAAGCGGAGCAAGAAGGAGTCGTCCTTCTCCTGCACCTTCTGAGCCACCTTCTGGCAAACGTCCTCACCGCCCGCCCGCTCCTGCACCAGCTCCCGCAGCGCCTTCACCGCCACCTCCCTCTTCTCCTCCGTCTCGTTCAGCTCATCCTTCGCCTGGGGGGAGCAGAGAGGGGACCCAGTGATGCCGCACACACAATCTAGAACACCCCGGGGGCCGCGTAGGCACCCAAAAACTGGGGGAGGACAGTAAAACTGCTTGCAGCATCCCAGCATAGGGAGGGCTGGGTCACTCAAGTCCCCAGCTTGGAGACATTGTAGTAAGTGCATCCCCCCAGTGCAAGAGCCAGTCGAGGGTCTCCTCTGGCCCCTGAGGAGCAGGAGCCTCGGGCTGCACCCGTTCTCCACAGCCACCTCACCTTCTGCAGGGTGTGTGGGGGGATCTTCTCACACCTCCCAAAGACAGGGCCGTGGTCCTTGGTGGTGAGGCGCTCCAGCTTGGTGCGCAGGGCCTGCTCCTCCTCCGACACGATCCGGAACGTGCCCGTCTGCGGGGCAGGAGAGGATGTGGGGGCTCCCCTGACAGTGCCCCAGCTCCCTGCCCCACTGCAAGTCTCCTTAGGAGCTATGGGGAAGGGGAGAGGGTCCACACATGCACCCAAGGGCATGCAGTGGGATAGGGATGGACTGTGTGCTGCTTGGACTAAGGTGCAGCCTGTGCACCCCATCCCAGCACTGCAAGGAGGGCATGCTCAGAGCCCAGAGGATGGGGCAGCGTGGGGACAGTACTCACAACTGCAGACATGTTGTCCTCTGTCCTCCGTCGGCAGCAGGACACTGGCAGAGGGAAGGAGGAATCAGCATGGATCCAAATGGTCTCCACGGCCCCTGCTTATGCCCCATTCCCTGCACACCTTGCTCACATGGGGGCAGAAGTGGGTGTCCAGAGGACACCCCCAACCCTCCTCAGCTCCATCACCTACTGCCTGCATCTCTGCCTGCCCGTGGAGGCTGAGCAGCCTGGAGAAACACCATGGATGTTTGCAAAAGCAGCTTAAAAATCTGTGTATTGATATCTGATACCTTCATATGTTTTTCTCACTCTTCCTTTCCTCTTTGGGCTGGGGGCATCTCAGCTTGCGCTCAGCCAGCACTGCTCTGTCTCAGATCACGTTCATATGGGCAGAGGTGAGCATCCAGCCTTGGCCAGGCAGCCAGCTCATCCTTTTATTTGTACCACCAAAATAAATAATATTCGCAAAATAAATAATTATCCCTGAAGTGTTCCCAAACTCTCAAGTCTCACTGCAAGGCTGGACCACAAGCCTTTCAGCACCTCTCCAATGCAGTCTGGGTGCAACATCTTGTTTCCATCCGTGAGGAGGAGCGCTGCCTTCATCCTACCTCCAGCATCTACCCCTGCCTGGCTGTAGCACCAGCTCTGAGCCCAGGCTGTGTGAGGGATGCTTGGCTCCAGCTCAACCATTTCCCAGGGGCATCGCTTTCCCTCCACCTCCTGGGGCAGGGATAGGCGTCCCCTTGTTCCAGGCACTAAAACCAATTCAAGCTCTGGAGGTGCCAGGTTGAGCAAGGGCTGGATGATGATCTTCAATGCAGTTCTTTCCACTGAAAAATGTCCTGGATACTCACCAGGAAGAGGAAAAGCTGAACTGTCCACAGAAGGTCAGTGCACAGAGCCGAGATGGATGCAGGGATGGCGAGGCCGGAGTGGAGCAGCAAGGAAGCCGGGGGAAAGCTTTGTAGAGTCACCGGGTTGGGATTAGACCGTCACAAGGCATCAACTTGCTGCAGCTTTGTAATTAAGTCAGCACAGCCCAGGGAAGAAACCCCATTAAAACATTACAAAAGGCAGCTGAGGAGAGGGAAGGAGGGAGCCAGGGCTCCACCACCAGCCAGAGCGTGCGTGGAGAGGCGGGCTGGATGCCGGACCCGATTAACAAAGTATAAAAGCTCCTTGTTGTGCAACTCGCTCATTAGCACGGGGCAGGGGCACAGGCAGGCAGTGGGCAGCCTGCCATCCCAGCCAGCTCCCTGGGGTGAGCAGGACAGGTCTCTTACCCAGCTTCTGCCCTGAAAACCCTGGTAAAGTCCTGCTGTGAATTTGGCCGTGTGGGCAGGGTCCAGCTGCGGGAACGGGTCTGTGGCAGAGGATACTCTGGGGGTCTCCAACTCCTCCCCTATGAGGCCTCCCAAACCAGCATCCATACAAGGGCCCTTTCAGCTTTAAAAAAAAAAAAAGGGGTGGCAAAATTTCTACGATGCCCTCAAGCGAGGATTACCTGCTCAGAGCTCTGGGAACTGGAACCCATTCCACCCCCAGGGTGATGCCACAGACCTGGTAGGGAGGGGAACCCTGGAATGTGGCAGAAATCAAGCTGAGTCCACATGTGGGTGCTGCAGGATGGCAAAATGGGTTTTCTGGGATGACCCAGCAGGCTGAAGCTACATAAGGCAGGAGAGCCCTTGCAGACTTAACTTTTTGGGTCAAGGGTTGTGGGAGCTGGATGACGATGTGGTGAGGATGGAGCTGTGCCTCAAGCCCAGGAGAGGAGCTCAGCCAGGCTCTTACCACGATGGGGATTTTGGGGAGGTGGCAGGGCAGGGCTAAGCACCAGAGCAGGGCTGAAGGGGCTTACACAAGGCATGTTTTGTAATGCCTCTGGGATTTAAGGATTTGGTTTCCATACAGGGCTGTCCTGCGAGTGAAGCTGAGACCCCGATGTGAGGGAGGGAGGAGGAAGAAGGCACGAGACTCCAGATGAAAGACGGGGGTGCTGCTGAGAGAAAATTCGGACCAGTGCCCAAACCCTGAGCAATGCTGCTGTGCCAGAAGCACTATGCACTGCTCTTCAGAGGAGATCCCCAACCCTCCTGTCCCCATTCCACACCAGTCCTGGTGCAAGGCTCTGCTCCCACCTACAGCTCGTTGGACCTTTATGTGCAGCTCAGTGCAAGACAGTGCATAACAGGGGTACATCAGCAGCAGGGCATTTCCCAAATAGACCCAATAATGCTCTACTGGGTGGCAGAGAGAACCTGTGATCCCTGGGCATCCTAACCAGCATGGTCATCAGAGGTGAAATAGTTTTGCAGACACATGTACAACCCCTGGCATCACGGAGTGTTTTGTCCTGGTTAAACAGGACTCAAGGACAGGGTGGCAGCTCCAAGGGGGACCCACTCTGATGTGTTGTGACAGAGCCCTAAGTGCATCCCTCTTCCAGGTCTGGTTATCCCCCTCCCCACAGCTCCATGTCAAGCCCACTGCCCTCGCTCAGCAGCATCAACTCCTGCTCCACGTGAGCACAGGGCTTGCGAAAGCTCCCACGCTGTGCTGGCACCTGATCCTTTGGCCAAATCCCGCTGCTTAAAGGCGGACTACAGCTCCTGGTACGCTCAAGGCCGCCCCTCATGTCCCCCGGAATTAAGGCGTTTACTCGAATGTATCTGAACCCCACGCGGGTGGCACTCGCTGCTGATGCGGGGTGGCCCTGAATGGGCACTTTGTGCCAAATGCCCCGGTACCCCCGGCTGCCCATCCCACATGCCTGCACCCCATGTGCCTGCACCCCACGCCATTAACTTGTTCACTGTGCGGTGACCACGCACCGGAACAGGCTGCCCAGAGGGGCTGCGGAGTTTCCCTCACTGGAGATATTCCAGAACCATGTGGCTGCAATCCTGTGCCATGTGCTCTCGTTCGACCCTGCTTGAGCACGGAGGCTGCGCCAGGTGACCCGCTGCAGTCCCTTCCAGCCTGTCCCACTCCGTGACCCGGTGACACTGCTCCCCACGCCGCTCCCCACGGTGCCTGCCCCAGGCGGGACTCGAACCCGCAGCCCCCCGGCGGCGGGGCGGGAAGCGCGCGCCGGGGGCGGGAGCTGTTCCCCGGGTGACGCGCGGGCGCTTCCGGGCGGGAATTTCGGGGGACGGAGCTGCGGCCCGGCCGTGCCCGGCGGCCCCGCGGCCCCATGGCCCAGCGCATCCTGTCCCTGGCGGCCGAGGAGGGCCCCGAGCGGCTGCAGGAGGCCCTGCAGAGCCTGGCGGAGGGCGAGGTGCGCGGTGCCCGCGGGCCGGGCGGGGAGCGGGGATGCGCCGCCGGGGCTGCTCCGCGGGCGGGGGGCGGCTCACAGCGTCCGCTTCTCTTGCAGCTGGGCGACATGGTGACCAGGCAGGCCCTGAAGGGGAGGGAGACGGCGGCTTTGCTGAGAGGGATCTTCAAAGGTGGGTGATGTGTGAGCTGCGCTCGGGGGGCTGCCCTGGTGGGTGCCGGTGGGTGCAGCCCGTCCTCAGCAGCACAGGCAAATGTCACTTTTGGTAAAAAACCTGCTCGTCGGGGCTGTCACAGGGAAGCACTACATCCAAAAATACATGCGGGGAGATAGCAAACTGGACTAGAGTTGTGATGAGTCCATGGTAAGTGCAATTTAGTTTTGAGAGCTCTTAGGTACCTTGCAGTAGGACTGAGCTGGCCAGATGAGAGTTAATTGCCAAGCTGGTTCTTCTCAAAATTTTGACACTTCCTGATCTCCAGCAGCAGGTTAAGTGAACCACAGGGTGTGATAACGGGGTGGCCGACTGCTTTATCCAATTATCTCTCATTTCCTGTGCTCTGGGATTTTTCTGTATTTATTTTGTCAGATAGGTAAAACAGGAAGTTGCAGCCAGGTGATAGTTTATCCCTGCTGAGTCCCTGTAGTTTAGCAACATGTTGTTACTTGCATAACTTTTTTTCACCGTTCTTTTGTTCCTGTATTTGCTTGCTGTAAGGCTCCCCCTGTTCCCAGAGAAGTGGTGTTCTCAGGAGACTCCAGGTTTACAAGCACTGTGTCCCACTAGTGGAGTCAGGGGACCTGCATTTGGGCAAGGTGTCTGAAATCATAGGACTGCTGATGCTGGAGGTAAAGCTCCTTTGGGCTGGCTTTCCTGGGCTGTGCTGGGTATAATTTAGTATGTAAATTGAGATACTTCACTAAGCCTCCAAGGAAAATTAGTTGCATCCTTTCCATAGATCTTCCCTGGACTAAGTTAGCTGGTATTGGAATTGGCTCTGTCTGTGAATTTGATTATCTTTAGATACTTAGTCTTAATCTCAAAACTCTAAACCTATAATCACATCGTCTTGATTTATTGCTCGGTTCTGTAAAGAAGACTACAAAATAGAGATCTCAGGGCTGAATTCTCCTTTAAAGGGAGCATTTCCTTGTAAGAAATTCTGTCTTCTGCTGGTTTTTGGTGACAGTTTGGATGTGTGTGTGGAATTCTGTGCGCTGCCTCAGGCTCTCTGCTGTTGTGTGTTCACCCAGGCCCGCCAGCTGCCAGGCCACGCCTTGGCAGAGCTTGCCAACCTGTTTGTGGATGTTATTAAAGGGGGCAGCCTGACCAATGGGAAATCCTTGGAGCTGTTTTCCACTGTTCTCACAGCACTGGCCAGTTCGAAGGAGAACTTGGCTTATGGGAAAGGTAACTCCTATCAACTGCTTCTCTGCAGCTTGTCCTCCTTCTGGGATCAGCTCCTAAGACTTTTGCTTTTTCAGGTGAACTGAATGGGGAAGAGTTTAAGAAACAGCTGATAAATACTCTCTGCTCCAGCAAGTACGTACATCTGCCAGCTCTTGGTTACGTGGCAAAATGTTGTGTTTCACATCGTGCTTGCAAAAAGGCATCACCATGAGCTGTGTGTCCTGTCATCCCTGAATCAGTGTATTCTGTAGCTGGGAAGGCAAGGGAGCACCCTGCTCCCAAATCCTGCAAGACTGTTGCATGAACTGGTCTCAGGAAGTGCTTGTTTTTATTCTTTTTCTGGCATTTGTTATTAGAGGACCTGGGGCAGTTCAGAACTGTGTAAATGTGGGTTGTTAGATTGGTGCTGATGATTTCTGGTGGAAATCTGACTTCTGATTTTAGTATCAGAATATAACAGGGAAATGGTGACATTGAATAATTGTGTAGGAGGGAAAAGCTAAATGATAATCCCGCTTGCTCTCAATCTGCCAACATATCTTTGTTTTACCAGGTGGGATCCTCAGTGTGTAATACATCTTGCCAACATGTTCAGGTAATTCTTTTTCTCTTCAACATCAACACTGCCTTGTGGTGTGGTCGTGTCTGTGTCCTGTTTCACAAACGGTTTGGGGCAAGTAGAAATAGGAGTTCTGACCATACCAGGCACAGCACCATGGATGGTTGGTCAGTGAGCATCCACATTGGATCCATTGGATACAAAACACAGCTGGGAATGGCATCGTTTTTTTTATCCTGTGTGTAAGTGAGCCTTGGCAAATAAACAATATATCAACAACAAAAAAATCTTTGATTCAACAGGGATATTCCACTATCAGGAGAGGAGCTGCAGTTTGTGGTGGAAAAGGTCCTTAGGATGTTCTCCAAATTAGACCTGCAGGAAATCCCCCCTCTGGTCTATCAGCTGCTGCTGCTTTCTGCAAAGGTAAAAGCTCACGGGAGCTGGATTTCCCCCAAGTTTATTTCATTAGAAAAAAAATGTCCAGACTGATCTATAGTCTGGATTTTGGCAGGGATTCTGATCCCAAACCACGCTGTAGGGACATCAGTATGTTTTGTTTCCTCTAAATCCCTCTAGCCTGAAGAAGCTGACTGCTCAGAGAAAGATAGGGTCCTGGTCTTCCTTGTGGGAAAAGAAGCAAACCTTGGGGAAATAAAGGATGAGCACAGACCTAGCAGACAGCAGAGAAGACTGGTTTTTTTTCAGTGTGATTTTGCTCACTCTCTGTGATCTGCACAGAGCTATAATAATAGCTCATGCACTATGATTGTCTGCTGGGCTGTAGTCTGACTTGTACTGGGAATGTGTCATCTCCTGTGCTCTTCTCCAGAACTGCCAGGGACATCTCTGCCCTCTGACAGGGTGATCTGGCTCTTTTGCTTGCTTCATTTGTGACCAAGTCAATGCCAAAATGATCAAAAAAAGACAAATTATGTGTGTGTTACAGAGGGTCATTTGGGTCCACTGGCCAAAATATATTGTTAGATTTAAGGTTAGGAGTTTGAAAGCCTTCCCAATTGATTAAAACATAAAGGATCCTTTCTAATTAATACCAACTTCAAAAAAAAAAAAAAAAAGAGAAAAAGACAATCAGAACATCTGAGAGCTTGAGTTTCTTCCAGCTCTTTGGTAATGCAGTCAAAAGAAATATGAAAACTGGAAATCTGGGAATGAGCCATACAGGAGCCCTCCCTTGCCTTTGCAATTTATGGAGGGAAATGAAGGATGCCCTGAGATTTGTGAGAGGTTTGGGAATAGAGTATTGTTCTCTGGGATACTGCAGGCCCTGCAATGGCCTAATGTAATGTCCTGCTTTGCAGGGCAGTAAGAAGACTGTTTTGGAAGGAATCATCAGTTTTTTCAATCAGCTGGATAAGAGACAGAAGGAAGAAGAGAGCGTTCCACAGTAAGTTCATGCTCTGTCACCTCCTTCCTTTACTATCTGGGTGTTTGTAGTCACACTGGTCCTGCCCAGGGCTCCTTGAATTTGAACAGTTAAACCTTGTACAACAACATCCTCCTTGATCCATAAGGAATGTTTTCTGGCTTTGGATGGCTTCTTATTTTCTGGTAAAACTTACAGGTCAGTGGACCTTGAGGTAGCCACAATGCCCCTGGACCAGCTCCGCCATGTGGAGGGCACCGTTATTCTCCACATTGTTTCTGTCATCAACCTGGACCAGGACCTGGGCGAGGAGCTAATTAGACACCTGAAGGTATGGCAAAGGTGGAGCAGGCACTGTTCTTGAAGATATTGAAGCAGGGTTTATAAACTTAGTTTATTATCTGGACAAGGAATTTAATAATTTTTATGATTGCAGTCATGTTTTCTTTAGCGAGTGCTGTGATACATTTGAAGACACATGTGCCTGATGGCTTCTTGAATTTCCAGGGTCTTTCAGTTGAAGATAACAAGCTTTCTCACTGCTCCTTGCTGTTTCCTAGACTGAGCAACAGAAAGACCCTGGTAGAGCCCTGTGTCCCTTCAGCGTGGCTCTCCTGCTGTCAGTTGCTGTAAAACACAGACTGCAAGAGCAGGTATGTGCTTGATAAGCTTGCAGAGAACTTCCATAGGGATTCACTCTGCACTCATTGTAAAGGAAAGGAAGCATGGTTAGGTCAGAGTCCCATCAGAATTAGGCTTAAAATGGTATCAGGATGCTCGTGGGTAGGCAGTTAGATCATTGGTATGCTGTATTTTACTGAACATTCTAAGAGACCCCAGAGCAATATCATAATTTTCCAGAGTAGTGATTCCTGTGGGTTGGTATTGTAGGATGAGAAGAAAAGCAGTCTTACTTTTCTAATGTTTTGGCTCTGTGGTGGCCTCATGAAGAGCATCTGGCAGCAAGTCATCCTCCTTGAGGCACTTAATGAGACTGGTGTATTTGTCCTGACAAAGAACTGAGTTAAGATTTTTGGCAGGCTGTAGTGGAACTTGTGTCTGGCTGGTGCTCTTACTGGAACATACCCAAGATTATACAGGTCCCATTTCAAAGATCGTTTCCTCACACTTAATGATTTTATGTTCCAGATATTTGATTTCTTGAAAACATCAATCACAAGAAGCTGCAAGGACCTGCAGTTCCTTCAGGCCTCCAAGTTTCTGCAGGATTTGTTTCCCCAACAATATGATATAACTGCTGTCATTCTGGAAGTGGTGAAAAATAGGTGAGTTGTTGCCACGTGCTGCAGAATATTCAATGGGCTTTGGGAGTGGGGAGAGTTTCAGCCTTGTTAAAACACTTTGGGATTCTAAATACTTCTGACCACGTGCCGGCAGGGATCAGTGTCAAAATCCAAAGGTTTTATCCCAGTTTTATATTAGCAAATTAAAAAAAGAAACAAAAACGTGTCGCTGTATAAATCTGCTCCTTCTCAAATCTGAGAGTCTGGTGGTACAAAGGACTAAACTGATCAGGGCCTAATCTGCAGCGTGAGTTATGCTGCTGGCTGTAGTTTGTGTTCTGATCAAGGCATGAGGAATAGGTTCAGTGTTTAATCTGGTTCACTGGTTAGTCCTTAAACATCCAGTGGGATAGCTCTGGTCTGTCACCAGTCATCCTTTAGTTTGATGGGAGGCGTTCCTCTTCTCTTTCTCTCCAACTTGAAGATCTTGGCATCAGCAGGATACTCGTGCACCCCAACTGTAGCCTGCTGTTATGTTCAAGTCAGGCCTGAGGGGGCACATCATTCCCCATGGTGAGGAAACGTTTGGGCTGGAAAGGAATTCTGATGGAGAGCCAGGACTGCAGAGGTGTGCTGAGCACCTGCCCCTCAGCCTAAGGACAGTCACAGAGTTTGAGGAATGTCTTCTTCCCTGCTGTCATCAAGTGTCTCACTGCTGTTTTGGACCCTGGAATGACTGCAGAAGATTTAACCTCTGCTCTAATTTAAACTTTTCTGTGACTAAGTTCTTTCTTTCCTCTTCTATTTAATCTTTTCCTCAGTGCATTTGGCTGGGACCACGTTACTCAGGGCCTGGTGGATCTTGGCTTCAGCCTAATGGAATCCTATGAACCAAAAAAGCCCTTTGGAGGAAAAGCTGCTGATAACAGTTATGGCCTTTCAAAAATGCCAGCCCAGCAGGCTTGCAGACTGGGAGCAAGTATCCTGCTGGAAACGTTTAAGGTAGTGTATGTTTTGGAGAGGAGTTTTTTTTGGTGGTAGGAGAACAACTTTGTTCTTATTTTCTCTTAGTAAATGGTGTCAAAACATTGCCTGCTATATCCATTGTGAGTGTTTTGCAAACAATACTAGATTTTGTCTCCTATTTGCCCCTTTCCAGCCAGAAGAGGCCATCCTCATGATGATCTAACTCTAATCTGTTCCAGCTGTCATGATACTTGTGTAATCCCTATTACAGCTTCCAGGAAACTGCAGGGGTAGAGAAGGTAGAGAAATTCAGAGTTACAAATAAAGTCTGACAAGGTGTGATTGAAACCCATTCATCTTCACCAAATTGGTAAATTTTCATCCCATAGGTGATTGGAACCATTATGTTCTGAGTGTACTGTGTGTGCCTTGTGTCCTGATTGTCCTGGGATGAAATCTGAATCAATCTGTATGGATTTAGCTGAAGGGGAACTTCTGGTGACCATCCTTGCTTACCTGTCAGATCTGGATTTGCTTTGTACTTTACAATGCCTATGCTGTGAAGTACAGGAATATGTTAAAGGTTTTGATTTTTATTTACTGTTCTTTCTCATTCAGGTTCATGAGCCCATCAGAAGTGATATTCTTGAGCAAGTCCTGAACAGAGTCCTCACAAAAGCAGCGTCTCCTGTCAGCCACTTCATAGGTAACAGGAAAGAGAGAGAAATGTGCTCTGCTCTGTGGACAATCACAACATAGCTCCTCAAAACACATTATAGAATCACAGAATTGAGTTTGGGTTGGATGGGACCTTTGAACGTCATCTAGTCCACTGCCTTGTAATGAGCATGAAGATCTTCTACTAGGCCAGCTTGCTCAGAGCCTCATCCAACCTGACCTTGAATGTTTCCAGGGATGAGGCATCTACCAGCTCTCTGGGCAGCCTGTGCCAATGTTTCACCACCCTCACTGTAAAAAATCCACTCTGAATCTACCTTCTTTTAGTTTAAAACTATTAGCCCTATTCTTATCACAACAGCTACTGATAAAAAGTCTGTCCCCATCTTATAAACCCCATTTGAGTACCTAAAAGGCTACAACAAGGCCTCCCCAAAGCCTTCTCCAGGCTGACCAACCCCAATTCTCTCAGCCCATCTCAATAGCAGAGGTGCTCCAGCCCTCTGAGCATTTTTGTGTCCCTCTGGACCTGCTCCAACAGGTCCCTGTCCTGCTTGTGCTGAGGACCCCAGAGCTGGACACAGTACTCCAAGGGGGCTCTCACCAGAGTGGAGCAGAGGGGGAGAATCCCTTCCCTCAGCCTGCTGGCCAAGCTGCTTCTGATGCAGCCCAGGATGTGATTTGGTTGCTGAAGCTCCTGCTGAAGTGACCTGAAGTCAAGAAAATCAGTTGTTCCTTCTCCTCTGACTGAGGTATCAGCTGCATCAGATTGCCTTGTATTCATCACAGGTGAAAAATATGTTTGCAGGCAGTTGCCATGGAACAGCTGACGCACAGAAAGTCAGAATCATCAGTCAGTTGCCTGTTCCATGTTCCCAGCCTTGCCTTGTCCTTGTCCTTGGGCTTGGGAGCCACTGGGACTGCTGGGATGTCAGTGCTGCAGCCTCTTCCCTTACACCTCAGTGCCCTCTGGTGGGGTGAGGCCCTTCAGCTGGGCCGAGAGCATTTTTAACACTTGATGCCTGCAGTAGACTCTGTTTTTTGATGCTCATCTTACCGTGACCTCTCTGCATAATGGAAGGTCTTTGATCAGTCAGTAATTGTTAGCTCTACAGACATCTTCTGCTCAGGCTTTTCTGGCCCCTTGGCATCAGCTGTTCTTTTTGTCCTTTTATGTTTCAGACTTGCTATCCAATATTGTTGTGTCTGCTCCTCTCGTGCTTCAGACTTCGTCCTCCAAAGTCACAGAGACCTTTGACAATTTGTCCTTTCTGCCCATTGACACAGTGCAAGGGCTCCTCCGGGCAGTACAGGTAAAGCTTTGTATTTCTCTGTGGATATCCTTGCTAGTTTAGTTCCAGTGACAGCTCTGGGCCACAATTATATGCATGATCTGATAACCCTCCTCAAAATAAGCCTTCGTGCTCTGCTGTGGGTTGTTTGGCATAGCATGGAACTGTTCTTCAAGCATGGATTTGCATGTGCCCTCTGGCAAAAAGCATATGGTGAGGTCTGGCATGAGACCAAAACTGCTCTTTGCTGACCTTTCATCTGGAAGATGCCCAGATGCTGCACCCTGTAGAAAACTAAGTCTACAGTGTTTAGCTGAACAGCTGTAGCTGTCACGTTGATTTTTCTCCTTCCAAGTTCCATGTCAGTATTCCTCTTTGCCTGGGCTGAGATATTGCCCTGGTATTTAACTTTTACCTGCTTTGTCCAATCTGAGGATAAGTTATTTTCCCAAACCCTTGCACTGTGTCCTCACTAACCTGCTAAGGTGTCTCACTGCCACAGCTCTATGGGTTTTCTTGTCTATTTTAAAATGTTTTGGTTCTCCTACTGTACTGATGACAGTACTGGAAATGCAGGGCCAGATGGGCCTGAGGAAGATGAGCTCATATGCCCCAAGGGCTTGGCATGCCTTAGTGCTTTTCTCTCCAAAGGTTATTTTCCTTTCCAGCCTCTGCTCAAAGTCAGCATGTCAGTGAGGGACTCCCTGATACTTGTTCTCCAAAAAGCTATCTTTTCCAGGTAAGCTGGAGAGGGGATTCTTTGCAAGAATTTCTACAACTCATTTATGGTTTTGGAGCAGAAGTATTTTTTATTTTGGCTAAGTATCTTCTTACAGTGTTCTTCCCATAACTAGATAGTGACATCTCCTGTCCCTTTAGCCTGGAATTGTGTTACAGTCACAGCTCCACTGAACAGAGACACAAATCCCAACCCCCAGCTGAATGAATGGGCTTTGCAAGTTCAGAAAGCTGTTGGGAACTCCAAATACATAGGCAAAATTAAAACCAGTTCCAACATGTGTCTAGCACAGCTGAATACATCCAGGGAGAGTCTGGAAGGAACCACTGATCAGAATGCTGAGCTGCCACATTCCCTCTGATCCCTTACAAGGTGTTGTCTTGATCATGCTTTGAGCAAACCATCCTGCTGGGATGGTAGACTGGATTTTCTTGGCCAGTGGCTGCCTGGTTATGCATATAGAATTCAAAATTTAGGATTATTATCCAAAGCTAGGGACTTAGTCTTGGGAAAGACTTGGGGTTTCTGAGCAAAGCAAAACACCAGGTTTTTGTTAGGAATTTTCCAACTCTGAGGTCTGTGAGACTCTCCCAACTTTCAAGGCACATTTAATACTTGGGTCTTGACCTGGGCTCTTCCTGAGTGTGAACATTGTAAGTACAGAAAAGAAATCGAATATTGTGGGAGTATACAGCTGGGGAGTTCCCAACAAACTACCAAGCTCTTGACTTTTTGGGACTGTACTGCCTTTTTGGGAAATACAGTTGTACAGGGCCCAGTCACTCTATTTGTGGACTTCTTTTCACTGCTGAATTGATATTTTATGTGCTTCTGAGCTTCTCGCTTCCATGTTTTCTTATGTAACCCTCTTTCCTGTCCCGATTCCCAGGCAGCTCGACGCTCGTAAAGCTGCAGTCGCTGGCTTTTTGCTCCTGTTAAGAAATTTTAAGGTTCTGGGCAGCTTGTCCTCTTCCCAGTGCAGCCAGGCCATTGGTGCCACTCAGGTAAGTGCTGTTCTGCAGTCCCTGCGTGGCCGTGTGAGACAGTCTGGTGTCTAATTTGCACTGTTTGAAACAACTCAAAAGGGATGTGTTCCCCTAGAAGGAAAATACAGCTTTAGTAAGGACTAGTCCTGGAAATCCAGTAAGGATTTTCTTCTTGGAAGGAAAGCTTTGGGAAGGGCAATGTGCAAAGAGAAGCTGGCCTAGAGATGTTGCTTCTCAGTCATTCTCTTGTAGAGTACCAGCGTTCTGGGGAGCATTCTCACTCTCCATGACAGTGATGAGGAGCCTGGCAGCACAAGGACTATCTCAGTGATTGTTCAGGGGCCAGACCCTTATCCCCTTGCTCCTGTGTTCTGATATTATAACCAGTATAACGTGACTAATGTTCCTTCTCAGGTCCAGGCAGATGTTCATGCCTGCTATAATTCTGCAGCTAATGAGGCCTTCTGCCTAGAAATCCTGGGCAGCCTGAGGCGATGTTTGAGCCAGCAAGCAGACGTTCGACTCATGTTATATGAGGTAAACATGGTTTCTTCTGTCTCTTAAACAGCCACAGGCTCTTCTGTGGTCTGATTCTTATCTAGCCTCAGGTAAATAACAATCATGTTATTGTAAAAAACAGCATTCAGCTCAGTTTTGTTCTTCATGGGACACGTGTAACATGTTTTCACTCCTTCTGCTGTTGTTTTTTTGACCATTATAAACCCAAAGACACGTTGATGTATCTTCTTCAGCTCGTGCATTGTTTAAGAGCAAAAATATGTCGAAGTCTGTCTTGCTGTGGTAGGGCCTAGGGAATGGGAAGCATGTTTGATGCCCTGTGAGGAGGAGTGGTGTAACAGGCATTGGGTAGATGTGGAGCTGTTGATAGTTAATTATGGGCTCCAAAGAAACCCTGTCTGAAGAGTATAGAGAAACTTCCTTAGAGACCGCATCAGGGATCTGTCTTTCCTCCTCTTTCTTTCCAAGTTTCTATAAAAGCTTGGCTGTCTTTGGGTCTGTTGTGACAGGCTTGTTATAAAGGGCCATTTTTGGGTGCATATGTTAGGTTGTGTTATAACCATGGGGTACCACCTTGAGAAAAAAATCTGTACAGGTCAGAGAGATTTTGTTTCCTTCTTGTCTTGGGTTGGATTGACCTTTGGTGAGCTGCAAGTTCTGGGTGTGTTCGTCACTGTTGCTAGAAAACTTGTCCTTGCTTTATCCATCCACTGAGTTTTCTCAGTCTGCAGGATGTGTTGCCTCCTACAGATTCCCCACCGGCTTGTTTTGCCTTTGAAGCAGGGTTTCACAGTTTGAAGTTGGATCTTGTGCTAGTGTTAAATAGCAGTGAAAGTCACTCTGGGCTTGATGCCACCGCTGCTAGGGAGATACAGCTTGTGAGAGGGCCCCTGTGAGGAAATTCATACTCTTTCTGATTCATACCTTCTTTCTGTGGTGCTTTTGCTTTGCCAGGTATGGAGTTTTACCGTGAGCACATTGTTACTTCCTCATGGTTCCTTGCAGTGCCAAAGTGTCGTTGCTGTCTTATGACGCCAACTTATGCCTGTGGTTCATTTTCTCTGCCGTGTCAGCCAACTTGTCCTTCCTTCCTGTCTCCAGGGTTTTTATGATGTCCTTCGGAGGAACTCCCAGCTGGCCAGCTCTATAATGGAAACGCTCTTGTCCCAGGTACAGTCCTGCTCCGTGGTGGGGCTGCAGGGACTCTTAAGAATTCTGCACTTCAAACCAATATGGCAAACAATTCAGGTTAAATATTGGGGAAATTGTTCTCCCTCACCCTGGAAACATGTTTAAATGCTGTGACACTTTCCTAAAGAGGTGTTCAAACCCCTGCTGTGCTGAGAGAGCAGACTAGGTAAACGTCTGGAGACGGGTTCATATGCTGTCATAGGGTGGAAGAGGAAGGATCTCTTGGAGCTCTTTCCAACACTTCAGTTCTTAGGGAAGTGTGAGCCCAGAGAAGTTCTTTGTGCTCTCTCTGTTCCTTAGCAGTGCACAGCAGTTGCCCTCCCATACTTCCCCAAGGATATGTGCTGACACAGTAATTATTGTTGCTGTCCTCCCATCGGGAGAATACCCAAGTCCATGTAGGATCTGGGAGGATTAACTCATCCCCCAGCGGTGTTGCTCGTGGCAACAAGACAATCACATTTCCTCAATCCATTGGACAGGCTGTGCTTTCTTTGAGACAAGTAATTTTCTTCCCTTTAATCATCCATAGAGTTCATGCTGACTAATTCCAGTTTTCCCATGACAGTATAGGGTCTGAGAAAGGAACATGAACAGAGCCAAGACAGCTTTTGGGTAGCAGAGAGCACTTAATAGGAAGTTGGTGTACATGTGTAAAATTTTATAGTGTCATTATGTATCTATAACTTTCTATAGCAGCAGCAACTATTGATCCTGTCTGTTTAAAGGAGGGGTAACACTGCAGGTGGGGTGCAAGTCATGTTACTTGTTGAGGCAACACAACAGCAAGTGGTCAGCTAATCTTGTTCTAGGGCAGTGACGTGTCCTGGCTGAGAGGTACAGGAACAACTCAAGAAGGGATTTTAATCACCAGTAGAGCAGATGACGTGGCTGGTGTACTTCTGCAGTCCCATTATCACAGTGCCAGGTTTTGCTCTCTAGAATAGGGTACAAAGATTATTGTACTCTGTTTTCAAACATCCTAAGAGGCTCAGTTACCAAGTAACTGGGTTTTTTTGTTTCTTGTTTTCTGTGACAGATAAAGCAATATTACTTGCCCCAGCCAGACCTCCTGCCTCCACTCAAACTGGAGGGATGTATTATGGCTCAAGGAGATCAAATCTTTCTGCAAGAACCACTGGTAAGAGCTATATTGGCTGGCCACCGCTGCAAGCTCATCTGTTAGTAGCATTTTAGTTGTCCTGCTGCATGAGCTGAATACCTCTTGCTTCTTCAGCCTCTTCTAGCCTGGAGCGATTCTTTTAATGGCAGCAGAGCTGGGCATCTCACCCCTGCCTCAGGCTATTTATTAGAGCTCCCCAAGCATAGTGGTTGTGGTGACCTGTGTGAAAAATGCTCTAGGAATAGTGTACTTCTGTTATCCTTTACTGAGTTCACCCTGCGGGGTTTTTTTCCCTCCTTTAACTTAATTCCACTTAAAATAGTTGTGCAGTGTGTGTGTGTAGCAGGGGGAAGAGTTTGCCCTTTGGTTTTGCTCCTTTGAAATTGTTGGAGGTGAGACCTCAACAATTTGTTGGATTTCCAAGGGAACAAATTGAAATTAATAATTTTGTTTTCCCCTAAGGAAGCTTGTGTGCAGTAGCACACTCAGGAAGGGAGCAGACACTTCAACTAGAGTGAAAGTCCCTTTGGAAATTTCCTTTCCATCTCCTTCAGCACCTGAGGTGGTTGGGTGGAGGGAGCAGTGGGAGTTAAGTCTTTACATCCCATCTAGAAAAGCTCAGGCAGACAGCACTGTCTGAAGCTGGAATTGGGTAGTTGTGTGTGGGATTACTGATCCCCTCAATTTTGGAATGAGGCATATCCTCAAGACTCAAGGCAGCTCCAAAGGCAGCTCCAGCTCTTTGCATCGCACCAGAACAATCTGGCCTATGTCCACTTCTGCCAGTGACCTCCAGCTCAGAGGCTGAGTGTGACTGTGTGGCTGCTTCCTGCAGGCCCACCTGCTCTGCTGCATCCAGCACTGCCTCGCCTGGTACAAGAGCACTGTGCATCTGTGCCAAGGAGCTGAAGATGACGAGGAGGAGGAGGAGGAGGGTGTGGGATTTGAGCAAAACTTTGAAGAGATGTTAGAATCTGTCACACGACGAATGATCAAGAGCGAGTTGGAAGACTTTGAACTGGTAAATCAGATTTTCAGTTTGACTCAGTGGGAGAAGATGCCGAGTTCTTGTCAGGTTTTGAAAAGATTTTTCACTTATTTCCCTTACCTCTCAGGATAAATCAGCAGATTTTTCGCTGTCTTCTGGTGTTGGTGTGAAAAACAACATCTATGCCATTCAGGTGATGGGAATTTGTGAGGTTCTAATTGAGTACAATTTCAACATTGGGAATTTCAGGTAAAACATTAAATCTTACCCTCTAGCACTAGCTGTGCTATTATTTGCCCAGCTCTTTGGAGTACAGCCTCGTTGCAGGCACAGGATGGTAGTGCCAACACAGAATCAATGATCTGAGCATGAGTGCCTGGTGGCACAACCACTCACAGAGCCTTGGGGAGTGTTTTCCTTTGGAATGTCATGTGTTGTGGGAGATGGGATCTGACATTTTGTAGCAGAGCAGGTTGAGGAGGATTGGGTGAGGTATACACTGTTAGGGAGGCGGGGAGCTGTAATAGGTCATTGTTTCATCATTTAGGCAGTGTCATTGTGTAATTTGGCAGCTGAAGCTTCAAATGGGAAACTCCAAGACTGCATTTCTCCATTAATGCTTTCTCTTACTTTATTGCAGTAAGAACAAGTTTGAGGATGTTCTAGGCCTGTTTACATGTTACAACAAACTCTCTGAAATCCTGAGGGAGAAAGCTGGAAAGAACAAATCTGCCTTGAGCAACAAAACTGCACGGAGCTTCCTGTCCATGGGTTTTGTATCTACTCTGCTCACAGCTCTGTTCAGGTGAGAAGGTGTCCAGTCCTCTGTGGAGCAGAGCCAGACATCAATTCAAACCGTGTGTCAGAAAGGCTGGTGGAACTCTATCCTCCAGGTGTCCACTAAGAGTTGCCAAAACAAAGGGTCTTTTCCACCCTGACTTCAGCCAGAGATTTTATTTGCAAACACATATTTAAGTTTTGAATCTCTTAGGCCATCCCTGAGCTGCTTCTGTGCATCCCCAGTTCTCTGACAGCTCTGCTGGTCCTGCAGGGACAATGCCCAAAGCCACGAGGAGAGCCTGGCTGTGCTGCGCTCCAGCACGGAGTTCCTGCGCTACGCTGTCAGCGTCGCTCTGCAGAAAGTGCAGCAGCTGGAGGAGACGGGACAAACGGACGGACCAGACGGACAAAATCCAGAGAAGATGTTCCAGAACCTCTGCAAAATCACGCAGTGAGTCAGTGTGGCATGTGGAGACAGCAGCAATGCCTCTGTGGGGGATTTTTGATTCTCAGGTAGGGTTTGGAAAGAAGAATGCAGTCTGTAACTGTTTCAAACAGTTGTTGCTGGGTTGAGGTGACTGCCTTTCCGTGCTCCTGAGAAATCAAGTGGAGGCACTACAATTTCTGTGCCATAGTGAGTGATACAGCTTTAAAAACTTGGCCTGGAAGAACCAAATGCCATCAAACATTTTCAGCCTCTTTCTGACTTCTTGTTCATCACTCACTGACACAGAGAAGGTAAGATGATTACAGGGTGGATTTTTGAGGCCTCTGGAATGCAGCCAAGTTAAAATTCACTTTAAGCTACAGAACAAAATAGATGTATGAGGGACACAAGCTTTAGAAAGCATTTGTTTAGGACTTCTGCAAGATGCTTGAAGACATTCGCGCATCTAATCCTTTGGAAATCCAAGAATGAGAACCATGTAAATGTCTTTTGGAATCTAGGTCATATCTGCATGGGGTCTTTTCAGAGCCCAGTCAGCAGAGAGCACAAAATGCAAATTACCCCTGCCATGCATAATGCCGGTTTTGTGTCTCGCCCCAAATAATAGAGGCTATTTTTGTTGCAGTCATTAGGACTACATGTGAGCTACATGTTTTGCGTGATTGGACATTGAAAGAGAATAAGATCATCTGTGCAGGCAACAGAACTAATGAGAAGAAAGGAGAGGGAACAAAAAAAGGGAAGAAGTGGGCTTAGGGAAGCAGGAGAAAGATGTTTGCCTACAAATAGAAAAGTCTCCTTTGGGCCAAACAGTTTTGCTTTCCTCACAGCTTTTTACTTTGCTTTGCCTGCCTTTACCTTTCTGATTTTATTTATAGAGGGCCCTTTAGTGAATTCTGACATTTCACGGATCTGCCACGAGAAAAGCTCTTTTTGTCACTGGCAGATTTGACACCAGTGGTCAGGGTAGTCTGAGAAAGAAGGAAAGCTGTGTGGAAGAAACGCGTGCATAAAGATGGACTTGAAATGGGATTGGAAGGTCCCTTGGCACCTGGAAAGAATTAAATTATTTAGCTGTGCAGGAAGAATGCAGTAGCTGTTTTGCTGACATTGAAATAAAATCGTCTTAAAAAAGATCTCTTCCCCCACCCTTTTCCTATAGGTAAAACACCTTCCAATTTAGTTATATTAAAAATATGATCCTAAGAGTAGAATCTAGTTCTTGCCCTGTGCAGCCAGCTTTACTGGAGTAAATCTCACCTCCCATCCCACAGGGTTCTGCTTTGGAGGTACACTTCAATTCCCACTGTTGTTGAAGAATCAGGGAAGAAGAAGGGCAAAAGCATTTCACTTCTGTGCTTGGAAGGTTTGCTGCGGATCTTCAACACGGTGCAGCAGCTGTACTCTGCCAGGATCCCCCAGTTTCTGCAAGCCCTGGGTAGGCATATGGTACAATTCTGCTCTGGTTTCTGCCCTTCAGGTTCCAGCCCATGTGTGGGCAGGTGGGGACCCAGCACTCTTTATCCATAACTAGGAAGAGATGGGTCTGGTTCTTGTCTCTCAACAACGAGGTGGGCTTAGTAGCATCGATTTTCACACCAGAGACAAGTTCTAGCGATATCTTTTACCTGCCTTTATAGAGCTCTCCGTCTATCAGCAGAGGATAGTTGGGGTCTGATATAGCATTCATCTATTTGAAGTTTGCCTTTAACACGTTTTTCTGCTCACCATGGTTCTGCAGTCTGTATTCCTCCTCTAGCTGTGAGCAGTCTTTCCCACTTTTGGAAATAAATCCTGTATTCTGCTCTTGGCATTTAGCTTTTTTTCTGCACCTCTCTGTCTCTGCCAGATATTACTGATGGTGACGCAGAAGAAACGGATATTAATGTCACAGAGAAAGCTGCCTTCCAGATCCGACAGTTTCAGGTGAGTACCACTGTGTGCTGCAAGTGTTCCAAAGCATTTAGGATTCTGGCAGGAAGCACTGCTAGCTCTCTGTTGCTTGACCACAGGGTTGAGTATGTGATAGCAACTGTGGCACTGATTCACTAGCAGTTCTGAAAAGTTTCTGATCCCTAAGGGAAGCTTCTTCAGGGTGCCCTGCAGAGCTGGGTGGAAGTGCATGTGTATTTACAGAACTCTAGGTTCTTCAGTGCAGCATAAACTTACTTGAGTATTCTAAAAGTCACACCGACCATATGCAGGCCTTTATGTAAGCGCTCCTAACAAACATCAGCACTTGTTCTTGACAAGAGTCCTGTTTTTGTACTCTTTGTCATTCTCCTTGCTGCTGATCCCTTTATCTGCTGCAACTTCTAGTTATTTGCTTTTGCAACACATATTCACACTCAGGGACTGTATTCCTTCCTCTGACCAGAGGTCCCTGGTGAACCAACTCAGCAGTGCTGAAGATGACTTCAACACCAAGGAAACGCAGTCACTCATCACCGTTCTCTCCACATTGTCTAAACTCCTGGATCCAGCCTCACAGCAGGTACTCCTCACTCTTCATGTGGTGGCTGGGATGGGTGTCATAGCCATGGGTGTGGGAAGGAGATTATCAGATGGGGTTGGCATCTGTGGGCTCTGACATGAGTGTCCTGCCTCCTCCCACAGACCACACCAGGTCAAAGGGACAGTTTTGCTACACTGTGAAGGGCTCTCCTGTCACACACCTGCAAGGACACTTAGGAGGAAGTTGTCTTGGCATCCCACTCCTGCACATTCTGATCCTGCCTTTGGGCACCTGAATGATTTGTTTTTCTGAGCAGGGACTCCTAACATAGCCTAGTTGTGGTATGGCCTCCACATGGGAGTAGAGGCAAAAAAGACCAGCAGACTTGTGTCCAGTCCAAACCGGCTGAGTGCCTAATTCCTTCCACACAAGGAGTCATTTTCTAAAGTGCCCCAATTTTACAAGCTAGGAACTGCACTAACTGTGCCAGAAGTCTGGAGTCATCATTTAACTTAAATTAAATGGAGCTGTTGCTCTGTCCAAGGGAATGTATAGCCATTACCCTGTCCTGGGTCTGAGCTTTTGACTTGTTAGTAGGCTAAGTGTCCCTTGTGGGACTTCACAGAGCACAGCTGGGTTCTCTACTCATCTTCCTGTGCTGTGATTCATTGTCTTGAATTTTTATTATTAGTAGTAGTTTTGTGCTTTGAATTCTGTTTCAAAGTCATGATATCTTTTCTCCTCTTAAATAGTTCCTTCAGTTCTTGACTTGGACAGTCAAAGTTTGCAAAGAAAATGCTCTTGGTAAGTAAGCTCTGAGGAGCATGTTTAGATGTGATGTGTCAGGTCTGACATTAGACCCTTATGTGCTCTGCTGAAGTCTGTCCTGGTTTTACCTCTTTGTCAAGATACATTCAGGTCCCATTCTGTGGCAGATTGCCACAACATTGTGGTTATAAGCACAAGTATTAGAAAAGGAACTCCATCTCTAAAATTATTAGCATTGCTGAAGAAAAGGAAGCCACTCACATACTTGACTTTTCTCCCTTGTTAATTGGGCTCAAATTTGGATTTATGCTCAGGAAAGACAGTGCTCTTGCCAGAGTTTGTATTGCACTTCCTTAGTGCTTTTGGTCACCATTTTTCTATGATCCAAGACCTCCAATGCACCTGGAGGCTACTTCCCTTTGCATTCTCACATGGGATGCTTGATGTTTTAAACCCTGCTTTTGTGGCTGGGGTGTTTTGATAGGATTTGCACTTACTGTTAAATCCATACTGAACCTGAGATTTTCCCTCACGGTATATCTGATGTTCCTAAGTAGCTAGGCAAGCTCTGCACCCGGCAGTGTGTTATTTTCTCTTCCCCACAGAGGATATTTCTTGCTGCAAGGGTTTGCTGTCTCTGCTCTTCAGTGTCCACGTTCTCTACAAGAGCCCTGTCGGTCTCCTGCGGGAACTTGCACAAGACATCCACGCCTGCCTGGGAGACATAGATCAGGTATGATGCAGGAGCAGCTGAGCTCTTATCACATAGTGCTGTCAGAATTGAGTGCATCTCTGGTGCAAACTATGTGACAGCAGTTAAAGTTTTACTCACCAAAATTTGTTCTCTCTCCTCTGCCCAGGACATGGAAGTGGAGGGTCGGTGCCATTTTGCTGTAGTGAATGCCAAGACTGCAGCCCCCACTGTCTGTGTGAGTCAGAAGAGAGTGTGTGGGACACCTGCAGTGGCCAGGGCTACTGTGATTGGAGCAGCTTACAGGTTCCTGTTGTGCCAAACTCCTCCAAAAACCTGTTTTGTTATTGGTTTCTGTCTCAGCTGCTCGTTCTGGGTCAGGTGGATAAGGTCCTTGAAGAGGTGGATTGGCTTATCAAGAAACTCACCAGTCTGGGGTCAGACACATCAGGTAATGAAAGTAGTCCAGTTCTTACTGTTACACCTTTGTCAAAAACAGATAAAGACAGAGACCAAAAAGATATTTGAGAATTTTGAGATAGCATCATCTGAGGTCAGGTTAAACTCTCTCTTGAGCTGGTTCCACATGAGCAAAGTAAGATAAGGGTGTTGTCACAAAATCCCTCCAGTGATTATTTTCCCCTTGCCCCACTGTGGCTTTATGCATCAGACACAAAGATAAGTCTTTTGTGCCTCCCACCTGCACAACTGGATTCATTAGACACACATTCACCAGATACTTATCTCTTTCTTCTAGAAGACTCCTCTCAGGCATCAAACCAAACTCAGGCGCTGGAGAAGGGTGTAATTCTGCAGCTGGGAACTCTTCTGACAGTCTATCATGAGCTGGTGCAGACTGCACTCCCAGCAGGGAGCTGTGTGGACACACTGCTGAGAAGCCTCAGCAAGACATACGCAATTCTCACCTCCCTCATCAAACACGTGAGTGTGCTCTGCTGACAGCAGGCTGCCTCTGAGCTAAAAACCCTCTCCCCATCTGCTGCAGCAAGCTCACAGTGACCCCTGGCAGCAGCTACGCTCGGGACTGGGCTGTTGATCTCTTGTAGGAGTTGAGCCCTTTTTCTGTTGGCTTTCATGCCCTCAGTTTTGTGACCTTTCTGAGCAGTGATAGTTGTACCAGTGGAGATAAAAGGAAAGCTTCTCTCCAGCCGAATTTGGCTTTGCATGGCTTGGAGTTGCTGTTTCCAGTGTGTGCTGTGGGTTCCTCTACACAACTGTGTGCACAATGAAGGGCACTCGCAGCATTCCCAGAGTGCTCACCACTCCTGCCCTTGCTGCTCATTCCCATTCCCTGAAGCAGGACCTGGGGGAACTGGGCCATGAAACACAGGCCTGTGGAGCTCCTTTTAGACGAGGTGGTGACTGCCCCAGAGCTCTCCTCTCACAGCTCTGGAATGCAGACATGGCATTTGGGATATAACAAGCCAGTGGGGAGGATAGTTGTGCAAATCCTGCCCTCCCCACTGTGCCATTGTATGAGCTGCTTTGAGCTCTGCCTGGAATACAGGATGGGAACAGCACACCTAGAAGAAACTCACGTTTTCCTTGCAGTATATCCAGGCTTGCCGCAGCACCTCCAATACGATTCCAGGAAGACTGGAAAAGCTGGTGAGTGTGAGCAAATTTCTGGGGAAATGGCTCATTGCCTTGATTTAGGAGTAACACCAACCTCTCTCTCTCTGCTCCTCTGCAGGTGAAGCTCTCAGGTTCCCATCTGACCCCACAATGTTACTCATTCATTACTTACGTACAGGTAAGGCCTGAATTAACGGGCAGAATCACAGCCAGTCTATCTGATGCTGAGTGGTGTATCAGCTTCCGTACACAGGCACCCTTGGGGATTATTAATCTTCTTGACATGACCTGAGTTTCTTACAGTTCAAGCTTTACTTTGTCAAATACAGCATTAGACATTTCAGCACCACTGGGATTGAGCATGCTGATTTCTGCTTGAGCAGGGAAGGAGCTGAGTTTTAGCTGGTTTTTTTCCCTTCTGTTCATGTGGGGTTTTTTGGAAGAGATTAATACTGCTGTTAACCACAATGGCAAATAAAGGTCAACAACACTGCAGTCATCACAGTGTGAAGTAATGTGGGTGCCAAAGACTGCAGTGCTGAATCTGGAATTTATCTGCCTGGAGAGGAACTGGGTACTTGTGTGAGGACCACAGGAATTGTACAACATACCGGGGAAGGTGTCGTGCAGAACTATCACTGCTGGGGACTTCTCACACATGCACATTTCTGAATGTATAAATTATGAAATTAGTATTTCTTTCTTGGGTTTTTTTGGGGTTTTTTGGTTTTTTTTTTTTTGAGATCACCCCAAATTCCATCCTTGTATCATTACCTTTCCATTATCTAGCTGGTAATGCTGGTAGCTGGCCAGAACAAGGACTTCTCTGGCCTTTCTTGGCTGGCCTTTCTTCCCTGCTTACCCTCTAATGACACATCTTTTGGCATCCTCCTTCAGAACATCCACAGTGAGAGCTTAAGCTTTGTAGAAGAGAAGAAAAAGAAGAAGAAGGAGGATGAAGCTGCTGCAGTCTCCACAGTCATGGTAAGACTGACTCACTCCATTAGAACATGGGCTGTATTTGCAGGATCATACGTCGAGGCTTGTGGTACCTGGTGGCTTCTTACAGATCACCAGACAATTTGTCATTTGGGCCTTTAAGTAAAAATAAAATTTAATCTACTGTAACCTCAGAGAAAAGTCTAAAAAAGCACAAACAAAATACAACCAAAAAAACCCACAACAAAAGAGTGATCTTCACTAAATGCCACTTAAAATCTCATGGACATGAAACAAAGGTCAATCTGGGTAGTCTGCCTTGTCTGATATTCTTACCATTTGGGGTAAACTATGAAATTACAGGTATGGGCTAATTTATTGGAACCAAAATTGCATCCTCTTTAAGTGTTTCTTAATTTTATCAGTACATTTAAAGATGAAGGAAGGAATGGATTCCACTAAAGTAAGGCAGTTGAAAATGACTGGATTATTTGTTTGGGAGCAAGTGAGCAGGCTGGCAGGTTCCTGGTCCTTTGTTTGTGCTCCCAGACAGCATTTCCTCTGTCTCGTCAGCTGTCCCAGACATTCCTGTGATGTTAAGGGTTTAAAAGCCACAGGCATGATCTCCCTAGCTCTTCCCTGAGTGTATGGAAACGGGCTGAAATGCTGCGTGTCCTTTACCACTCTGTCACCATGGGGAACAAACGCCAGTGGTGGTAAATAAGCAGGACAACAATGTGGTGAAACGTCAGGGTGCTCCTTGCCTGGATGGCCCATGCTTGTGATGCCTTGGGAGAGCTGGAGCAGAGGAGCTGCTGACAGGGATATCAGGGCTGTGGACTGCAGGCAGAGCACAAAATAATGCACAGCAGAGCCTCACTGCAGAACCATTCTGGGAGTCAATTGAAAACTAGTGACAAAGCTGGCAAGGCTTGCTGGGGCACGACTGGTACAGAGCAAGACTCTTCTGAAGACTCTTCTCGGAACTGGAAATGTTGTGGTCTTCATGTCATGCTACAGTGCCATTGTTCCCTTCCAAATCTGACCCATCTCACTCCTCTCTGCATTTCAGGCCAAGGTGCTTCGGGAGACCAAGCCAATCCCAAACCTGATTTTTGCAATAGAGCAATATGAGAAGTTCCTTATCCACCTCTCCAAGAAGTCAAAGGTAAGGTAAAGCAGAGATCTTCTGTGACCTGAACCTGGTGGAACAGTAGGATCAATGCCATGATGGAGGGCTGTTGTTACAAACTCTCTATTAATGCTCAAATTAGGAAGGTGTTAGCCCATGCTCCTGGCCCAACACTGCTGAATTTTGGCCACACTGTTACCAGCCCATGTCGGGCCCATGACCTGTGGTTTCTCGTGGAGCAGAAAGGTGTAAACCTCATGCCAGCTTTCCTCACTTTCCCCCAGTCTGTGTCGTGAAATCTACCACAGTGAGGTCCTACACGAGAGTGAGAGTAACTGGCAATCACTTGCCTTTTAGGAAAGTGTAAATGGACTCCTGGACTGCATGGGGGCAGGTGCTTTTTCACCCACTTTGTGCTTCAGTCCTGCATTATTACTGTGATGGACTCTGTCCCAGTGCTGTGCAAAGGACTAGGCAGGGTAGAAAACTAAACTGAGATGCTCATGGCTTAATGTTCTCCCTGCCTGGTTTACCCTTGGTTGCTGCAGGTGAACCTGATGCAGTACATGAAGTTAAGCACCTCCCGGGATTTCCGCATCAACGCGTCCGTGCTGGACAGCGCCCTGCAGGAGCGGAACTCAGAGGATGCTGAGAACGAGCCACACAACGACCAGGTCAGAATTCATTTAGCTGCTTTTACAGATAGGTTTCCTCCTCTTTAGAAGCCAGCTGTATTAGTGAGTTGTGCAGGAGTGTGTGAAGTTAGGACAGCTTGTCTTCTCCAGGTTAGCTCTCACTTTAATAGTAAGCTGATAGGAAGGAGTGAACAGTTTCTCTCAGAACACCCCCTTCACCCCAGACCCCTGCTATGAATGGCCTTTATTTTCATTCTGTGTCCCTAGTCTTAGAGAAGTGAAACTTTTCTTAATGCCTTGTTATTTGCCTCAAAAAGGAGAGAGGTATATCAGCATTTTTATGACGATCTACTGCCTGGCCAGGATCAGACCTTTGCAGCACAATGCAAAGTGGTTTTGCATGCAGGTTTTTAGATAAAATTTGCCCTGGTGGAGCAAATTCTGCAATGCATCACTCTCCTCAGGTGCATCTCTACTAGATAGTGCTGGTGAAGGCAGTGTCACTTGTGCTGGCCAGGAAAAATAAACAATTTACTCTGCTGATTGTCCAGGTTTTTATTGGTGCTTCTGTCCATATTTTCCTGAGTGTTTCAACAAGCCAAAACCCAGGACAGAGTCTCTGTTCTGTGCCACTGGTAGCCTGTAGTCTAAATTCCAGCATGAATTGAGGAGGAGGTTATCTATGGGGAAAGTCTCAGTGACTGACAGGAGTCCCATATTCAGGTCATTTTGTTAGGGAGAAAAAAAAGAGCTAAATCCTGTTTTGCACAGCTGGCTTCTTGCTCTAGGTAAACACTCCTTAAACTACTCACACAAAAGCAATCACACTCTACTGTTGCTCTGTCCCTCTCCTCTCCAGAGCAGCACAGCGGAGCAGACAGATGAGAACCAGGAACCCAAAAAGAAGAGACAGAGAAAAAAATAAACTGAGGTTGCTGCCACTGCCTCCTCTCAGAGTGCCTGTTCCATGGTGGACTCGCCTTGGTCTCGGAGGCCGCAGATATGGAGATGATGATTTATTGCTTCTCTTGCCAAATACTTATGACTTCTTCCGTTGCGTCCATGGGGGAGCAACTCTGGCCCCTGTCTCAGGTTTTACAGCTGGCTGCTGCCATCAGAAGTGCCTCTGCTATTCGAATGTGCTGCTACAAAAATCTTCCCTAGGAACATCCCTCCTTACAGCAAAAAGGAAAGGGAGCAACTGGGATCAGTCCCTGCCAAAAGATCTGCTTCTGAAAGGACAGGGAAGCCTTGGCACGCAGTCTGGACAATTGTGCTGGCACTCTGCTGTCGTCACTGCTTCTCCAGCGAACCTTTGGTTATTTCAATTATCTGATATATATCCAGTGCTTCCCCTGCAAGACAAGGGGACAGTCAGTTCCCTGCAGTACACTCAGACTGTGGAACGTAAGAGAGCAATGGTTGGCATTTGCTTTAGTTCAGAGCATGCAGCACAAAAAGCCCTGAATTTATTCAAACTTCTGTTTTGGATGGTGGTGAAAATGCAGAAATCAGCACCAGTAGGGAGCTGGGAACATGAGCTGTTCTGCCTTGGAGCTGAAGCTGCTGTGTGCAGCTCCTGAGCAGCGAGAGGCCACAGCTTCCTCTGCCCAGGCTGGTTTTGCACATTTTTGCTGTTATGTTTTTGCTGACCCTGATTGTGATGCACTTGTTTAATTTGCCTTGTTCTTGGTGAAAAGTGCCCTTTTTGCCTATAGAGCACAAATCCTGTTTCTGAAAGCACCCTTTGCCTGTAAGACTCCTAATAAAGGTTACTTAAGGCTGGAGCATCTGATGTGTGCAGTGACTGAGAAAACAAATCTGAGGGCATGTTTTTCCCTCATCTGGGAAAGAGCTGCTGCACAGTGAGGAGGAGCTGCTTTCCCAGCCACGAGTTAAATGTTTGCTTGCAGCAATTAGAGGGTTACATTGAGTGCAGATAGGGATGACTTGAGGCCTTGGAACTGCTAAGGAAGCACCCAGCAATGCCAGAGCAGTTCTCTGAACAGCTGAGCTGGGCTAAGGGAGAGCAGGGAAGGAGGGAAAGGAATGAAGGATAGAAAAGTTTGGGTCTGCAGGGCAAAATAGACAAGGTTATTGAGGTGCTTCCTTTCAAAGAAGGAGAAATTTAATTTGGGTTGTGTTAAAAGTGCACAGGAGGGCTCCTGCCAAGGGGCACAAAGCAAAGCATGGGAGAACAGAGCCAGGCCTGGCTCATCACTGTCACAAATATTTGGAAGCAGCAGCACAAACTGCTTGACTGAGGAAAGGGGCAGGCCCCAGCACGGTGGTTGCCCTGCAGGTCAGATGATGGGTCAGGAACCGAGGGGCTCTTGAGGAGGCTCAGCTGAACAGAGGAGCCCTCAGGGAATGACTGCTTAGGACAAGTGCTCTGCTTAAGCTGGGCAGGCTGGTGCAGGGGGATTACAGGGAGCAGCTTGCACAGACACTGCTCACCTTGAGGGATGCCGTATTTCTCCATCCCCGTAGGATTTGATGGTGTCACACAGTTCATGGTCACCTCTTTCCTTAAGCACTGGTCAATATCCACTGCACTGAAGAAAGCCACTGACTGTGGCAGATCCTGGAGGCCCAGTTTGTAGGCAAACATACACCTGGAGAACAAGAAAGCAGGTGGGACGGTGCTGGACATCACCCTTGGCCTTGTCACACCCAGTTCTGACCAGCCAGTTTCACCAAACACTGGCCAGCCACCCCTCACAGGGTACTCTGCACCTACATCACTCAGCAGGTGGGGGACAAGGTGTCTTCTAAGTCCTGGGTAGCAGGAGGGCCAAGTATTGCTGAAGTGGGCATGGGAGGAACAGAGCAGTGGTGCCTCCTTGGAAGTAATGGAGTCTCCTCGGGAGAGGGGAAGAATCCAGCCCCTCACTGCGGGCTAATCCTCCCTGGCCCGCAGAGCAGCTGCAGGATTTTCCCAGCAGGAAGCCCTGTGCTCGCAGGAGCCGGCACAAAGGCAGGAACATCAGGGTGCCTGTCCCTGCTGTGGCTGCAGAAAAGCTGTTTGTGGTATTCCTGCCTCCACACAGGAGAAACAGCTCACCTTGGCCAGCTCCTGTGTAACCAAAAACCCCACAGTGCTGGGAGGGGGATTTGGCAAAGCTGGCACTGCCAGAGCTGGGTCAACAGGAGCCCTTTGAGGTCAGGAGCTTTCTAGGCTGAGCTTAGTTTTGTGTGGAGCAGGGAAGCAGCAGGAACACTCCATGCTGTGGGAGGGGTGACAGCACTGGTGCTCACAGCAGAGATGAGCTGTGCCCCTTGCTGTCCCCTGAAGGCAGCAGGGGACAAGGGATCGGACAGTTTCAAGCTCCCAGCTCCTGAACCAAGCCCAAAGGCTGCTGCCATGTGACAGCTGCAGACCTGAAGGCAGCAGGAAGCGATGCACTTGCATCCCAGCAGAGCCAGTGACTGGCCCCATCCCTGCAGGAGCCAAAAGCTGATGATATCCCCCCCTTGCCAGCACATTATCCCTGGAAATCAAAGCCAAAGTCCATTTACAGCCACCTGAGTCACACATGAAGGAACTGCAGCCTCCAGTGCTGCTAACTTGTCCTGAGCAGAAAACTGCTCTGTACCAGCTTGCTGTAGGCAAAGCCAACTCCAGCCCCTGGGGTCTGCCTGTCCTGCTCCAGTCACTGCTGCTCCTCCCCAGGAGCCACCAGAGCTATAAACCTCACCTTGTGAGGAGGTTGGTGATCTGCAGGGCCAGGGCTGCCCGGTAGCGATCCTGGTGCTGGACCAGGTACCGCACCTCGTCGTGGATGCTGATGCAGAAGCGCCCGTTGATGTCAAACTCCTCAAACAGCCACTTCATGGCAACCAACATGAGGTGCAGGTAGTCAACAGCTGAGCTCTGCACCACCCAATTCACTCTGCTGGTCACAAACTGGTGAAAGGAATCACAGATGGACAGTAAGAGAGCACTGCAGTCAAGGGCATGGTACCCATAAAGGACAGCTCCGGGGAGAAATCGGTTAAACTCAGGGTGGTTGGGTTTTCTTGATGGCATGGAGATAAAGGCACAGTGGGTTTGCTGAATGGCTACAAGGGCCTAGTGGGTCTCCAGTAGTCTACGAGGGGCTGAACATCAGGTATCCATTTTGGAGAAGATGAGCAAAGCCAAAGTGTCAGCAGCCCAGAGTTGCATCCTTACCTCCCCCTTGACCATGGCAGGCTCCAGGGCCCTGCTGATGTGACAGCCCAGCACTGGCGTCTGTGGGGAGGGGGATAAGGCAATGCTTTCCAGCTTGTTGAACATCTCAGACTCGGTGCCTCCAGACCACACTCGCTGCTCCACCACATTCCACTTCCTCCCATTCCGGGACCTGTGGGGCAGAGGGGTGGTTGACCAACACTCCCTCCTGGTTTGGGGCAGCAGGATGAGACCCTGCTAACTGTTCACTGGGAGAGTGGGTGAAGCTGAGAGCCCCCAGATCAAACCTCCTTGGCCCTAGGGGAGCAGGAAGGGTGGACCAAGACTATCCAGCCCCATCTCTCTTCTCTGCCCACTGTCCTTCGGGCTGCAGCCCTCTCCGCCTCACATCCCGATGTCACAAAGCTGTGCAGGGTCAGGCCATCTCACCTTTTCATGGCTTCTCTCTGGAGCTTCTGGACATCCTGGGCTGACACCGATCCATCCTCCGCCCTGTCCACAGCCAGGTCCAGCTTCGTCACCAGCCACTCCCCCTCCTCGGACAAATGAAACCTGGAGGGGAGAGCGAGTAACCCATCTCCCATGGGACACTGCCACCAGCCCTGTCCCCGCCATCCCGGGGCAGCACCCACCTGCGGATGCCCTTGGTGACAGCGTACATCTGCTGGGCCTTCTCGCGCGCCTGCTGCTGCGTGAGCCGGTGGTTGAACTGCATCAGCAGCCGCTCGGCAAAGGGCTGCCCCGCCCCGTAGATCCGCCCGTAGTTGAACACCTTGGCGTGCTCCCGGCTGATGCCCACGGTGGCGGCCGTCTTGCTGTGCAGGTCCGTGGCGTTGCTCTTCTTGCCCTGCAGAGTCATCCAGCCGAAGGCCGTGCAGCCTGTGGGAGGGGAGCAGAGGTTGGACACCGAATGGGATCAGATGAGGATCAGAGGGATTGCCCCCTGTCCGGCGCAGCCCCGGCTCACCGTGCATGCCAGCAAACTGCGCCTCGCCAAGCACAGCGGCGATCCAGAGCTCCTGGGAATCCACATCTGCTCCCACCAGGGAGTAGCCAGGTGGCACCTGGACCATGGCTTTCAGCTCACTGCCCACCCGGTCGGCCTGCAGGACACGATGCCCAGCTCAGCACATCCCTCTCCTCCTCCACGGCACAGGAGCAGCCTTCCTCCCACAGCCACAGCCACATGTCCCACTCCCCATGCCCCTAAGTTTTGCTCTCAATGTCAAAACCAGGCTTAACCCATGTGGAGTATCATCCACTTGGTTACTCCAGCACAGAAGAAGGGGAGATTGACAAAGAGCAGAAACTGGTACTTTGGTGTTTTCTTCCCCTTTAACCATATCCTGAAGCTCCAGAGTCTCTGTCGACTCCTTCCCCTCTCCCACATCAAAGCACATCAGCAAGAGGACGCCAGCACTGGCCCTGCTATCCCAAATCCCAGCATCCATATCCAACTCCTATTCCAACCCAAGCAGCTCCCATCAGTCCAAAACACAGAGGGAGCCCCAAAACATTCCTGCAAGGATCCAAGCGTGGCCATACCCGGGCGTTGCTGGCTGTCAGCCAGGTGGGCTCCACTGCCCGGCGGGTGACAGTGCCTGCAGTCACCACCTGAGGCAGGATGGCTCCATAATTGTCCTCCTCGTTATAGTCAGGATGCCTGGGATAGAGGCGAGGATGAGCATCACCCTGCAAGAGCCCTCCTGGTGCAGGGTAAAGGGAACACCAGTCCAGATTTGGGTCATTCCTCACCATACCTGGTCACCACACGAGGCAGCTCACCTTTCTTCAGCCACACCACCATCTGGGAACTGGGAGGACACATGGCAGGTGAGATGCTGAGCCCCCGTGCATCCACACAAACTGCCCTGTCTCAACACAGCCTCCACCCACAGTGGTGTCACCATGAAAGCAGCGCTCACCTGATCCGCTTGTGAGCGTTCCTCCAAAATGAGATCATTTTGTTAATCTCAAGGGCTCTCGTCCCATGGGTGCGGCCCACAGCAGCCCGCAGGGTGCCATCCTCCATCTGGGGCAGGAAATCCTTGGCAAAAGGGCTTCCCACATTGTTATCGTTCCCATCCTTCAGCAGCAAAAGAGGTGTCAGGGCTCAGCAAGCCACCACTCCACATCAGCAAAGCTCTGTGCACCCTCCTGTCACAGCTACAGAGATGCATTTCCACCACCCGATCCCAGGGCACGAGATCACAGGAGTCCCAGCAGCATCGTGGGGGCAGGAAGAGCCCCAGGAGCCCCAACTTGCCTTGTGAGGCAGCTTGAAGAACCAGCACCCAGGGACATTGACATCGTTGTAGGGACCATTGCCATGGTGGAACGAGGGCTGGCTCCTCATCTCTGCACAGCTCAGCTCTTCCATCTCCTCCTGTGACCAGCAAAGTGAGGTAATGCCAAGAACATTTTCCAGCATGGCAGGAGAGGCAAACCAAGGAAAGAGAGACCAATCCACAACCCCATCCCACACGAAACCCCCCTTACCAGCACGAGGCTCTGGTCTGCTTTGCTCATTTTCTCCTCTGGATCCACCTCAATTCGGCTCAGCTCCTCCACCTGTGGCAGAGAGGGACCATAGGGAAGCCACATCAAACATGAATCCTCCAGTAACCCTTATTAAAGGGAATTTCTTACTTGCAGCCCCTGGAGCAGCACACAGGGCTGGTTACTGCATGCACACAGGAAGAAGCACAGCCCCACACCTCCCTCCCACCCTCCATCCCTTCCTTTACCTTCTGCCACATCGTGCTGTTGTCCATCACCAGCAGCTCATCCTCTACAGCTGCCTCCAGCCCCGGGGGCTGCTCCTTGCCCTTCTCCAGGCAGTGCTGCCTGTACAGGTTCTCGATCACCCTGGCAGAGGAGAGGGCAGAGTTGATGCACCCACAAGGAGCCCAAGGCTCTGGGGCAGCACCTGGGCAGAGTGCCAGGGTGCTCCCAAATACCCCCGTGGGGTAGCTCCCAGCCCAGCTGCCCATTACATCCCTCTCACCTGTGTGGGCAGGAGGGGCCATCAGTCTCTGCAGGGGCTGCTGGCAAATTGTCCTGGCGTCCTGGCACCAGGTATCCCCAGCCATGCTTTTCCGAGTAATGGAGGGGGAAGCCATCCCAGGCCAGGCGCATCAGCTTCGGGGTCACCCTCATCTGGAGGCTGATGAGGCTGGGGCCAGGCACCCACCCCTCCTCCTCCAGGCGTGGGCACAGCTTGCGGTACCAGCTGGGGAGCAGCAGGGATGGGTCAGAGAGTGCAAGGCAAGCCCTGGGGACACACAGGGTCCCCAACTCACCCGGGGTGGCCCGGCAGGTGCTGGAGTCTCTTGGGTTGCAGCGTGACTGTCTCCTTTAGGCGCTCCAGACAGAGCTGGCTCATAGGGACTTTCAGCTCCTCTTCCTCACTGGGGGGACCAGGGTCTGGTGGAGCAAGGAGAACTGGCTTGCAAAGGGCCCTCTGTGCCACCCTTCTGGGGACAGGGACGTCAAACCAGTCCCCCACCACAGGCAGCAGCATGGGACGTAGGCCAACAATGATTCACCCTGCAGCACCAACAAACCTTGTCCCTTTGTCTGGGCACCCCTGAGAAGGCAGCCCTGGAGCATCCCTCATCCCCAGGGATGACCTGTGCTCACCCTCCTGCCACTCCTGCGCTGACTCTTCTGCATCCATTGCTGCTGGGGAGACCTGGCTGTTCCCATCCTGACCTTTCTTCTTCTTCTTCCCTGGATTTTTCTTTTGCTTAAACTCCTGTGTGTCCCATTCGAGATCCCAGAGCCAAGGGTCATCCTTGTACCTGATGACACACGGTTGTCACACCACAGCTTTGCTCCTGTCCCTCACACCCACCCACTGCCCTCCATGGACCACCTGGCACCTGAGCTCCTTCCTGCAGGACCTACAGCCCCAGCCCACAGTACCTGTGCTCGTGCAGCAGCTGGCAGGCATCGTTGGCCAGGTTCATCAGGGACTTCTTCATCTCCTTCTGCAGCTCCTCGTAAATACCCTGAGCATCATCCAGGTACCTCTTCCAATTCCCATTGACCGGCAGGTAGGACACCCCCATCTCCAGCATCCCTGCAAGTGTGACAGGGTGGGGGCACCTGGGCCCCAAAGGAGCAACAAATTAGATTTCTCCCAGAGGGGATTGGCCCTGGAAGCACCAGACTACAACATGAACACGTCTTTCCCTAGAGTTTCCCAGCTGTACACAACCCTCGATGCTTTTCCCCTAAGCTGTAAGGATCTCTGTATCTTCTGCCTGCCCTGTGCAACAACCCCAAAACTGTATCTCTCCAGACTGCCTCAGGAAGCCTGCTCGCTTCCTTCAGACACTGTGCTGCTGTTTATTCCTGCTCACCTACACAGGAGAGGTCTGAAATCCCTCCTGAAAAGAGGTTCAGGACACCCTAAAGACAAGAGGAGCCACATCTCATGCCCAGAAGGACCATGTCCCTCCCCACTGGCCAACAAGCCCACAGCCCATTGGCCAACACCAGCCAGAACGTGGCAGCCCTCACCTCTCCATAAAGAGTGGCAGCTGCTCTTGAAACACCTCATGGGTGGCCTGGACATCACGGGCACAGTACGACATCAGCTCCTGGGGACAGCAGCAGGTGAGAGCTGGCAAAGCAGCCACCCCTCTGCCAGCACAGGGCAAGGCATCGGGGCTGTGGGAGCACAGAGCAGGTCACGGCCCCATGCACACACAAAGCTGCAACAAACCGCAGCAAAACGGCAACTACCCCAGCAGCTACTACCACCCTGCTCCCCTCTCCAGCCCCTGCTGCCTGTCAGGATGGTGGGATGCCCTCCTGCACCTGGAAGTTACTCCTGATGTCAGCCATGGTGCCCTTTACAAAGATCTCCCGCGTCTCCTTCTCCAGCGGCTCCCCGCCGACGTAGAGCGCGTGCACATCGGCCAAGTTGTTGATGCTGCTGACGTGCACCCAGTCCCACGAGGTGATCTGTGCACAAAAAGGGGGTCAGACAGTGTGGGAGGAGGACCAGCTGCAGCCAAGATCAGGAGGAATAAAGGACGCTGCTGCTCCAGCTTAAACCAAGGCCACCTTATCTGAAATGTGCTGGGAGAGCTTCACTGAGCGGAACTGCTCCAACAGCTCCCAGTCTGCCAGTGCAGGAGCAAACAGCCCCACCATGGGAGCACACGGTCCCCTGCCACCCACAGCACTGCCAGCAGCTCAGCTCCCTCACTCACCGCCGGCCCCTCTGCCTTGCTGCGTGTTTTCTTCATGTGCTCCTTGACCTGCTGCAGCCCCTTCCTCTTGCCATGCTTGGCAGCCATCCAGAGGCTGCGCTGGAAGCCTGTCAGCCCTGAGATGGCCATATGCATGCTCATGGTGTCCAGGAAACGCATCTTGGAGCCCTGGGACACAACACGGTGGGAGAAAAGAGAGGGTTTGGGATATGCTGGAGGAGCTGCAAGTCCTCTGCTCAAGCTGCTTTTGCTAAGGGAAACTTTGCCTCCCGCACTCCCCCTTTTGAGAGCCAAAAGTATCCCCAGTGCAGGCTGTCAGCTGCTCAAAGGCTCCTGCCACATCCCCAGCTGCCACCCTGCAGCCTCCAGCACCCTTATAGGGTGTAAGTATATCTTCCTCTTAAGGGATCTGACCTCAATCTGCTCTGCAGGACAAAGTGAGCACAAACCTGGGGTACCTGTGCAGAATAGCATCTGTCAAAATAACCCTCAAGAGCCAGTGCAAATTATTATCTGGGTAAGAAATTGCAGCTGCCAGTACAAAGCAAAGGCTCAGTGGATTACCTGGATAAGGTACTGCTCCTTGATGAACGCCCGGTCGAAGGCCACATTGTGTCCCACCACCACTCTCTCCATCCAGTCCTGTTTGCTGGCACAGCTGGAACCTGCTGGGCTCTCCATGGGAATGAGGTCGGCCAGGGTGAGGTGGCTGGACCAGGAGTAACGCTGCTCCAGCAGCCGCCTGCTGCACCACGAGTACCTGCAGGGGACACGTGGCACCTGCAGCTGTCACAAAGCACTCACAGCGCTGTGGGGGGACTGAGCAGGACCCCACCTGTGGGAGGGAGATGACCCACCCTGTGGGAGGGAGGTGACCCACCCTGGGGAGTGCTGTGCTTGCTAAGCAAGACACATCCCACATCCCAAAGCCACGCTAAGGGGCTTTGTTGTGTCTTCCTTGCAAGGTAGCAGTGGATTGCAGGAAGAGGCTCTGCTCAGGAGCATCCCCATCCTTCTCACAACTATGTCCGCCCCACCCCTGCTGTGGTCCCAGCGTCGCTGCTGGCCCTGCACCTCACCAGGCGTGCGGCGAGACCGCCACGGCGAGCGTTGGGCAGTGGCCATCGGCCATGCACACCTCCACGTCAAACACCAGCGCCCGCTCCTCGGGGAAGTCCACAGGCTCCGCTCGCCCGTCGGGGCCGTAGCGGGTCCAGCCCAGCTTCCACGCCCACTGCTCGGGCAGAGGGGGCAGCTCGCAGCGCAGCAGCTCGTTGGCCGCCTCCAGGTAGGGCAAGCTCTGCTTCTGCGCCAGGAGGCGAAAGTGCTCGTCGATGTTGTCCCCGTACATGCGGGGCAGCTGCAAGTCCACGTCGGGCAGTGTGGAGGTCTCCTTGCCCCACAGGTCGTGGTGCTGCAGGTGCTCCACGCTCCGCTGGACCTCCTCCGCCGAGTAGCGCACCTGGGCCCCTCGGAAGATCTGCTCGTGGAGGGTCCTGGAGAGCATCTGGATGTTGAGGGGGTTCATGCGCCGCTGGCCCGCGGCCGGCTCCTGGCTCGGCTCCTGCGGCAGCGGGCGGCTGGCCGAGGAGCTGGAGGGGCATCGCCGGGGTTGGGGGCTGCAGACCCTCACCGAGCGCACCCAGGGCACGCGTCTCATCCTGCCCCCTGCTTGGGATGTGCCCCGGCACGGGCAGATGGAGCTGCGGGGGGAGAAAAGGCGAGGGGTGAGCTCAGCACTGACCACCACCCCCGCCGTGCACGCACTGTCCTGTAGGGTCACGCGCTCTTCTGTACAGCCGTGCCCCCCAAATAGTTCTGCCCCCCATACAGCTGTGTCTCCATACAGACGTTTTCTCTCATGTAACTGCGTCCCCATAGACGTTTTCCCGTGCACAGCCGTGCCCCCATACAGATGTTTTCCTCCATAGAGATGTTTCCCCCATAAAGATGTTTCCCCCATACAGATGTTTTCCCCATAAAACCGTGCCCGCCATACAGCCGTGCCCCATACAGATGTTTCCCCATACAGATGTTTTCCCCATACAGATGTTCCCCCCCTTCTCAAACTCCCCCCGGCTCCCACCTGGTCCCCGCAGGAGCCGCCGGGGCCTGGACGTGCAGGCAGATCCAAACCCGGGCGCCCGGGGGAGCTTCCGGCCACGGTGACGTCCCGTCCCGTCCCGCCCCCCTCCGGTGCATGGTACGGCCCTCCAGGAACCCCTCAGTAGGGCCGGCGGGAAGGGGGCAGTGGAGGTGGCCGCGTGGCCTAATGGATAAGGCGTCTGACTTCGGATCAGAAGATTGCAGGTTCGAGTCCTGCCGCGGTCGCGCCGACAGCGCTGTGCTGGCGCTTTACTGTTTTGCTCCTCCAACCCTTGCCCCGCTCTTTGAGGCTTCCGCGGCCGCTGTACCGAGGTCACCACACTCAGGGTGCGCCTTTTGCTCCTGTGCTTAACCGGTCCCAGGGAAGGATGCGGGGGACGGGAAGCAGCTGTGTGTCAGCAGGCTGGGGCGCTCAGGGTGGCAGGGCCAGCACGCACCGCTCCGGTCGTTGTCACCCTGAAAGCCCCAAGCCTCACGGATAGGTTGAGGATGGAGCAGTGGCTGGAGAGCCAGACACGAGCACAGGGTGTGGATAATGGGCTGTAGGGTGCAGGTAAGAGGGTGTAGGGTGCAAGGAATGGGATGCAGAGTGCAAGGAATGGATATTGGCTGAAGGGAATGGGATGTAGGGTGCAGGGGAAATGCCACAGGTGCAAGGAGGGGGATGTAGGGTGCTGGTAATGGGTGTTGGGTGCAAGGAGTGGGATGCAGGTCGGAGGCAGGGAAAAGGGCATCGATGCAGGGAATGGGATGCAGGATGGAAGGCAGGGCATAGAGGGTGCAAGGAATGGGATGTAAGGTACAGGACGAAATGTAGGGTGCAAAGAATGGACTGTAGGGTGTAGGGTACGGATATGGGGTGCAGAGAAGGGCATGTAGGGTGCAGGGGAAAGGCCGCAGGTGCAGGGAATGGGATGCCAGCTGCAGGGCAGGTGGATGCAGGGTGCAGGGGATTCAGGGTGCAAGGAATGGGGTGTAGGTTGACAAGGAAGGGAAATAGGAGGTGCCAAGGTGCGGACAGGTGGGTACAGGCTCCCTGCACGCCGCAGGAGCTGTTCTGGCCGGGACGGTGACTCCCGGCAGGGACCAGCCCCGCGCTGGCATTGCCGAGCCGGGCCGGGCCGGGCC
>WEKY01018037.1:1552-28829 GCA_013390045.1 Picathartes gymnocephalus | reverse complement strand
TTTCTTTACTGAAAGGGTGGCCAAAACCTGGACCAGCCTTCCTGGACTGGTGGTGGATGCCCCAGGGCTGTCAGCGTTTCACAGGCATTTGGACAATGTGCTTTAACCTGGTCAGCTCTGAAGGGGTCAGTTCAGGGTATGCAAGGAATCAGCCCCTCTGGGACCAGCTCCAAGCTACCAGTAACCTGGATTATTTTATCTTTGTGTACACACACCTCTACACTCCCAAACATCCTGCTAGCAGGGCAGGAAAAACTATCAATATCTTTCTATCAGATGAAAACAAAACAAAAGCAGAAATGAGTACCCATCTTGTGGTTCATGTCATGGATATTCCCTTTGTAAAGAACTTTTCTTTGCTAAATTCAGTGATTCAACTGCAGTGGAACAACACCACAGGAATTGCAAAACTCTGTAAATTGGAAGGTGAGAAACAAAAGAAAAAATTACCTTGGAGAGGCCCACGCATCACACCAGTGTAAATTGAGACTAACTCATATTGGTTTTGCTTTCAAAATCTGTCAGGAATGATAGAACTGAGGGATGCAGAGCAGGTTTTAACCGCTCACATGGCCACAGAGCTGGAGATCTTGCTTCCTACTCCTCCCATTTTTCCTCCTGGGAAGAACAGGGCACTGTTTCAGTGCGCAAGTAATACTGTTGTTCTTTCTAGGGAATGTTTGAAATCTTAGAAAAGGGCTTTGGGATTAACCTGTCAGAAATCCTGAACTACTGCAGTGTGGGAATAAACTTGACCTGAAGACTAAGAAGATAGTTTTGAAGGAATTTTAGATTTTACCAGCATCTTCTCCTGTCAAAGCTGATGAGCAAAACTGTCATATAGATTTAGTGCTACTAATGCACCTTTCAGAATTGGTGCAGCACATCAGGCAGCCTTACCTTAAAAAAAAAAAAAAAGGAAAAAGAAAAAAGCAATAAGATTTTCAGTGAAGGTGCGATATTTAGAGCCTTAATCTAGATTATATCTCTCTATACAGCACACGAAGGAGTTTAATCTGCTGCAGACTTTTCATTCCTGATATTTGAACTGGTGGAAAACCGAACATACTACTTGGTAGAATGTTTATGTTAGCACATTCCTGAGAAACATCCCTGAGGTAATGAACTGCATTGTGCTGTGCATCCCCTTGAGTAGGAAAGAAAAGAGGAAATCAGAGATAAAATTAGGCTGTTTAATTGCTATTTATTTATTGCAAAATAAAATTGAAACTATCATTTGTGTTTCAGCTGACCCTTTTTCATGGTTTTTGGGAAGAGTTAAGAGGGCAATACGGGCACTGTTGCCACAGTGACAATAATGGCAAACTTGGTGATGGAGTGCACTCCCAGCAGGTTTGTGGATGACACCAAGCTGAGAGATGCAGGTGACAGACCTGAAGGATGGGAGGGCATCCAGAGGGACCTGGACAAGCTTGAGAAGTGGAACCATGGAAAGCTCATGCAGCTTAACAAGACCAAGAGCTGGTGCTGCACCTGGGCTGGGCAATCCCAGGCAGCAGCACAGACTGGCAGAAGAACTCACGGAGAGCAGCACTGCAGGGAAGGACTTGGGGGTGCTGGCAGATGAGAGGCTGGACAGGAGCTGGCCATGGGCACTTGTAGCCCAGAAAACCAATGGTGTCCTGGGCTGTATCAAAGAGGAGTGGCCAGCAGGTCCAGGGAACTGATTGTCTCCCTCTACTCTGCTTTCATGAGACCCATCTGGAAAGATAACCACTACCAGCAAAAGTTAATCCCAATGTCTTGAACACAGAATTTAGTGTAAATAACTACACCAAGGTAACAACACATCCCTCTCTTGATGTTCCTCACTATCACCTTACTCTTCTCACACCTGGATGCTGAATACTGTAAATAAAAATAGCAATGAGTTGTAGTTCTTCGCAAATTCTGTTACTGAACTCTTAATCTGCGCAGTTTCAGAAGGAGTAGTTCAGATTGGCTGCCCCAAGATCAGAGAGAGAGAAGCAGATGCTCTGAGAAGTGACCATGAGAGGAGCCCATGCTTGAGGGTGCTGGGATTTCTGACTCCTAACAGTACAGCACAAGTGTCGACCTCTTCCCACAAGAAAGTGGCATGACGGGTATCACACACATCTAGGTCACACACATCTGTCTGTCACAGGACAGTGACCTGCAGGAGCCCAGAGACGCCTTTGCCTGTAACTGCCAAGGGAAGGTGGAAAAATGTAGCAGCTGAAAAACAGCATGACCTTATAACAATCTGAACATCTGCAGAAGCTAGAAAAACCCAGACAAGACAAAATTAATATCTGGGAGACAGTAAATTATTCTTCTGGATAGGGAAGAGGTCCTTCATTTGTCAGGGCAGAGAATTTCTTTCAAAACAGTTTCTTTTTTAGAAGAAATTTGATGTCAGTAGAATTTGTGAGCTGGGAAAAGAGAAAAGTGGTTATCTATCACTTCCAGTTTTAAAGAACAGCTTTGAAAACTACTGGAAAACATTTACACACTCTGTATTTATTGCTGTAATAAACTCACTTTCATTTTTAAAGCCAAGCGTCACCATGTGGGAATTCCACACACTTGGTGGTTTTTATAGCTCATGAAAACATCTGCATTTCCCTCCTTGGTGCAGAGGTGATTGGAGTCTCAAGCAGAATAGTTAAAGAGTGTAGCTGTATTTAGTGTAACAGCCTGCTGCTGCTGTGCTGCCTTGGCTCTGATCCTCACACGTGCAGCGAGGATGCCCCGGCAGCAGGGCTGACACCGAGCCTCTCGGGGCACAGCCCAGCCTCTCCCTCTCCCAGCCGCTGCCACCTCTGCTTGTGTGCACTGGTGCTCTCCTCCAAAGGCTTCCCGGCCTCCCGGACAGTGGTATGGCATCCACCCACCCGGATTCAGGAGTGCAGCTTGGATGCCAGTAATCTCATCTTCCATAGCCCCAGTAGTGTAGACACCCTGTCCACGCAATAAGACAATCCCATTTCTTTCCCAGTGAGGGAGAGTTTATTTGGAGAGAACTCCAGGCCATGGCAGCGCTCAGAGATTGATGACCCAAGTGACAGGAGTGAGTCTCAGCATAACCATTGCTCTGGGCACATCTGAAAGACAAAAAGGCAGCTTGACCATGGCTTCTCAGCCCCACACATCAAGAATACAGCTGCATTTGAAACAGGCAACCTCTCATGAGAGAGAGCTGAATTCCTACCAAGAATTTATTTTAAAAAAACCAAATACCATAACAAACAAGAAATGCTAGGGCTTTGCCCCTCAGCCTCACTGATGGGAAAAAAATCCAAAATTAGGAATTAACTAGCACCAAACAAGAAAGCACATTGATACAGTTAACTCATTCTTTTCTCGTATTAAATTCAGAGAGAACTTGAAGTTCTTCATGAACAATGGCTCTTGCACTGGGATCTAAATTGCATCAGCTGCCATTCCAGATGAACATCTTAGAATGTTTCAATAATGGTTATTTTTCATGACAAATCCTGCCTGCACACAGCTGTTCAACACTAAGGACTTGACTTAAAATGTTCATAGTTCATCTATTTGGTTTTTTTTCCAAGAGTCTACTCCATTTACAGAAGTGTTGCTGGAGAGGTGATGCTCACCAGGTGAACATTCGCACCAAGAGAGTTGCTAATTTGGAAAAATTTTGTTATCCATCAGATAACCTCAGTTAAGGAGCTATCAAATACATGGGGAGCTTCCTTGGCCAAAGTAGGATATATTTCATCTTGGATTAGCAGTGAAAGTAGAGCAACTGGGAAAACATGACAGAACATTTAATGGGCACATGGTATCTTGCTTGGCAAGTTTAATAGTACTGTAGTGGAAAATAAAAAGGGTTTTGCTATCACTCCCTTGAATCATGGACCTCAGTTTTAACATTGTGATACACAGATTGCTAGATCAATGTTGTGCATGCAAATCACTAATCAAATTACTGATTAAATAAAAAGCTACATCCAACTTATGTATTTTAAAAACAAAACCTATTTCAAGTATTTCACTTCAGTGTACAACACAAGGTATGTCAATTTTGCTGGCAGTTGCTGTTTCACTGGAGGTAACAATTCTTACTACCAGCATCGGCTTGACTTTCTTAAAGGGCACCAGGATCAAGGCAGCCAGTCTGCTTCTCAGTTTCATTGGAAAGAACAGCAAAGCCTGCTGTAAGTTTCAAAATGACATGTACTTTTATAAGATTTGCTTTATTGATTCCTGAAGTATTTATCCAGTTCTTTCAGTGTGATACAACACTGACCTGAAGTATCAGTGTTGTGAGGAAGAGCGTGAATGTACACACAGCCCGTTACCTACTCACTGCAGGTTTGAAATTTTCAAAGGCTGATCATCAGGGACAGCTTCGTGGTCATACAGCATTATCGGTCAAAAAAAAAGAGTAAAAAGATAAAAGGATGTCTGTTTGGCTTATGAACAATCAGTTTTGAGACAAATGAGGATTGGGTGAAATGTAAAATCAGTTACCTGTAACAGCAACCAAGCCATGAGGCTTCAGGATCTGTGGTGATGAAAGTCACCCAAGGCTCTCCACCACCACAGCTCTCACCATGAAGCAAAGCAAGGCATATACAGAAACTTAACTAGAGGGAAGGATTCACAAGCTCTCATAAAGCACAAGTCCTTCTCTGCAAAGTTTTCTCAGACCCTGCTTACTCCCATCACCCACCTGGAAAATGTATTTGACTGTCACTCTCCCCATCCTTGGGGAGTCAGGGCGCTCCTCCACGTGGATCACAAAGATCTGACTGCGGGCAGTCACACCGGGCACTCTCCAGCAGAGAGTATTGCCAAAAGCAATTTCTGCTTTGCAAAGTCATTAAATTTCACTGAAGAGCTCAAAAGTAGAGAGTAGTAATTTCAGGTGAAATGAAATATAATTCCCCAAGCCTGGAATGTGCAAGACTGGTTCAGGATACTTTAGAACAATCCAGCAGGGACCCAGTGAGAGTTTGGGATGAGTATTTGAGCTGTGACTATTCCGTCACTGCAACCAATACCAGAATTTGGCACCAACTGTACAAGACACTGTTGGGCTCTACCAGTCTGGAATCAGAATATTACATTCAAACCTATGAAAACCTTCCTCAATTAGCTGTTTTTGTCCTGAAGTATTCCATATTTTTCCTAAACTTTTTTCTTAAAACACTTCCAAAAAAATAAGGAGCCTTTAGTCAAAAGCAAAGCAGCACCTGCACTGCACCTCTTTCATTCCCAGGCTTTGTGGTTGTTTATAAAGCAATAACAGAACCATACTGACTTCATTTTTAATCTAACATGGCAAGAGAGATTTTGTTAACTTCAAGAAGGAAGAAAGGACAATTAATTTGTATGATGTTCAAAATGGAACTTGCAAAAGCAGCAAACGTGCAAAGTTGTAAGTCTTGCCTATCTGGAAAATTACCTGCAGAGGGTTTTTTTTTTGTTTGTTTTTACTCAATGCATTCATATTTTCTACAGAGACAGAATATTTTCTGAAGCAGAGTGGAGTTCCTGAAAGAGGCTTTTACAGGTCTGGCCTGGCTTTACTGTCAAACTAGAACACGTCACAATCACAGATCCCCTAGCTAAAAATTAACAAAGTCTCTTCTTTAACAACTTCACAAGGTTTCCTCAAAAAATCAGGTAACCCATTGAGTATGTAACACTTTGAGTCCAACTGTTCAGAGAGAATCAGGTATCAACCATCTCCTTCCAAAAAGTGCATTTATAACCAGAGATGGTGCAATAATCACAGCACCTACCCACCACAGCAAGTACTATCCTGACTAGAAGAGACACATGCACAGCACTGAATTCCAGGAATACTCACCAGACCACAGGACAAACCGTCTCTCAAAGAGCCACAGGTTTAAGACATGGTTCACTGGTGCCAAAACCAAGTAATTCTGAGGAATTAATCAACCAGTTTTATGCAATTCAAGCAGATCCTCTTCCTTGGGACTTCAGGGAAACAACAAAGAATGGTGACCACTCAGTTGTTAGACTACTGTCCTTTGGCTCTGTACGGTCTCCATTAGCACAAAACACCTTACAGGTACCTCAACTTTAGGTTTTTTGGTTTTTAAATGATTTTCAATTGCAATGATTTCTAAAGTGAAAAAAATCAAATGCTTAATTAAAATACAAACCTCTCCTGAAAATGTGATAAATTCAACTTAGCAAAAGGAATGCAAAATGAAATTCTTACCTATGTGTACTGACTGAAGTGCAGCAGGTTTGTCAGCAGGAAGGAGCCTCAGTGTGTGTGAACAGAGCACGGCAGGGGCACAGCTCCGGAGCTCCCGAGGTCTGAGCTGTGTGGAGCTGATGGAGAACAGAGCCCTAGAAAGTGCCTGCACTTGGATCTGTGCACTCCCAACTCTCCACCCTCTCCCAGAGCAGGGCCTTTCCCAGAGGCTAAAGCAGCAGAGGTCTCTGTGATGCAGACCCTCGCTACTGCTGCTAAGCAGGCATCCAGCCCACCATCCAGGCTGCAGCCCAGAGATGCTACAGCAAATAAAGCTGCTCCTCCAGTAACACCCTTCCATCCAAAAGTAAGGGAGAAGTGCTAAGGTCAACCTCACACTGAATATGTTATGTCCTGCTTCCACAGCAGAAGCTGCACAGAATATCCATCATCTAAATGGGATTCCTGCTCATTCACATCCATGGGAACAGGATTTGGACCCCAGTTCAGTATTCAGCTAGTGCCTAATGGTCATCAAAACAAAAACCCCAAAAGCCCTGAAACAAACTTACTATAGCTACAGGTCCAAGTGGGAGACCAGAAACAATCAGGCCACGTAAAGGCCAAAAAAGGCTGTACTTTTAAAATGTTTCCTACTACATACAAGAACAAATGCAGGATGTGATGTTTGCTTAGTTTTATTAATTTATTTTTGCAGGAATCTGCAACTTGGAGTATGCACTTTCTGGAGGTACCATGCATGCATAGCCTCTGAATGCTTTTATACAATTTCATCTCTTAGTAATAAGTTCATTCACAGCATACACAAATCTAGAATGTAGACACCATATATACAGGATTAAACAAGATCGTGTCTTCTTTTTAATGAAAAAATTTAACAGGGTTTCACACAGCAGGAAGTATGGATTAGATACACTGGTGCCACCATAAATAAATAACTTTCAAGAACACAGTTTTTTAAAATTGGTTTCAAAGGTACTGGAAATCCAGGATTATAATATTGCATTAACTCCATTGATTTCGATTATTCCAAGAAAAATATTTGCATTTATGGACATAAACAGCAATGAAAGCCCCAATTGAAGAAATGCGGCAAAACTCAGTCATGTCTGGGTTCATGTAAGATTGACATTTTGAAACAAAAACAAATGCAGCTGCACAGAGAGACAGTAGTGACTGTGAGATGTGATATCTGTGCATGTCTTCCTTCCTTGTGGGATTTGGAATCACCGCAGTACAGAGCACATCAATTCTGTGGTACCAAACTGGCAGTTGAATTGTTTATGTCCAACCATCCACTTCTCATCAGGATAGTCATGTTCACATTCTAGGGTACACCACTGGATTTAAAAAAAAAGAACTATCATCCTGATGACAAGCTTATTTTTAACATATTTAATATTCTCACATTCTTTTTTAAAACATTCTTTATTGATTTTATTTTGTCCCCATTCCAACTCAAGTATTTCTATTTCTGCTTCAAGGGATTTTACAATCAATATTAAATGTATTTGGAAATCAAAAAAGTATTTAAGAAATTGAAGTCAGAGATGTATAGCTGGGAGAGATAAAGTAACTGAGAGAAAAGTTGGGTTTAAAAAAAAAAAAAAGTGATTCAGTAGCATATCATAATCAGAAAGTACTGAGACCAGCTCGTTTAAGAATTATTACACCTTTTCACCACACCTCCCATTTTTCAAGGGAAACACACACATACCACAGACACACAGATAAGCAATTCAATCTGATCTAAGACTACAGTTTACAAAGTACTTCCTTTTGCTTGACTTCCCACCCCTTTCCTCTTCACCCAAACAAGACTAATAATCACATCAAATTAAAAGTAGATCCAAAGTTCAGGATTTCTTTTGGTTTACTATGTTCTGAATAATTTTCCACAAGCCCCACTCTAAATAAACTTTTAAAGAACTACAGTAAGATCCTATAAGTAAAGGGAATTCATCTTAATAGCACAGTAAATATAAAATAAGCTTTATAAAATTTCAATGAACAGTGAGAGCATTTTGAATGTCCAAGTCAGTTACAACTCTACCAATCTAGTAGTATGGTTGAGGGAAAGCTCAGTCATTAAGGAAAAAAGAAAACAAGAGTAGTGCATTAACTCAACACAACAGCATCAGCATCCCACCATTCTCACACACACACACCCACATACAGGTTTTATACAATACAGTGCATTTTGTATGCCAGCTGACATTAGGGTTTTATGTGCATTCAAAAAATATTCCACAAACCAATCTTTTTGGTATAACCCACAATTCAGTTGGGGTTTGAATGGCATCACCTGCTTTCAGAAGGAAAATGGATATTCCAATATTCAAAATACAATTACATTCTAACAAATATTCAAGCACCATGTCAAGTCTTTACTAGTAACATTTGAGTATGGGCATTTACAAACAAAAGAATACAACAGAAGGGTGTGGTGGTTTCCTTTGTTTGTACAAGCAACAAATGAGAGTAATTGAAAAAAATGGGTAAAATCATTGGTACAAAGCACTTATTTTTCAATTTAATGGCGCTCACTCACTCTTCCAAAAAGTATCTTGCTGTGGTGGCAGCCCTCCTTCTCTTCCTCTGGTGAAGCTGGGACTAAGATTTGCAAGTCTCCATGTATGGTTATTGCAGTTCAGGGCATCTTTGGACTAAATGCATATTTGCACCTCCTCCTTCAAAAGCAGCATCTATTGTGTCTGAAAATGGCACAACTGTATTTTTGCATGACACCCCTACTCTCATTTGCTGACTGTCACTTCAGTTGCTATCTTTTTGTACTTCCAGTAAAAACAAATGCTTCTAGAACTTCACCAGAAGAACCAATGAACAGAAAATTGAAATAATACAATGGCAAAGGCATCAGGATAGAAAAGCCATGAAGTTACTGGTATTGTTTGGAGTCATTCATTATACAGCTGATAACAGCAATGCTTCTGCTAATCTGTTTTCTAGTTCTCAGTTTTGTCAAACTGTCCACTGACATGCACAAAATTAATATCTGCCTTTAAATTTCAGCTGACAGTAACTGACAGTAACTTTTTTACCCCATTCCGCATGTGATGAGCTCCCCCCATTGCAGTGTAAATCATTAGGAAGGAAGGAAAATTATCTCTGATGCCTTTGATTTTGTTTTGCTCATCACTGGTCCACACTGCTGGAGATCTCTTAGATTACTTAAAATGATCCTGAAGATTTAGTTAGTGCAAGAACATATTGAAAAATGTCAGATAAAATACTGGTTCCTCATCTAAGATCAACAGTTTGGTTCTTACTGTTGTCTTTATAAACTGTGGGGAGAGAAGACACCAGATTGAGCAAAGCAGTCAAGATGAGTTTTTCTCCACCCACCCCTTTGCAAATGATGCTTTATTTTAAATAAGGATTCAGACATATGATTGTTCTACCACAGCTTAGCATGTTATCACACATCAAGAGAACTGTGGTAGCTAACAATACGGATGTGGCTGCCATGAGCTAAGAACAGCTTAAAATGAAGTAGTTCAAAATTCTCATGATAAAGTTAATAGCAAATTTTGCTTTACCAAGTCAATTACCATAATGCAGCTGAAGTGCTTGGTTGCATCTCTGAATTGTGATGAAGTTATACCATAAAAACTCACATGCACTGTACCAGACTCTGACCAGTACACATAACACCCTACAGTCACACAGTTGTGTCACAGAAGCATTCAGCTGCCCAAACCCAAGTTTGATCTCACAAGTATAGAGTGCTTTACTCCAGCAGCCTGAAGCATTCAGACAGATTGAACATCACCTTTAGAATACAGTGTATCATAAGCAGAAAAGTACCAGTAGGATTTTCAATTACAAGTCGCGTGTTCTTTAACCTATGACAAATATTTCCTGACCAAAATAGAAAGTATGCAGTGTGTAATTTTTCAGGATCTGGCATCTGCTATTTTGTACAGGCTGGTTTATTAATAATGTGCAAATAAACCTTTACTGAAGAGCTGATTAATTATCTTTCAGCTAACTTTAATCTGGGGCACAAAGTACCTTCTGTGCTGTAAACATCATGAATTCTTCACAAATTGGAAGCTGAAAAGGCCTAAGGAACTGGGTACAAACTCTTCTCAAACACAACCACGGCTGAGCCCAAGTCTTCCAAACGGAATTTGGAGTAGCCTGTGTTTGGCATATGTCACTGTGCTGCTGCACAGCACAGGCTCAGAAGGCTGTATAGAAAAGCATCCTTTGAGCTTGGAAACACGACGGCCCAATGAAAGCATGCAGCAGGATTTTCATCTGCAACGTGGCAGAATTCATTCTTGGTTTATTACCAGTGTTGACACAGCCAGGTGAGCACTGTACAAGCAAATGGGATTGTAAAAAATTACTTCTGATTACATTCTCTGTAACACTCACATGGTTCCTCATTTAATCACCTCAGGTCACAATTTCAAACAGCAATTTTTTGTAGACATAAGTTACCCTGAAAAAAAGCAGCAATTACAAATACCCTTCTCCTTGTTTTTTTATACATTGCAAAATTTATCATTGCATTTACCTGTCTTCTTTTTCAGTAGCTTACAATCTAGAAGCACAGGGAGCCTTTGTTTTCCAGCTAGCTGTGGCCAGGTTAAGTCAGCTCTGGCTCTTCAGTTTTTCTGGTTAAGTGTAACACTTCACACCGTTACTAAGAGTCCTGTAATTTTCTTTAAAAAACAGTAGTTTTGGGTTGGTTTTTTTTAGAGCCACTAAGTAGTAACTATAACCACAGGAATAAACACCAGTAGTTATTTGCTTTCCTGCATACATTCTTCTCAAAATTAATCCTTTTACATTTTCATATTTTGTTTTCTGCTTTGCTCACTGCAATGTGAAGGAATTACCCTTAATTTATTTATTTTCTAGTGCAGCAGAAGCAGAAACATCCTAACACATTACTCCTACCCCTTGCAGTATGAAGATTGTTGATTGGCAAAGGTCAGGCAGATGGACTGAAAGGTTCCCCATGTTTCCTTCTCTTACAGCTGTTGGCTTGAGAGCCTGTGTTCAACCCAATGCAGCCCCTCCCTGCAATTCAGGTGTATCGTGGCATTTCACACTGTTCACAGCGATTTAGTGCTGGGTGATTTAGAAAGGTGCAGCTACCACAATTCCATGGGGCCCCTTCAAAGTCTTCATCTCTTGGCTGAGTCCGTGGAGTCTGTTTGGAGCTGTTTTGATGCTCTAAGGAAAAGCCAAAAGACAACATTTTATTTCAGTAGAGAAGGATTAATAGTCAAGAACACATTACTAGAAGGTCACCTAATTAAACAGTCTATCTTAAAATAAACATAGAAATCTTTCACTAAAGCATTTCTAATTCAGTTTGTGAAATCTGAATATTTAAAGTACTTCACTTCTGTAAAGAGTCACTTAACCGTAACACCTTAAAACCAAGAAGAGCACTCACCACTGTTAGGTCACTGATACTGCTAAAGGTTTAATAGCTTAAAACATACAACTTTGTAACTGGCACTGCAGCACCATCCTGTTAAGGAAAGACTTCACAGGTTTACACACAGCAGTCTATTTCCAAATTTTAACCTACAATAACCCTGCTTTACCTGAAGGGGATAACTACTTCTAAACTTAGTTGCTTCAAACAGTCAGACAAAAGACATTTTTCTAGCATTTATTCCGGTTACAAGGAATACAATCCAAAAATAAAATGACAGGCCTATTTCAAAACAAGACAATTCTTCCTCATGCCTTTGAAGCAGGGATATATGTATGTGAAACAGCATTTAAGTCTGCTTTCATTCATAAAATCAGTACGTATGCAAATCACATGCTAGGCCTTAACCCATAGAAACACTTCAGTTTTCCATGTCTGCTAACACCACCTCGAGACCTCAGGTTATCTACTGTAAGTAAGGAATACTCCCAAGATGTGGAAACTCAACATGTTAAAAAATGTTAATATTTATTAACATTAACACATACCTAGAAGGTATGGCTAGGATACCTAACTGCTAAACATCTGTGAACTTACGTCTGACAAAGGCCTGAAATTTTTAACTGCACACAAAGTAATTCGCAGTTGCTGCCCCACCTGCTAGAAATGCAGCAGACTGCTGATGACAACCTCAGTGCAAATAGTACTTAAGTCTTCAGAGACAAACAAAGGAAATAAAAGTAACCTGTTAGCTTAGATGCAAACACTCTCCAGCCCAGAAGCTGCACACTCACATCAGCAGTGCTTGACCTCAACAAATTCCTCCAAAGCCAGGCAGTGTGGGCACTCAACTGCGTTCCATTGACTGGCCAGACGGCAGCACAGAGCACACCCTTGTCTGCCCATACCCGTCTGTCTGCCCACGCTTTCAACAGCTCAATATTGAACAATATTTATTTTTTAAGACCAAAAAGAAAAAAAAAAATTGTATCTCCACATAAAAATCCAAGCTCTCAATACAGTACAGCAGCCCTAGAACTGATCTCTAATAGGCTGGCAGGCAATCTGGAAGCTGGTTGTGCAAATCCTTACAAGGCACTATCTTCCCAACTGCCCAATAAAATATTTCATGTGACTTTTGTACATTATTTTGCTTTGAAATAAAACATCAAATATGGTAGTGTAATTAAGAGAATGTCTCCAAGCATCCAAGTTAACAGTTCCTTAGATCAACCACATGATTACTGCAATTTAAGGTGACCCCAGGCAGCTGCCTGCACACCATGGCTCACCTGATGCTACTGCTTTCCTGGACACTACCACCTAATGCTGGGAACTCCTCCAAGTATTATCTTTTCTTTGAGCCACAAGCAGCAGTTGTGGGCCTCCTCTTTCTTTTAAATTTCCACACAGTAATACTTTTATTACATTGAGGGGTAAAATACTTGCTTCAAAAGAGGGAGAAAATTTCCTAATATGAATTCAAAATTCACCTACAGAAACATTTGTGGAGTGTTATCAGCAACCAGAACTCATTTACAAACTTTGGGGTGTCAGGGAGACTGTATGATTACTGATTCAGAAGAGCTACTTCTTTTCCACTAACAACTGCAGTACATGCTAGTTACAGCAAGAGGAGACACAATATTATAAATCTTATCACACATAATGTTTCCAGGGAAAAGACTGCTGGTTTTTTCCACATCAGAGCATAAGATCCTACATTGGCAATTTCAGCTTTTTTTCTAATAGAGAGTAACTATAATCAAGATGGTATTAACAGCACATTCATTTGCAACAATCTGCCTGAGGAAAACAAGTTGTAGCCAGGATTACTGCACTTACATAAAAATCTTCTGGTTTGAATTATATACAGAGAAACGTTAAAACGTAGAGCTGCTTCCTGTCACCACAGGGATTTTTTAGAAAGAAAAAAATCCTCACTCAATGCAGATTAGGTGATGATGCCTGCTTGTTGACCTACCTTTTTTATATGGCTTTGGTGGCACAACAGGACCAGGCTCTATGTTATCATAGAAGTTACATGTGGCTTTCGGATCAAAGTTTCCTGTCAGAAAAGAAAAGAAACAAAGCGTAACTTGAAGGTTATTTAAATGCCTATCCCAGTGATATGAACATCCAGAGGCTTATTTTATACATCTTTTTATTATGACATTGTATCTTAGCTCTTTTGCACATTTTGTCACATATTTTTAGTTTTCTGTCATAGTAATTTTTAGCAGGGCAATCCCACATTGAAAAATCAACTCCAGCTCAACATTTTGTATTGCTTTGAAAACATGTGAAATGTATGTCTTCCTACAGGATACTTCCTTGATAGAAAAGGAAGACTGTGCATATCCTAATCTGTTTGATTCTATTTAAGACATTTCTGTTGCAAAAACGATTTTTAAAGACCACAGTCGATTTTTGTTTGCCAGCATCTTGGTTGCAACCCACAGTTCAGTTCTGTATAATTTGGCCACAGCCTTTGTCAGCAAAAAGTTAAAATTTTAAGCAAAGGTTCTTCAAAAGGAGTAATTTTTTTTAATATGCTCTTGACAAAGTCATTTTAAGTCACCACTTTCTTGCTAATGGAATTTAACTTGGCCAACTGAAGTATTAGCAAGTCAAGTTTATTAGGTTGCAACTGAAAAAGCCCCCACCTTTTAGAGGTGATTTGTCATTGTTAATATAAATTGAACTTTAAAAACTCCAAATATTCACATTTAAGTGCATGTCATATTAGAATCATAGGATCATTTAGGTTGGAAAAGACCTCCAAGATCACTGAGTCCAACCACTACCCCAGCACTGCCAAGTGAATCACTAACCTGTGTCCCCAGGTCCCACATCTACAGGTTTTTTAAATACCTCCAGGAATGGCAACTCCACCACTTCCCCAGGCAGCCTGTTCCAATGCTTGACAACTCCTGCCCTGAAGACATTTTCCCTACTATCCAAGCTAAACCTGCTCTGGTGCAACTTGAGGCTGTTTTGTCTCATCTGTCACTTACTATCTGGGAGAAGAGACTCCACGTCACTACAGCCTCCTTTCACATTATTGTAAAGAGCAATAAGGTGCCTCTGAGCCCCCTTTTCTCCAGGCTGAACACCTCCAGCTCCCTCAGCTGCTTCTCATCAGACCTGTGCTCCAGACCCTTCCCCAGCTCTGTTCCCTTCTCCGGACTCGCTCCAGCCCCTCAATGCCTTTCTTGTAGTGAGGTGCCCAAAACTGGACACAGGATTTGAGGTTTGGCCTCAGCAGCGCCCAGTACAGGGGGACAGTCACTGCCCTGCTCCTGCTGCCACACCACTGCTGATCCAGGCCAGGTGCCAATGGCCTTCCTGGCCCCCTGGGCACACCTGGCTCATGTTCAGCTGCTGTAGACCAGCACCCCCAGGTCCTTTTCCTCCAGGCCCCTTTCCAGCCACTCTCCCCCCACCCTGTAGCTCTCCCTGGGGTTGTTGTGACACAAGTGCAGGACGCAGCACTTGACCTTATTGAACCTCATCCCATTGATCCAACCTGACCAGATCCCTCTGCAGAGCCTTCCTACCCTCCAGCAGATTAACATTCGTGACCATATCCAAATTATGTTTTTTAAAAAGTATCAATTCAATACCTCTAGATTGAAGGAGATCAACTTCTTTCAGTGTACAGTCAACATTTATCTGGAGTTGTCTGTTGAGGCTCCTCAATCTGGTCATTTCCTCAGGCTAGAAAGAAATATCCCAAAATAGTAATTGTGGGAAAGTCAGCATCTTATTTGAAATAGAAATGACATTGCTGTATCTTTGTTAACAGTTTTATTAAAAACTGAGTATAGATAAGGCACTGAAAGAAGCCCAACTGTCTGACCCATCACCCCTCACTCATTTGCCCTCAAAAAACATTTTTCTATTGGCATATGAGGAAGAAAAGAAACAGACAAGTGACTTAATATTAAAATTAGTTAGTAAGATGTTAAAAAATTAAAATGTTAGTGAGATGACATAGCTCAGCTCAAGTTTATAAAACCACATACATTACTAAATTCTGTACAAATGGATGACTTGATGACCTGAGTTGGCATCAAGATAACCAGAAAGAGAATACAAGCTGCAGCCCACGTTTAAACTATTACTTGATTATAACTGAATGAGGTCAAACGTTTATTCATTTGCATCAATCCAAGGAGCTCCAAGAAGCCACCAGTATATTTAAATCCTTCAATGATGAAAGATTGTAATTATTCTTAACAGAATAATCAGTTATTTAAGTGCATATATTTGCATATCATTAAGAAACCCTAAGTTACCAGAATGCAAAGCTTTCTTAATGCTAGCAGCACCAATCACTAACACATTTTATCCCGGGACACATTCCAGCATCACAGTCACAAAATCACAGAATATTTGAGGTTGTAAGGAGCCTCTGGAGGTCATCTGGTCCAACTCCTCTGCCATGCCTCCAACCAGATTTTGTGCCACTGACTGCCACACTCCTGGCCTGGCTGTTCATCCTGGCTGTTCAATGAACCCAAGTGCTCATCCAGACCATACTTCACCAGCTTCTCTACGCAACTCTTACAGGAGACAATGTTAAAAGCCTTGCCAAAATCTAGACAGACAATAAACACTGTCTACATTACCAGGACGGACTTTGCATCCTAGAATTTTACCACATTGGTCAAGTTTGACTTCCCCTTGGAGAATCTATGTGACTACTGCTGAACACTTTCTTGTCCTGGAAACAGTTAGCAGCATTAGCTGCTCAATCACTTTCCCAAGGATCAAGGTGACTCTGACCAGCCTGTAGTTCCCTGGGTCCTCCTCTTCTTGAAGACAGCAGTGATATTTGCTCTTCTCTAGTCTTTGGGCACTTTCCCAAACACCATTAATCAATCAAAGATTATCTGGAGTGGCCTTGCAATGACACCTGCCAGCTCCCCCAGCACTCACAGGTATATCTCATCCAGGATTATGACCTCGTGTATGCCTGCTTTGCTTAAGCATTCCCTGACCTGATTCTCTTACACTAAGGGTGTACCTTCTTTGCTTCACACTTTTCCCAGGGTCTCTAGGACCTGGGGTTCCTGAAGGACTGTAAAGACTGAGACAGGAAGTTCATTCAGTATCTCAAGCCTTTTCCACGTCCTACATAACCAGGTCCCCCATCCTGCTGAGCCCACATTTATATTGGTCTTCCAGTACTGTCACCTAGGTACTAAGAGAAGCCTTTCTTCTGGTCTTTGAAATCATGTGCCAGATTCAGCTCCAGTTTGTCTCTGGCTTTCCTAACCTCATCCTGGCACACTCAGTGCCTCTGTTCTTCTCCCAGGTACATCCTTTCCTAATGCTGCCCTGAAACAGGTGAGACATAGAACAGTCACAGTAGCTAAGCAGCCAGCAGCTCTTCTGTGCCTTCCAGCCTACACCTGTGTGCATTGTTTGTGCTAACACAGCCAGTAAGTCTGAGCTGATTTGCTTAACGCACAGTGGAAGCTATTTTTCAGCCAGATGAATTTCCTTATCAGAACCACACACATGTTTGGGCTAGAGTCACTTGCAGGTGGAAGTCACACAGATAAGAAGAATCAACAAGGAAAATAGGAGAGTTCCAACTATTTCAGGCAACACTGCCACTGAAAAGTTATTTGGCACATCCTGCACATACCACATAAGAAATACTGTCTTTGAGAAGCAACTACTCAAACAATAAAACAGTTTTTTAAAAACAAAAGTTAAACCTTCCTGCATGAACACCAAGCTCTATATGGCCAAGGCTTATTGAATAGACTTGGACATGCTTTTATTGGTTGTTACAAAACCAAGTATATTAAGTTCTGTGGTCCACAAAAGCACATGCATACAACTTTCTTGACTTGACAAGTCAAGTGCTTAAAATAAATCGTCTCCAAAGATTTTATACTCAAAAGTATTTTTTGAACAGTATTTTAGTTTCATCAAAACAAAAAATAAATGTGTATGTTGAATTAAAATACTAACAAATTGCTTACTGTTGGAATTGCAGTTGTACAGCTGACTCTTCGAAGCCGCCTCTGCATCAGATCATGCTCCATACCATTGACTTCAGTCTTCAGGCGTTCCAGCTCCTCTTTCTCAAGCTTCAGTTCCTTTGCTAATCTCTCCATCCTTGCTCGTTGATGTAACAGCAAGGCTAATGTTTTACATAGAAGGAATAGTTACTAGCACATAAAAACCTGGAATGCTGAATTCTTAACTTATGCTTAAGATTCATGAGTGACCTTTCTGGAAAAAAAAAGTGATCGCAGACATGCAGCCAAGTATCAGTGTGAAGATGCTTTCATGCCAAATGAACTACAATTTAGAACAAAGTTCTTCCAGAATAAAAACATATTTTATACAGTAACTTGAAGTTGTTATTACCATTTTGGTCAAAGCTTCTTTTTTTGCATTTGGTCTTTCTCGTCTCAAAAATACAAAGGCACCTGTACAAGGAGACAGCTTCTCAGGATGAAACAGCAACCTAGTATACTAATACTCTACTGACAAAATAAAAAATAAAAACACCAGAGGTAAGATCAGAAGGTAACACACACGTCATACCTGCTGCTCAACAACAGCTGACAGGCCAGCCTTGAGACATTAACCAAATGTCAGTCCCAAACTGGTTTTTTTTCACTGCTATTTACAAACTGTGGTATAACTTTGTCTTAGCTTTTCAGGGAATATTGTAATCCTCAGTACTGTAGGTTCCCCACGGTTCAGAGGTAAAAGGATAGAGCTATAACAAAATAAACTAGAGAATCCAGAAAATAAAAAGTTGGGTCAGCTCAGGTGCTTCACACTTTTAATTTCATTACAGATCAATTTCTCCAGCTTCTCTCTGCTATTAAGTCATTCCCTCATTTTCATCATGGTACTGAAATTTATGACTCTCAGTCACAAGCTGATGTTGGGCTCCCAGAGAACCAAAGAAAAGAACTTTGACTAGCTACAAGATAATATTCAGTTTCCTAAAGAAGAGCATTTCTCAGTGTTTCATCATGATGCAAAGCTGGCCAAGCTAGTGTGATGCTTAATCCTTTCTGATCAGGCTGGTTTTACCTGACTGAAGTTTGCTAGGACAGAGAAAAATAAGACATTTGATGTGGGTATTCAGACAAACATACTGCTCATGTAACAATGCTCCAGCAAACTGTTCAAAGTAAGGACGTTGTAGAACCTGCAAAGTGCTACTTCATGAAAAGCCCCAGGCAGACCTTGCCCTTTTCTTCACCCCATCCAACAAAGGCAAAGGAAAAGCACGTAATATCCAAGAATATTCACATATGAGCTAAAAAGAATTAGAAAAATAAGCAACAACATGACAACTTATTGCAAAAGCACAAGAACACCCCAACCTGTTAGAAGCAGATAACAGCATTCTGTACAAAAATGTAGCAATGTAAGTTTGATTTTGTATGGATTCACCAATTCATGGCCAAAGAATAAGCAGCAAAAGGCCTATCCAAGAATAACATCAGGTGTTTTTGTACTACAGGCACCAGAATTATTGAACAGAACTGCGCTCTGCTTTTTCAAGTAGCATAAGTCATGTAAGCAGAATTAAGAAAAAAAAGTACAGATACCAGACTGAAGGATTTTCCACTGTTACCAAACCTTGTCTTTGTGTGATTCCTTCAACTTAACACGGTGTGACTACATTTCATAGCTTGACATTATACTCTAGTACGATCCATCAAATATGACTTACATTATAAAGAAGCAGTCAAAAGTACAGACACCAGAATGAACTTCTGGTAACACTTTTTACAATGGTTCACATTCAAGAGAAAATTAAATAAACTTGTTCCCTAAAATAAGCTGTTAAATATACTCTTTACTAGGACTTCTTTGTGGTAGTGAAGAAGAAAATGTTTATTCTTCTACAATTTTTTTCTATCAAGAGTTCAGAGTGCAGCAATAAAAGAAGTTCTGGTAGGTATTGCCACAAATGCAAATACCCCAAAGAACACATAATAATTAGTTTTATGTAGTTTGCTTTTCAGATACAAAAACCTAGTGGAAGACACAAAGGCAAAACCAGGTTTTACATTTCAGAGTATGTTTTTCACAGCTATGTGAAGCTACTTGTAATTTTTCTCACATGAATGACAACTTTTACTGAAGCTGTACTAGTAGCACTACCCAACAATGCACAGACCTACTGGCATTCATTCTTACTAAAGAATTGGATCTATGTAATTTCTAATTGGGTCTACCAGATACAAAACAGCTTTGCTGATGAGTTAGAAAAGCTCAAAAGGCAGTAAGTGAAATAAGAAATCAGGAACTACAGAGCAGCACTATAAGCCCTCACTTCAACTCTCTGAAGTGAAAAAAAGGGCCAGAAGGAACAACAGAGGAATAGATTCTTTTTTCCAAACACATATCCAGAAAATACCTGTTGTAGGTTATCAGACTGTCATTAGCCAAATGACTGGTTTGAATGCTTGTAGATTGATTCACTTGCTCAATTTTAAATGTTTCAGATCTATACAGCACATGACTCCAAGAAAAGTAGTTTACATTTTTTTCTTTACTGAATTACCAAATTCTTCATTTATATATAGCATTAAAACTATGTTTTATCCCTATGCAGCAGGACACACATCCTGAAATTTGTCTGCCAATCCTCTTCTTTGAAAACTCTAAGTGGATAAAGTGAACTTTTGATTTAAGCTCTTCAAATAATTATTTTATTACCTTTAAAAAAATCTGTATCGACAAAGTTTTTTTAGTTGCATTCTTATCTTTCTCTCTCCTCTTTCACTTAATACTCTTCAATCTAAACCAAATGCAGAAGCCAATGCTTCAAGTGTTCTAAAACACTTGAATACAGAAGAAACATTAAAAAGTTCTAAAAATCTACACGTAAATTTATGACCCAGTTCTTCAATGCAGAATTTACAAAACTGACACACAGTATATGAACAAACTACTTATCGTTATTAAATGTGGTGTTTTAAGAAGGTCCACTAACATAAAAAGCACAGCAATGTTAAGACCTGTAGAAATTCTTTATGTATTATTGGCACTATTTAAAAAAAAAAATCAGAAGAAACTCTCATATGATTTTTGACACAGTTTCTATTTTTCTATGCATTTTATAACACCACAATTTACAGGGTGAAACATTTACCTTGAGTGTAAGCATAGTCGTCTGATCCAGAACTAGAACTTCTCTGATACTTATGGCTTCCTTTTTCTCCTCCAGATCCTGGGATTACAGAAATAGGCTGAATAGGTTCTGGTGCTGCAGAACGCTCTTCTTGGTCCACTAAATTTAAAAGATTCTCAGTCGGTGCTCGACCTACTGTGATTTTAAAAATGGTTGGGTTTGGCTGAGATACCATTACCCGAGGAGACTGTGTTGGTGCACCTGCAGGTCCAGCTGGCTGAGTGTAGGTAATATATACTGGATTAACACTAAATGGAGGTTTGGGTTGTCCCGACATACCTCTGGATGGAGAGCTTGAAGGAGGAGTAGTGGCTGCATACAGCGGGTGCTGGTTTCGTTGAGATGGCTGATTACTTATTGGTGAAGGGCTTCTGTTCATTGCAGTCCCAGGTCTTTGTGGTGGCTCAACTGTAATTTCTATTTTATTCATGGAACCTTTGGATAAACTAGGTCCAGCGAAAGGAGGAAGGTACGATACAGAGTGACCACCTTGCTTTTGAAAAGTCTGGGATGCTTGCTGATATGGATGGGGTGGGACAGTGGAAGGGCTAGGAGGCATGAAAACATGGGAACTTTGATGACTCAGCTGAGGAGGTTGAACTTGGTGTTGAGGAGAGCCAAAGGGAGAGGGACACTGGGATGTCGGTGGTGATCGAAAAGCCGACTGAGGGATCTGGGGTTGTTTTGGAGAATACTGAGAAGGTTGGTAGTTCTGTTGATGCGGATATACAGGTAGAGGACGAGGAGTATAATGTGGAACTGGGCCCTGTGGCGATGAATGCCACTGTGTATTCTGAGGAGTCTGTCGTCCTGAAGAACTTTGAGATGTTTGTCTAATATAAATAGAGCCAGGAGTCCCATAAAGATTGCTTGGAATCTGTGGAAGAATTTGTAGAGCTCTGGGTACACTCTGTCCAGAGGGGAGGTTTTGTGATACTGTAACAGTAATGGGATTTGTACTGTACCGAGGTATGTGCATATACGTGGGAGGGCCTTGCATAGCAGACGTGTTCATTCCTGGTTGTATGGAAGATGGCTGTGGAGGTGGCTGTGGAGGAGGAGTAGCTGCATTTCTATTCTGGTCATTCATGAAAAATGGATTGTAACTAGGAGAAGCTGCCACAACGGCGGGAGCAGAATGTGGTTCTTGAACTAAGCAAATCAGCTGTTTACCTGCTGTGCGCTGCGGGTCAATGTGTCCATCGCTTGAACTGTGTACCAGTGTACGGCCACCATTAAGTTGAGCTCCATCCCCTGCATGATAGCTGGTATGAGGATGAATACCCAGATTAATGTGCAAAAGGCTATTTCTATTCATTCTGGTGTCATCAGGGCTGTGGTACTCCATATACAAATACTTGCTGCTCTCCTGTGCAAGGGCTCGACAACAGGCATCGAGGTTGTTGTTGTTCTAGGAGCAAGAACAGACACCTATTACTGTCATAGGGCACAGGAAAGAGCCACCACTCTGTGTTCAACACTCAGCTGTGGCCACAACCAGGCCTAGCCTGGACACAACTAGGGGTAACATTTCATACACAGGTATTGTGAAATAAAGATGATACTTGCTACATAGTATGCAAGTAATACACAGCATACATTGCATCTGGCAGAATGCTCTGGTAACAGTAGTTACACTATGACATATTAAAAAAAAACAACTCCAGTTTTAGGAAAGCAAAGGTTACAACTCTTTGCATGTTCTTCCAGGAACAGGTCTGTACAATTAACTATTTCTAGTAACAACACAAATCAAATTAAACTAGATCGAAATTGCAAACTCTGGAAAAGCAAAAAATGCAGACAAGATTTTAATGTTTGTCTGTGTTTACTATTTTCACTTTCAGTTCACTGTTTACCTGAGTATTTCTCTTCACCTGGAAGTTTAAAAACTCAACATTTTAAACCAGCTTTTATTAGTAAAATAGTATTTAATACCTTAACAATGAAGTCAAAGTATTGCTTGAAGAAGTACTGGGGATTCCGTAAAGAACATTACAATTCCAACGAAATTTACACTGCCTTTAAGAATTTCAAGCTTAAGGCTAAGAAAGGTTTATTCATACATCAGTGAGAAACCAAATAATCCTTTTAAATGCTGGATCATTCACTCAAATGAGAAAAAAGAAGAACTCCTTTTCCCTTCTTGCCCTCTCCACTCATTTTAGCTTAATGTAGTCTGTTAAAAGAATAACACAAACGATAGCTTTTCCAAATGAGTAAAATCACTAGAAAGTGTTCCAGATGGTGGACTTTTTCTCCGCACTTTATCATGTAACAGCCTGCATCAGCTGTTGCTCAGTTTTTAATTTAAATAGTAGCTAAAGAAAACAAATTTCACTAAGTTCAACTAAATCTGGCCCTTAGTATCCTAACTTTGTTACACATGACCCAAGACTGGTACCTTCTGTGACAGCACCTGATTCCATGGCATGTACATACTTATATATGTACATACACCCCTGCTTTTCTCAGTGTGCTAAAATTACTATTCTAAGGAATATACACTAATAACGACTGCACTTCTAATTTATAAACACTATCACTATATAAATTTGTATGCATATTAATACACATATTGCCCTGCCATACAATTTTCAACAGCCTGGCTGAAAAGTCATGTTTCATTTCTTTTCTAATGGACCTAGTCAGTCTTAATACCAGAGTGAAGATGACTTTCCCAAAATTTCATATGATTCCACTATCAGATGAACACACATATTCAGCATCTTCTCGGATGAAGATTTACTACTGAACATGACAGACGAGTCCAGCACATAAATAGAAACAGCTCTCACTCTACGAATACTTCTCCCTGACAACCTCCCTTTATGCTAAGCTCTCCTTCTAGACATCAGTGCTAAGCGGGAATATCCAGACATATCACTAAAAATTTAAGACCAGAATATGTGGGAACCAGACCTTGTAATAACAACCAGCACCACAATGCTAAGACAGTAGTCTCAAAGAAGTGAACCACTACCATCAGCCACTTGTCATCCAAACAGAACCTCATGAACAGAGCCTTCAGCTTCCTTACGTCACTTGGTCAGGGTGCTGGTTAAGAGAATGTATATGGGACAGGCTATGATCTGATTTTATCAGTGTATGGAATATATTTGTCATTTCAAAGGACCCTCAATTTTTTGACAGGTCTAGAAATCCAAGCTGATTTAAATCTAGAGCACTTATTGCAAATGGTTATTGGAAACCAGCTCACACATCTTTAAACAAAAAGTGGGTTTGGAAACAAAATCTATACTTAAAAACATAACAAGTATTTGCTGTGCAAAGTTAACTAGCTATCCAGAATGCCATATTATAGATACAGAACACCATATGCTCCTGCAGCATTAGGGGTTCTTTAATTTTATCAGTTTAAAAATGTCTATGACAGACACAGTTCATCAAAAGGATCATGCACTTAACAGTACAGAAGGTATGACTGTCAGGACAAGTAAATCTTTAAATTGAAGGGCTTCCCATACTTTATATTTGTCTGAAATCACTTAATTTTTATTTCTATGGTTTAGAAGACAAAATGCAAAAATTACAACCCATATTCTAAGTAAACCTACTCATCTACCAGGGACAGGCAGGATGCAAGTACAGCTTTCCAACCTCACCCATGGCCACATAAGGCCAAACCAGATCTTGCATGTTTCTATTCCATTCCTGAACCTTCCCGTTAACTGAAGGTATTCCCAGATGACCACTAGTTATTATGTGTAGTAATTTATTATCAATTCCAATTTCCGATTTTAGATGAAGGTGGATGGATGAAATGGGAAGGAAAAGGAGTGTAGGGAGAAGAACGACTACCTGACCTAGAAAGAGAGAAGTAAAACTAAACCTCTGGAGAGCCATGGGGAAAAGATACCATGAAGTGAGAAAACTGTCAGATTGCTAGCTAAGTCCAGCTCCTTATCTTGGAAGGATGAGAAACTGTTTACTAAAACCTCCTCCACTATATGTATGTTATTTATGTTGCCATCATCAATTAACATCCCATTAGCCACTTTCTTTATTCCCCATATCCATACAGTCACAGGTCATACAGACAACAAAAAAAATCAGTGCAAAAAACCCACCACAAACCTAAGGGAAGAATGACAAAATTTTTGTACCTAAAATACAAGACAAAAATGCAAGTAGTGGAGTCTTCCAACCTTTTAAAATAAAACCAGGAGAATGAAGATCCATGGTCCACATGTACTACTAGAAAGAGTTTTCATACTAAACTCATAGTTCATACCAAAATAAAACACACAGACTATTCATCATACCTGAAGCATGCACTGAGATACCACCCCTTCAGGTATCTCAGGGAAACGCTGCCGGAGATCATGGAGTACCTGCACGTCAAGCTGTTGGCTGCCCTGCGCCATGCCAGATGGATGATGTTCCAGATTACCAGAAAATGGAAGTCAACAGGCCTTCCAATGATTGTGGTCTTCTGAGGCTTCTGGCATTTTCTGCAACAAAGAAAACAGAATCTTTTAAGCCATCGCAACTTTCTGTCCTTCCCAAACTGCTTGTGTAGAATACCTACCGTAACACATTTTAGCTACCAAGAGAGACAATCGTTTAAACACAAGGGTGGGAATAATCATGTCTCACATATTAAAACAACATACCACAGGTATGTCTATATGGCATTGCACTGCAATGTGCTAGTTCAGGTCTTTACTCAGTCCCACTGTGGCACCATGTAGGCATAACTTTAATTAGTGTGACCTGCATGAAATAGAACTGTTATATATTTACTCCCAGTGAAATTCTGAACAGTGCAGAAAAGTCTGAAGTTACCAGCAAGTACAGATGTCTTATTTACAACATGCTAGAAATAATAGGCTGGAAAACTAAGTAGCATAATTATCCAAAAAACACTCCTCTATTAATAGGGTACAAACTCTTTTGTCTTTACATCACTACAAATCCAAGAAGTCAGAAGCAATTTTTGTGAAACTGAACAAGAATTAAACAGAATTTAAAGAGCCCTTTCCAGGCTTAGATAAGCATCTACGTAACATTTTTGTAAAGTACCTGTTACATTCATACAAACATGATGAGTGACAAAACCCAAATCAAAGAAAACCCCCTAAACCTCTTTCCATTTCAAAATTCTTGTGTTCAATAACAAAATATTTCTATCTGAACTTCAATACCCAAGAACTACTGGAAGGCAAATACAGTCTGAGTCAACAAATGCTTTTTTCACTTGTGGTTCCTGATCACAGTAGTAACCAAAAGGCAGGTGAAGTCTAAGTATAGTTTCACAAAAACTTTGCGTGAGGTGGTGCATGACACAGTCCCTGTTACGCATCTATCACTGCTAAGCTTCAAAAGCCTTTCCAACAATACTGCTCAGTGGAATTTTTAACTGCAGAGCATGCACTGCTGCGTTCGAAAAGGAAATGAAAATCAGATACCAGCAGAGCTGGTGTTCAACAATATATTAGCTACCCAAAGTCCCAAGTTTAAATCATGCTTATCTGACCTCAGTGCCACTGTGGGTGGTCAATTTTTCATTTGTTAGCTCAACTTCCAACAGCAGCTTCAAGGAGCACAACAGACCAGCAAATACACACACATACTTCGAGGCACTAAAATTCCAACAGTTTCCTGTATCTTTCCTCTGAAAGTCTCTTCGTTTTCATAGACAAGAAAACAGCATATATATCTTCAATAAAAAAGTAAAGTGTCAGGTTTAAGGTAAAAAAAAATTGGTAAAAGTTTTAGGGATAAAAAAGCAGGAGTCAAGTCCAGTCCATGATCTGGTGGCTCTTCATGTGGACAGCTCTCAGCTGCTGTCAGCATTCACTTAACACCACGTGTGCACACAGAAATGGTCCCTCTCTGTCCCAGCTCATATATTCCAGTATGACACCTGCCATATCACACACTTTTTCAAGATAAATGAGACAAGTTTAAAGAACAGTGAGATATGTGAATTATCTTGCTGTAACTTAAGAAATACTGCAATAAACTTACATTGTATACCACAATTCATTTCTGTCCACTGCAGTAATGCTTTATTTTAAAAGGAAATGGAGCTTCCACCAGCTTCCACCAGAAAATTCCTATCTACACTAGAGATAGGAAGAGATAGTAGGAGATCTTCTGTAAAACTTTTTTTTGTAAATAACAAACAAACATCATACTCTGTAAAGCAGAGCATCACAAGAATACTCCAAGAAAACCTGACAGCAATCAAGCTCTGTGTGTTTCTAGACAACTCTCCTTATCCCAGGAGGCAAAGGCTGAAATGCAGTATTGAAGGAGTACCCTACCAGAATAAATTGAAGTTAAAACCGCTGTGGAATAACGAATTATAGCATCTGCAACAGACGTTAATAATGATATAAGAATTTCATTTGCATGGGCAACGGCCTTGCATCACTTCTCTCTTCAAATAAAAATTTACACGTAACACAAGTGATTGTGTAAATGTAACATG
>WEKY01018025.1:0-31719 GCA_013390045.1 Picathartes gymnocephalus | reverse complement strand
CTGTAGACATGTAAGAGGTCCATGGCAATGCTTTTGGGCATGTCAAGCTAATAAGCTCAGCAGATAGTGGAGAAATCTGTTCCTTAAATGATTAAAAACTCTGCTAAGGAATTGCTGGTTTATGGCTGCTTGGCAGAACATCACCCAGGAACAGACATGTAGCTACCTACCTCATTCTCAACTCGCTTTAATAGCCTTCTCTGTGGATTTTTAACAGTATCCGAGGCAACTGGAAACAGAAACATCTCTGTAAACCAGTCCTTCCCAGAACTCTCCACTTCAAGTGNACAGAAACATCTCTGTAAACCAGTCCTTCCCAGAACTCTCCACTTCAAGTGGTACACTTAGTGATTCTTAGAAAACGCTTCATCACTGAGTTTTCAACATATTTTTAAAAGATCTGCAACTAAATTTGTCCCATCAGTGACTTTGAGATTTTCTTCCCTAGAAAACATAAAATGGTAGTGACAAATATTATTTTGACTTCTTGAAGAGATGTGGGAAGATACCATCAGCCTTCCCTTCTGAAATGCTAATTATGAGCAGCCCATCTGCCAGAGCTGTTTCCATAAACTGAGCAGGAGGAGTCCACAATGAAACAGTTACAAAAATACAGAGAACCTGATTTGCAGCTGTCATTTGAGCAAGGTCTGCCATGAGATATGGCTCAGTCTTCAGTGAGACTGTCTTTTGGCCAGAGCATGACAACAAGTGAGACAATACAGAACAGAGTGAAATTTTTTCCCCTCTCTCATGTAGACGTAAGACCACATTTTTTATATAGCATTCTGAAAATAAATGTCTTTATTCTGTATTAATCTGCCCAAAGAAAAGCAAGCTGCAGCCATTTTAGCAAAAAACAGTTATACTCACTAAGGCAATACTTTTGCCAAAGTCAGTGCAAGTAAGGTCATTTGTCCCCTAAACCTTGGAAACAGCAAATTTATCCTTAAGAATGTCTAATTATGAAGGTCTGGATTTACAGGAAAACCAGAATAAATGCATGAAAAAAATTCAGCGAAGAAGACAGCTCTACAAAAATCTGTGTAGTGTGTTAAATCTGCAAGGTCATATTTTCTAGACTGCTGTTCTGCTGTACTGAATTATTATACTGAAGATACAAAATGTTTAAGGCTGTTTCATAGTAACGACCACTGTTTTGTCCTTGAAGAAGCTGGAACCTCAAGCTTAAATGAAACCACTTTGAAGTATTTCACTTGTATTTTCTCTACTACTTTTGACTTTCTGTGTGTGACCTTGGCCCAGCCAACTTCTCTGTGTCTCAACTTTAGAGGTATTGAAGATATTCTTTCAGCATTATCTTTCTATGAAAAAGGAATTTAGAATGAAATAAGAAAATAAACCCCCTAAAGCATGATGAAATAGAATAATTAAGAGATTATATGTATATATAACATATGCATATAACATATACATATAATACATATATATACACATATATGTGCTTTAATTAGTAGCCTAGATTCTTAGATTATTAAATTCTTCAGGTATAAGTTTTAATGGTCAGATGATTCATCTTTAAAAGCAAAAGCATATCTGTAGTATGACATTCTCAGATCATTCCCTACTATTGGTAAAATCTCCCAAAACATGCCTGTAAATGGGCAAGCGGAAGTAACAGTAATAGAACTGTGCTATCAGAGTTATGATGCAAAATGTGCTATTTTAGGAGTTGAACAGATGAGGATCACAGCCAGAGACACCTGTGACAAGCTGCAAATGCAATAAATGGAAACGGGGTCAGTCTGGGAAGCTGTTCAGTTAAACAGGTTTCTTCCTTGGAGTAAAGGGAATGTCTCTCCTCCACCTTTTTTTTATTTTGGATGAGGAGCATGGCTCAGTTGCTGAAATAAGTTCATCTAGTGTGGTTTTAGGTGCTATAGGCTGTGAGCTGGGGTCCAGGATGATGCAGGTCTCCGTAAGTCCTCTGTAAGGAAGTCTCAGATCCCTGGGATATGGGAGTCATGCTTAGCAAAGGAGTTCCACCAAAAGTCTCTGTGCTCCAGCCTCTAGAAACTTTCACTGGTGGTCTCGTCCTGACCAGCAAGTTACCTTCTAATGACCATGAGAACAGTTGGGGAGACAAAAGGCAAAAATCCAGAGAAGTAAGAGGGAGTAAGGAAGACATTAACAAAAGATAGACAAGATTTGGGCCCAGGTGTAGGAAGGAGCTCAGTGTAAGGCTCATTCCTCTCCCACACCTCCAAAAGACTGTGCAGATGCTTCCCACCAGTTACCACCGTGACACTGGCTGCAGTGGAATAGCAATGTTTTCCTGGGCAGTGATGAGACTTCACTTGATTTGACCTTGGAAGCCCTTGGTTTAGGCCCTTATATTCCTGCAACAGGAAGGAGAATGTTTCTTATTTAAATAGTATATTTCATGCTCTTATAAGTACATACTGGCATAATAATGACAGTCTGATTGAAGGGAGTAAGAAGGTAATAATTGGTTCATTTTTCTACACATTTTATAAAAATAACATTCATGCCTTTAAATATTTATTTTATAATGCCCTTGGCCATTTATTTTCTTACTCTATTGAAGTTTTATCTTAGGCTGAAAATAACTTAAATTCAAATTATAATGTCTGTATTGAATCATATGAATCAAAACATCGTATCTGGCATTTCTTCATTAATTTTCTTTGGAAATAGATTTGAATTTTTTTTTTTTTGATGTTGGAATTACTACTGCTTGTGTCAATTATACTCATTTCAAACATTTAAAAGAAATATTTTCTTTCCAAAAAGAAGTTGTTTTCATTTATTTTCCTTTAAGGAGGCACATGTTGGCAAAACATAAGTCAGCTGCACTCCTAATGTTCCCTGGAGGTCAGCTTTTTTTCTTCAAAATATATTAAAATTAGCAAATCTTGATTGAGGTCTCCTGTGTTTGTCCTTATTCTCCTTAGAACATTTCCTTTTGAGTTTTCTTGTTCTTAGTCAAATTCTGATGTGTGATGAACTGGTGTAGGATGAGGATCATGATCATTGTACAGCTTGAGTTTCAAAATTATGTTTTGGCAATTTTGTCCAAGGAACAAAACTTGTCTGGAGATGAAGAAATAGTGAACTGGTAGGAAGAAGAAGAAACAGAAGAAGAAGAAATAGAAGTTGAAGGAAAAGAAGAAACAGAAGGAGATGAAGAAGGAGAAGAAACAGAGAAAGAAGAGGAAAACGATGAAAAAGAAAAGCAGAGGGAAACACCTGAGGGACAGAAAAGCAGTAGCAGCACTGTGGGAACTGAAGAGGTAAAGGCATTTATCCCATTAAGTTACTGGTCTCTGACAGAATTTGGTTCTATAACTAACTTCAGCTGGATACACGTGTATCCTGTAAATGCAGAGTTGTTCTCTGGGGTGCTTTAGGTAGAGGGAGAAACACATGTAGGTGTTAATAGTTAAACATCTTTTTTTTAACAATTTTGAAACAGGTGGTTTTTTGGTTTTTTTTGGTCTATAGACAGAGGAGACTACTCAGACAGAGACCATCGTGCAGCAGGGTAAGAATACAATTCCTAAGAATTGGACATGATTAAAGACAGATAAAACTTTTATAAAAAAATATTATAAAAATACTGAACAACACAGTTCTTGTTGGTAGTTAGTAAAGCAGTTCTTGAGAGGCGATGAATCTTGAGAGGCAAAACCCCATTATTAACTGTTAATGATTTGAAAGAAATGAATATTTTTTCCAGTTATATGTTGGAGGAGGTCCATGAGAAGGACTTTCTCTTAGCAGGACTGTATCTTACTAAGAGCAATTCTGGCTGGGCAGTGCCAGAGTCATGGTAATTTTACCTCTCAAGCAACTTCTGTAGGTGCCCTGTGCCTCACTTTAATCAAGAAGCTTCTCAGAATTCTTCATCTTTTTCAGCTGACATTTCCTCATTCCATTCACAAAGAGATTATTTTAGGTAAAATGTGATAATTGCTGAACACTGTTCAGGGTGCTGAAGATGAAGGTCTAGATGCTCCTTGTAGTTTTGATGGCAGTTTATAAGAACTGTATATTCCTTTAGAAAAGCTGGGGAACATGAAATTGGGTGCCCTATATGGATAGGACTTCCTTTATTTTAGAAATTTTTGAATAATCTAGAATGGTTCTCTTGAAAGAAAAAAACCAAGTGTGATAGAAAACAGACCACAGCCTTTATAATGAAGAAGCTATGCCATTTATTTTCAATATTATAATGGAAATAGCTTTTACAGAAGAGATGCTTAAATATTTTTCCATTATCCAGTGATCTGGAAGTTTTGATATTAAGTTCTAAATTTATATGATTCATACAGAGAGTATAGGAAAATTTGGAACATCAGCTGAGATGGAAAGTTTTTCCTTTCCCAGAATTGTTTCTGTGGAACAAAATTCATGCTGAACCATAACTCCTGCCCTAAAAGTGAGCTTTCCCAAATTAGAGTATACTTGCAAATGAGTGTGCAAGACATTGTCTCCTGTCAGCAAGAGGAAACTGTGAGTGTCAAGTAAAAATATTTTATATATTGTCACTGCCATAAGTGTTCTGTTCGTGAAAATCAAGCATCTGGAGAGTAATATCAGAACATTATATGGAGAGATTAAAAAATAAAAATAGTCTTGTCAGGCTGGGCATCGAGTTACACTGAATATTCTGATTGTTAAGTTTTATTTAGAGACTTCTACTTCAAAAATAATCTGAAGAGCTTTTTTGTTCTGCTTTTCTGTGATATTTTTCTGATTTGCATGAATCAGAGGAAAGTTAATATAAGCATTTATATTATTGTAGAGAAGGAAAGCACTGACAATCACACTGTGAACAATTATTCAGGGAACACTGAAGATGACCAAAAACCTGGAGGAACTGCGGGGAGAAAAAAGGTTCGTGGCTTGATATTTCTTTCTAGCTTTGCTAGTGACCAAGAAGGCAGTGGGCAGTTACCAAAGCAAATACCTCAACTCACATGATCTGCATAGATAGTTAAACTGCTGAGAAATCTGTTCCTTCTGTTTAAGACTTTTTGATAAAATAACTTGAAATTGTCCAAATAAGAGAAATGAGACAAAGCCTATTATGACCTCTTCATGGGTGGCATGTCCATGAAAGAGAGATTGTTTATCACATCACATACTGGTGCGATGAAAACTTAGGATTTGATTCCTGTGGGACATAGGAAAAATATTTCCCCACTATTTGTCCCTGAAAGCAGCAGCTGAGCTCGTTGGCGTTGCATCTATTTGCAGTATGCACTGATTTTGTGATCATATAGATCTCTCTATGTAGATGTATGAGCATGCTGAGGAGTACGTAATATAGAATTCCTTACAAGCTTAGGATCCAGAGGCTCCTGCAAAGGCTGCTGAGTTTCCTGTTGAACAAAGACCCTAAGCACCAGTTAACTTTGAGCATGTGTGTAGTCTCACTGAGCACAAGCACTGTCATTAATGGCAGTACACACGTTTATCAGGAGGCATAGTAAGCACTTACTGCTCTGAGGCTTTATTTTTGGACCTTGCCTCAAGCTCTTATTTGAAAGAAACCCAAGTAAATGCACCACTTGCAGGAATTTGCACAAACTGTACAGTGTGTAATTTGACAAAATGCAATCCCTTTAACTTTTCTGATTCCCATGTGCTATTTTGACACATATCAAATATTGCAAATTTTCTTGTTAACATTTTTTACTTGTTTTGAAAAAAAATATTTATTTTAACAAGGAGAAATTCGCCAACATCATTTGACCTTGGTATATACAAAGAAGTTTGTGGGGTTTTTATCTTGAATTTCACTGCTGTTTCAGTCATATCATTTACCTGTTTTTTTCACTTCAGTTTTCCCTGTTTAAACGAAAGGCACTGACAGGCCAGAAGAATGTACGTAGCAGAAAGGAAGACAGCCCTGAAAAGCCATTGCAGAGTGAAGAAAAAGAAAAGGAGGATTTAACTGGTGAAGACAGTAAGGATGAAAATCAGAATCATACACTGGAGAATTCCAGTGAAACTGTGAATAACCAGGACAGAAGGAGGAAAGTTAATACATGTATATTGCTCTAACACTGTTCTAATATGTAAGAATGTGACAGTCTTAAAGCACATAGTGCAATTTTTACTTGAAAACAGTTATGACTCGAGATGTTGATGGCTGCTTTTTTTGATTGATTTGATTGCTGTAAAATTTTAAATAGGCAGATGATTTTCTTGGTATTTACTGGTAATTTTAATAGTTCAAAATTATATGCTTATCAGCACCTTCCTGGAGTTCTGTGGCCTTACCTGTTGGTGTTCCTAAGCAAAATATGGAGTTTTTTTATGTGAAAAGTTGAATACAAGCATTTTATGGGTTTTTGCTAAATAATTTTATTCTATTTCCATCTACACAGTACTACTTCTAGCATGATACTCTTGCAAAATTATAATATTTGATGTGAGATATTATTTGGTTTAACAACCTAGTTAAGAATATTGAGGGGACTCAGTTACTTAGAAATATGTGTGTTTCTGTTTTGACATAGAAAATATAGCAGTAAAACTTTCAAGTTAACATATAGGCCATTATGGAAGAAGTTACTTGAGTATGTGCCTAATTTCACTTAATGGCAGCAGTCCCAGTGGAAACAGGGTAAGTATAGAAGTATCCTGCCAAACTGGGACAGGGAGAAAGCTTTTATTTCTGAGAGGTGCTGAAAACCTTTGCTCCTGCTGAAATCGGCATAAGCTGATGGGCCTCTCTCCTCACTGAATCAGGCCCAGTGAAAACTGGACACCCTCACTCTTGTTTCACTTGGATTCTAATCCTGTATTCTCTGAACATCCACACCTTAATGACTCTCCAGTGAAGCTTTTCTTACAGGAAAATAATGCAACCAGAGGTACTGTGGCATCAGTATGACAAACTGATCATTATGTGGTAAATATTCATGTTTTTCTCAGGCAGACTGGCTTTTCATCAAATGGACACTTAGCAGGAGGAGCCAAAAATCGGTACAAATAAAAACTGCTTAAGACCACTGTAGCATTAAGAAGCAGGAATTCTTCATTCTTCATGGATGGTCTCCTCCAAAATATCGTGCAGGCGGTGCAGTAAAAGCTCCTGTTTATATACTATATTTTCATACATAGTCATTGATTTTCCCAGAATAAACATACCCATGATAAATAATTTCCCTGAAATCGTTAATACATTTTCCCTTCCCTTTACATGTGTTCTTCTGTCCTGGCGGTCTCTTTGCTGGTCCCTGGTGGTCGGTGACCCCAGAGTCACCCCTGACCACCCGGCAAACTGGTAGAAGTTGGGATGACTGCGCTGGTCGCTTTCCAGTTCTTCCTTCATTTTTTCCTGGTTTCAGAGTTGCTTAAATTTTATATAATATGGTCAGAAGTGTCCAGAGTTGATTTCATCCTAGGAGTTGGTTCACCTGAATGCTTTGTCCTTGTAAGGATGGCAGGTGCCCAGATTCTTTCACAGGGCCTCCTCTGTGCTACCACAATCTTCACTAAAAACCTGGATGCTTGGGTCATCCCTTGCCTGAGTTAATTAAGATCCTTTTATTTTTCTTTGTGCTGCTCTTGGGTTCTGCAGAGAACCTTACGTGAGGGGATTTTTTTCTCCATTATATTAACATATTTTCTTATTTTTCTGGATGCACATGTGGTTTCTGTTCTACTTGGATATGTTGAGAAGAGTAAAGTGGAAAAGGAGAAATAAAGTAAACGGTGCCCTAATTAATTTAAATAAGCTTTAATTATTTTTTTAAGGGGAGATCAATCACAGAAATTGTTACTGTAAGGACAATTTCTTTTTTTAAAGGTGAAGTAATTTAGTGAGAAATATTACTTTAAAAAGGGAATTACCCTCAAATCTAATGCTACAGAAGTTTATGTAATGGACTGCAAATTGCTGTATGTCTGAGCAGTTTCAGGGACTTGTACATTTATCTTGTCCATACACTGCTCAACAACAAGCAGGAACATACTAACCCATCCCAATGTCTTTTTTACATGTCTTCATTTTTAATAAAAAAAGTTAAACAAATAAAACAATTTACATGTGCATGTGTATTAATTTGTAGGGTTTTTTAACAAGTTCACAATTTTTATGATAAAAATGTGACAGTGTTTTATTACTGAAATGTTTTCATAAACAGATGAGTAGCAAAAAATTCTAGAAACATTTATAATACATCTTTTCCTGGTTTTTTCTTACTTTCCCAAACATTAAGTGTATCAACTTAAGTCATTATTTCTCATTTTTATAGTCCTGCCATACAACTGAGATTGTGCTTTAGAATTGTTGGGTTTGTAAAATTTCACCACTGAACCTATCGCTAGGTGGAGTTTGTGCTCCTCGAAGGTGTAACCAGCCCCTGGAGCCAGAAATTCTCCTTCTTGTGGCCCCTGAAAAAAGTTAAAGATACTCATTCTGTATCAGATTTTCTGTTTCCAAATTCTCAGAAAACTTTATGTTTTCTGGCATATTTATTTTGGCATTAAAGTACTCTGGTACCTCGGCATATTTATAAAGTGTATTTTGAAAGTTCTAACCTATGTGTATTTGTAAAAAATATACAGATAAAAAAATACAATTACTCATTTAGATGGACAGTGGTCAAGTTGTGATAAATAAATGTAAGTGTAGGTATACATGTTTCATTTAAATTGAAGTGCTGTTAGTGCACCTTGCATACACAGATATGCATGTATGTGCACTGAGACATATATGTATATTTATAGACAAAAAGATGAATATATAGACATATGTGTGTATGTGTGTGTGCATATGGATGATCAAGCGTGTGCCTGACCTCCTGAAATTTCCATTTAATCCATGTATTTATATATGCAAGTTTACTGATTTCCAGAAGCACAGGATTCATTTATGCAGCTGCTGTTCCTAGGCAAGTTTGTGGTGATTGAAATTAGAAAAGGAGAGAACAAGGTGTCTAGACACTATCTTATATGCCCAAAGTTAATAATCATAATCATAATTAACTTTGTGCACCTTTTTCCTTTTTTTTCCAGGTATTATTTGTACAATATGCAAAATACATCCAATCTTTGTCCCTGAGGAATATTTTAAATCATGCTGTTGACATTAGGATAGTTAAGTAAACTGAATTCATATCATATCATGATGATAAAACACTAAGTCCTGATAATCAAGAATACAGAGGCTAATCTTGCATGACTATGGAGAGACTAAGTATGGGTTCACTTAAAACATACTCATGTACTTGAACTATTTTATCTCTTTAAAATATATAAATATAAATATGAATATATAAATAAATATAAATATAAATATAAATATAAATATAAATATAAATATATATAAAAATACATATAAATTTATTTTTAAAATATATAAATATAAATATACTATCTCTAAATTTCCTCACAGTGCTTTTAGGAGCTATATTATTTATACTACTCATTACTTAGAGGAGTTTACAGCATTTTCACACTGTTATGTCTAAATTCCTTTAAAGACCTAAATAGTGTTTTGATTAAGTGTAATGAGACCACCATCAGTGGTGAGAGTTGGAGATAGTAATGCTTTGGTAGTAAGTCTGCTTTGCTCAGTATCTCATAGTGATGAGCTCTAAAGTTCACACCTATTTGCCTTTCAAGGCTGGTTTGGAATTACACTTTATTCATGCTATGTAATTACCACTTTCTTTTTCAGGAACAGATTGTAATGACTCAGCAAAAGCCTTGCTAAATCTAAATCTGGCTAAACTGTAGTTCTTTTATTTGTACACCAAGAAGTCTTTTATTTTCGAGATCATTCTCATTGAATGTCAAAACAATTTGGACGTAGCTGATTGCAATCACACTCATCAAAAACTGAAGAGATATTAACAGAATTTTAAGGGATGTTAAAAGCATCAAAAGTTTAAACATACAGAGATTTTGTTCTTCAGTACATCTGTTAAAACCATGTATCTGCTGTTTTATCAGAGACTGATGTATCAGTTGATGTCTAACTAGGAATGCAATATTGTCATTCCCCTAAAATGTTCTGTTTTGCTGGCTGCCTAAGACACACAACCAGATGGAATAGAAAAAGGCAATTAGTGTTCTCCAAGACTTGCTACATGTCTACACCATGTATGTGCTGTCTGTGTATTTCATTTCCTAAAATACACTATTTTTACAGTCAGGACAGTATCTTCTTTTATATTTTTGACACAGAGTGTGCCACTGAGGCTTAGGTGTGACCTAGGAAAGAAAGTTATTAGGATATAACTTAAGTTTATTATTTCACACAAGAAACAATGTGATCATCATCTCTGTTATTTAAGCTTCCAGAACTAGAATTTCCATTGGTGTACATCTTCCTGACATTTTTAGTCAATGCTGTCCTCTTGTAGGCTGGGCTCTAGTGTTTCTTTCCTGTCTGTCATTTTAGGAAGTGAAGCTTTCTATTGGCAAACATAAATACATCACTTAAAAATGCAAAATGAGCCAGTACCTTTGACAGGCATGCCATGGGCAGGGGAGAAGCCTTTTGAAAACTGCAAGTGTTGCTGCCACTAAACATCATAGGAAAGTAATAATAAACTCCAAGGATTCTAGGAATTGTAAAGAAGAAATGCATTATTATGATTATTATTTTATTTTAAGACTGTCTCTATTTCTGCAGATATTTCCAAGAGTAATTCTAAGTATCAGAGCATTTGCATTCAGTCAGGCAATTCACTGGGCTAAAACTGTGGTTTGGATTGGGGCCCTATTTGTCATCCTCTTATGACTAATTAGACCTTACTCAGGGATTCCAAAACTTCATTGCACACAGCTGGGCTGTCTGGGTATTGTTTTATTTCCTTATCATTCTTGTAGTATTTGGAGAAAAATTATTAGATGGTTAAACATTATTAAAATTTGATTTTAATTAATTTCTCTTCTCCATCAAAAGCTGTATTTTTATTATCACTGTAACTGCAGTTGTTACAGCTATTCTGGTATAGACTGATAAAATTATACTTCTGAATTGCTATTAAAAAAAGCAGGAAAGAAAAGTTATGTCCTTATATTAACTCTTTGACATAACAAGAATATTTTCTTTAAGTCTCCAAGAGCACTTTGCTTCGGGCTTAATTTTGCTATTCAACCAAGACATTTTCACACATATCAGTCCTCAAGTGTTGCTTGATTTCAGTCTTGAAAATTTTCTTTTACCTCTGAACAGTCAAAAGCTGAATTTTCCATTAAAAGCAGACTGGTTAATTCTTGTATAATGCCAGGAGTGCCAGGAACTCCAAATAACCACAAGCTTAAATAGTTGGAATTTTTTCTATGAAAATTGAAAGCTGAACTGGGAGGGAAAAAAATGGACTGTGCCTTCAAATTCAATATATGTGACATTTGTTTAATTCATTCATAGTTCCACATGCTTCCTCCTATTAAAAGGTCCCTTAAGAAAACTACAAAAATCTAAGACTGTCTTAGCTCTCAAACCTCTTGCCTTTCTCAGGGCAGTTAGGACACTCCAGGAGTTGGGTGTCAAAGGAAAAGCAGCATCCCAGGCACGCCCGCTCACAGTGCCCACCGCAAGAACCCCGAGCAGAGGACAGCCAAGACAAAGTACAAATCCTGCAAACACCAGAGGTTACCTTGTTTGAGCACATGGAATTGCACATGCACAATCAGGAGCAACAGGAAAGCAGTCTGAGGTCTCACTGATTCCAGGGAATCAAAGAGGATTCTTGCATGTACCAACTCGGACACCAAAGCTGCAGCCACAGATGGCACCTACTACTGACACCTTCACCTCTCATGCTGGGAGACAACCCAGCAAGGAGGATTTGCCACCACAATCACCAAATTTCTGCACTGTGTTAGTGCAGCTTTGAAATGGCTCAAAAAGGCTGCCCAGGAGAGAGGCTGTGACCTATTGGCAGGGTGGTGTTGGGACAGCTGATGGAGAAGCTGCAGCTGCATTCACCCTTCTGCTGGCAGTGGCTTCTTGTACAATGCTGTCAACACCAGTACAGACCTTATACTCACAGAAATACCTAAATTAAGGCCAGTGCTTTGGAAGTGGGCAGCTACAATGACAATACACAAAGGGAAAGCAAGAGATACCTGATCCATTGAGCTTTGTTTCGGGTACATTTATTGTTACAGTACATTGGAATGCTGAACTCTTAGCAAAGCCTTGCAGCACAGATAAACTACAGCAATTACCACTATCAGATTAAAGCACTCCTTTCCCTGATGTTCTACTGCAAACAGAGTAATGTTAGTATTTTAATCTCTTCACGTGTGGAAATCTAAGAATTCCTTAGGCTGTTAAACTGCTGTTGCTCTGATGAAACTGACATTGTTTTTGCTACTATCTTTTTTTTTTTTTTTTCATTTTTTGGCAAACAAGGTGGTCAAAACATTATTGAACCCAAGCATACTCAGACTGCACCTGCACTGGGCAGAGCAACTTGGAGAACGGTTTGTGCTGAGGCCCCAGTGCCCACCCAAACCCATCAGGTATTTTACTCCAGAGGAACTCTAGCCTGGCCCTGGGGATGCAGGAGGTGCACTCACTCCTGTGCACATTTCAGTCTCAAACACCAAATTAGTGGATCTGAGTGGGGAGGTATCCAGGGGCACTCCTGATCCAAGTGTACATTAAATACTCATGATAGGAAGTGCAAAAAGAAAGAAACCCTAAATCTACCTTTAGTCAAGCTGCAGGGTTGACAGATGTCAAATCAAAAGTGTTGGAACATATGACGCGCTTCCATAGGCTTGGAGCATCTGGGGAATTTGCTTTCATCTGAAAGGCAGGGAAAAAAGCCTCTAGTCTTTGTGGTTATGGAACAAAGCCTGAAAATGTAACTCTGCAACACCCTGGCAGCTCAAAAAGATAATGAGAAACATGATGATGTCAACCTTTTTTTTCTTACTCTCATGATTTAGGGATTTTTTTAAAGACATTTAAAGCTGGACAACTGCAAACTGCTGAGCAACCGGAGCAGTTCATCTTGAGAAGTGCAGTCTGTTTCCTTGCACTGCTGCCTGCAGAACTCCAGGCCTGTGTGGGCAGGCACTGCCACTTGGGATGGGATGGGATGGGATGGGATGGGATGGGATGGGATGGGATGGGATGGGATGGGGGCTGGCAACAGGAGGTGTCCCCACAGAGGTCCCACCGTGCCAGAAAAGTTACCGGAGGGAGCACGAGGGGCTCATCCTCCCCCATCCTGCCCTTGTTCACCGGGAGCCTCCCTGCCTCCCCGCCTGCCTTGGAGGGACAGATGGGAGGACATCGGTGACAGACACACTGTGCCGGCCAGCTTGGTACCCTGGCTGAGATCGGGGCTCGTGGCACTGAGCAGGGAGCCCACACCTGGCCTGTATCAACACCAGCATGGGCAGCAGGCCCGGGGGGGATCCTGCTCCTCTGATCTGCTCTGGCCTGACCCCACCCTGAATGGTGCATCCAGCTCTGGGGCTCGCAACACAGGAGGGACGTGAACCTGTTGGAGTGAGTCCAGAGCAGGGACGGGGTGTGGAACGAGGTGATCTTTACGGACCCTTCCAACACAAACCACTCTGATTCTACGACCTCTTGCTGGGCCAGGGCAGCCTCCGGTGATTCCCGGAGGCCACGTCTGAGGGCAGGAGTCCCTCGGGGGGACAACACACGGCACAGGCAACACCGGAGCCCCTGTAGGTCCCAAACGCCCGAGCGCCTGCCCGGGAGGCGAGGCGGGGCCGGGCAGCGGGAGGAGGAGACTCCGGCGGCGCCCGGGAGCCGCTCGCAGAATGTCCCCGTCCCACTCCTCCTCCTCCTCCTCCTCCTCCCCCTGCTGCCCCTTTGCTGCGCAGCCCCGGGCCGGGCAGAGCCGCCGTGTGGAGCATGGGGAGCTGCTGGCTGCGCCTCGCCGCGCTGCTCGCCCTGGGCGCCCGGGCCAGCCTGGAGTACGAGGGTAGGACAGGGCCGGGCAGAGGGCAGGGAAGGGGAGGAAGGGGCGGCGGGGCCGGGCCAGGGCCGCTGCACTGAGCNGGGCAGGGGCAGAGCCGGGCCGGGGAGCGGGGCCGGGCCGGGGGCGGCGGGAGCGCCGCGGTGGCCGCAGCCGCCCGAGGGGCCGGGGGCCCGTCCTGCTCGCTCGCTCCGCGCCCGCAGCGCTTTGTGTCTCGCTCTGTGTCTGGTCCAGTCCCGGGACGATCGACAGCGCGGGTGAAGCCACATCCTGGGTGTGGAGTGCCGGGTTGTTACTGGGGTGGGTGCGAGTAAAGCTTCCACCCGTGCGGGGTGTGCGGGTTGCTGGCAGCCCGGCGCCTTCTCACACCGGGTGTCACATCTGCGCCTCCGTGCCGCCACCTCGGCACTCGGAGAGAGGAGGTGACCCCCGCTCAAAGCTGAAGGACAAAAGAGGCTCTGTGTTGTCCCTAAGTGTAAAGTGTAAGTCCGATGTGCCAGCCCTGCCTCTTGGACTTCGCAGCCTTTCACCACTTTTTGGTTCTGAAGGGGTGACACTGTGCGTGCAGCAAACGAATCTCAGTTTTCAGTGTGAAAAATGCGTGGGTGAATCTGGCTGGGTTCTTAGGCACCTAGGAAATAAAAAAATGCATGCTGATGCTATTTCACTTCTAATTTTTTGCATTTACTGTAGGAAAATTTGAAATGAGCTTGAATTTAGGTTCCATTTCCATGCAAAAGGAAAGGAGTATGTGGGTCTGCCTGTTCTGAAGCAGCTGCGTCTTGTCTGATTCTACACTTCTGATTTGGCAGACATTGGAAGCAAAGCTAGTGCAAACTGACATGCCCTGGTGGTGGTTTAACAGGTGTAGTCCGTGCGAATTTGTGGTCAGAACAGAGCCTTCCAAGTAAGCGGGTATGGCCTCAAATTGAGGTGTGTTACTGTGGGTTGAAAGGGAGGAGCAGCGGTCAACACGTGAGAAAGGTCTAATAAAACTCACAGCTGCATGTTGGTGATACCCATTTTTTGTTTCCTGTTGCTATCCCTACCTAAAACATAGTTCTGTCCATGGAGGAGTGTAAAATGGCATAATGGTGGTATTTGTGAGTTGAGGTTTAGCTTTCCTTATCTTCGTTGGCGGGCTCCAAGTGGCTTCTTTCCAACACGAAAGATGTTGGAACACATGTTTATGCTCTTTCTTTACCAAACACTAAGGTATTGGACACATCAGTTGCTAAATCAACAAAGACAACAGAAGTTGCTGTCTGGCATTTCTCTGAGGATTACTGCACTGCCAAATTCTCTTTATTTTCTTAGGAAGATGAGTGAATGCTTTAGTTTGCGGTTCATGTGAATGTTAGTCTTCAAGTAGTTTACAGAGGATGCTAATATCCTATCCTCTGTTTTTTTCCTAAAAGGCCAAATGTAACCTTTCTAATCTTGAAAGTCTAATTTTTGCATGTAATCTTCAAGTTGGCTGCACAAAAGCTTGCTCGTTTCGTCTTACGCTCATTTGAAAGGCCAATTTCCCCCTTATGCTTAGTGTCAAAGGCTCCAAAGAGCTTAAATCATCAGCAGCTGTAATTGTAAACCCTAATATAAAGTCAGTGTTTCATGTTACTTTTCTTCTGTTTGTTTTTAGTAGAGAAATGTGATATATTTTCAGATCTTTATTCCCAGTATGAAATCTAGTGCAACTGTAAATAGGTATTTTATCTAATGGTACTGTGTTGGTATGTAACCATGCACATTAGGTACAGAATGACATTAAGTAAACTAAAATAGACTTAAAAAAAAAAATAAAATCTCTACAGCATGTGTGTTTGGGGCCCTCTTAATTATACAGGCACAAGCTTATTGAACCCTTACTATGATGTTGGCACTGGACTACTTTGTAGACAAAGTCAAGCAGTCTGTTTTGGATTCATTCAAAATGCTTGTATTTAATAGTAGATTGTTCTTTAAACATCAGAAATGGTCTAATCAGCCCTTGAACTCATAATTTGGTAACACTGAAGGTTTTGGTGTAGAACATTTCTGCTCCACAATCCAAAGACTGTGTTAAACACCACACTAAAGAGGTGTAATTTCCATGTCCTAAGAGTTCTGCTGTCAATTTTTTGATGGCAGGCAAGTAGAAATCAAGCCAGTGTTCCACCCTTGAAAATGTAATTGAACTAATCATCTGCTTGGCATAAGGAAGAAAACTGAAAAATATCCAAATAATTAAAATTCTTAAAATACTTAAAAGGCTTTGAAGCAGCAGCTGTTTTAACTGTAACTGTATTTTCAAGTTTTGAAAGGATGCTGTGGTATTCTCACGTTGGTGCATTCAACGCTAATGATGCACTGACAAAATCTCTCTGGTGGCACCACTGAGAGAAAAGTCTGTTTTCTCTTCAAGAACATTGTAGAGATGCACCTTTTGGAGGTTAAAACAAGTGTAAAAACCCTCTTCCTAAGCACTGAAGAGGGAGATGTGATCTTCGAGGTCTTCAGTGACTTTCTGTGGTGTTGGGGAGGGTACAGCTGTCCATATGTACATATATACATATGGAGATCACTTGTTTGGTACTTTGGGTGTGTGAAGGTGAAATCAAATGGCACAGGATCATGTAAGGCTGTGGTGCTTGTGTCTTACACTTCTGATAGATGAAAAGAAAAGCTTTTCTATGATGGAATGAGTGGGAATTGTGCATTGGAACAGGGTATTGGTGTGAAGGGGCCATGAACCTTGAGAGAGATACCATTAAAATCACTTGAAGACCACGTAATATCACGGAACTGTTTTCAAAAATCCATATATTATTGATTAAATATTAATAGATGGGAGTCAGGTTGTAGAAAGGGTAGCTCTTCTGAAAGCTCTCTTCTAGCTCAAGTGCATCTGTGGGTGAGACTTCTGAGTGCTTCAGCTGTTCAGAGAGAGGTAGTCTTTGCCCAGTAGAGTTTATACTATAAATAGACGAAAGATAAGAAGACAAAACTGAAGGAAGAAAGTATTTAAGACTGCTTAAAGTCAAATGGCAGGCTTTAAAAAAATCTGGCATCATAATAATTTGATTCCTACTCATAGCTCCTCTCCATCACACCAAGCTGCAGAATGGTCAAGAAGGAATCTTCAGGGCCCTGAGCAGCTGGTGCCCTGCAGCGCCAAGGGTAGGGCCTTGTTGTGTCAGTTGAGAGTTCTTTTGTTGTGTTTTTCTTTTAAACACACGTTTGTTGGCTGCCTGTCAATCCTGGGTGACAGTTTGTGTGTACAGGATCACATGTGGAGCTGCAGGCGCTGCTCGTGGCCCGTGGTGGGCACAGACCTGGGCGTGTTGTGTGCTGGCTAAATACAGCACAAAACCCAGCGTGTGAATGAATATTCTAAGGAAAGGTGTCCCCGTGCACAACAGGGGGCTTGGAACTAGATGAGGTTTAAGCTCCCTTCCAATCCAAGCCATTCTGTGATTCTGTGATGTTCTGAATCAAGCCCCTAAGTGTGTTCTGAGGCACAGCTTTGCCCACGGTTGTGCTTTGGATGGGCTGGCTCTGTCTAGACGAGCTCCAGTTATCTGGATAGTTGCATATGAATAAGACTTGCAGCAGCAGAGAAGCCTGATAGAAATTACATGCTCAGGTGACCTCAGGCATAACAGATATGTCATGTTTATATTACCAATCAATAATTTTAACTCATCTGCTGACACTGGTTTCTTATATTCCTGTGTGGACTGTTTTCATGAGCTGTAATAATTCCCTAGTGAAAACTCCTTGCGGCTTTCTAAGCATTTCCAAAGCACTACATTTCTTCCTAAGTGGTCCTTAAATAATCAGGTCATTGCATCCTCTCTGCTCAGCCTGCTCACTCTTAAGCAGCACCTGGGGGCTTCAGTGCAACTGAAATCTCCAGGGTGAGATCACATAAACAGAGTGAAATTAAGGCTATTTCGATGAGTTGTTGAACCGTCCTCTTTCTCACAGTGAGATACAGCTTGCCAGAAAGCACAGACAAACTAACTGCATTTAGTGGCTTGGGTAGGTAAGTCTGGGCAAGCACCGGAGGTGGTAGAGGAGGTGCAACAGAACCATCAGTAACAGTTTTTTTCAAGCCGGCAAGCTGCTGTACCCCTTACCCTCTCGGTCCACTGCAGCAGTAAGTGCTGGCGTGACAAGGGCTTGCCAGGCATCTACAGTGTAAAAACCTGAGTGTTTATAAAAGCTTGCACTTGAGGTAGTCATCCGAATGTGTGAGGTTCTTTCTGTGAAAAGTATGAATATGCTTATAATTTGGTTTATCAAAAACATGGATTCTAGAAGTAATTTGGAAATGTTGATGTTTACTTTTGTCTCGTCTGACAGTTGAAACGAGTAGTTAGAAATGAACATCACTGAAATGTGGTTTTATTATCTCTCTCTAGAGCTATGAATGGAATGGGTATTGATTGGTCAAATTTGTGGCTGATGAAGGTGCAGGGAACAAGATTTGGCAAGTTCTTGTGTTGGCATTCACTTAAATAAGCCACTGGTTTGAAAATTCACACTCCATACACATTTTACATATAGCCTTAGGCAAGCTGCTTAGACTTTGCAGAGTTTGGAGATGGGCATGGGCTTGAGCCCACACTGAGATGTTCTGATGTGTGTTGATAAACAGGAGTATTTTTGTCGGGAGAGACTGCTCCTAAGGGATGGGTCCCCAGTCCAGCATTGTGATTGTTTGGAGTGGAAAGCAGTGAAGACACAACCAAAACCCATCCTTCCCTTCTTGCACCCCCATCACACTACTCATTTTTTGTCCAAAAAGCATATTAGTAATCTAATACTTAATAAAATTCTAATATGTAGTGCATTGTAATACAGACTCTAATTTAATACTGTCAATGTTTCCTGGTACTTATGTGAAACTTCTGAAATGGTAAGTGTTTTTTCCCTAACTGGGGTAACAAGTTACATGTTCCTCCAAACACTTGACTAATTCTTCTGCTTCCAAGAAAGCTGTATTTGGATTGTTTTGGGGTTTTTTCCTTTGAATTTGCTGTTTCAAGTTACGTTATATGTTAAAAATTACAGCGTGTGTGTATCACCCATTTCAGGAGGCATTCACTTAAGTTCTTTTTAACACAGTAAATGAGCATCTCAGCATATAGGTCATGGCTGGCTGGCTGGCACTTCTCTGCCACTGTTTCTAACTATTGATTGTATCTAAAGGGGACTGTTAAGTTTGTTCAAACTGAAAATTTGTGCTGCAGCACCTTGAAAATGGCTCCTAATTATAGGTTTTAAATTTAACTATTTTGATCTTTCCTGTGACTTGAAAGAGTCACTTAAGGTCTCTGCCTGAGTTTTAAAACTACTTCAACTTGTCATTTGGCATATCTTCACATGAAGAGAGAAAAGATTTTTGTATATAAGAGACCCAAGAAAAAAATTGTTTCTTCAAGTTAATACATATTGCAAGCACAGCTTTGCCAATATTTTCCTTCGATTTGCCTGAACAATCTTGATGAGATTTTGTTGTGCCTGAGGAAATAAATGGTATCTTTGGGATGTACATAACACACAGAAATGTGAAAAAGTAGTTACATAGAGAGTAAAGCTCTGTCACATGCAGCATCAGGGTCATAAAAATACCTTCCCAAACCCACCATCACCTCTAAATGGTGTTTCTTGGCACCTGCAGGGATTTTCCCTGAGAGAAATGTCTAAAATTACACTCCTTCATTTCTCTGAAGATGGAGGGAGAATGCATTTAGCATGGGAGCGGGTTAAGAGCCTGGTACCAGCTTGCAAGAGTGAGTCTGTCCAAATACCCTGGTGCTGGACTACTGTTAAAAGGAAACTTTTTCTGCGGTAAGCCTTATTTGGGGAGAAGCTGTTGCTCATGAGTTTCCTAAACAGAAGTTACTGGACTGGCTGGCTGACTCTTATAATCAACGCTCCTGATTTTATTTTTAGTGCTGTTTTTGTGCTTTTCCTCTAGCACTTAGCAGATGCTACCTTGAAAAAGCAGCTACTTTGCCTTCCTTCACCCTGTCATTCTTCTCAAGAGTGTCTGTTAATTTGGTTGCTTTTGGGAGCTGTGCATTCCCTCCAGGAAACATTAGGCAGCTGTGGCATGTTGCTGCTCCTGGTGGACTCTGTATTCTCCCCATGGCTGTCCTGGGCCTCCTCCTACCCATCCCTGCTGCCTCATTCCTTTGCCTCAGTCTCTGTTCAGGTGTTGACACAGCAGGGCCCAGGTCCAGACCCAGACCAGGGCTCCCGGCCATGTCTGCAGTGTGGGGCAGATTTCCAAAATAGCTTTCTCCCAAACCTATTTTGCACTGCTGGAAATATTCCCTCTTCTCTCACCTGGGCAGCAGTTTTCAGCTCTTTGCTACTCTCCTGCTTGTGCATTTTAACCTAACCCCTGGAGTCTGAGGCGGGCTGCCCAGCTGTCCTGCCTTCCCCGGGTGAGCATCCCTGGCTCCCTGGGTGTGAGTTAACACGGTGCTTTCCATGGGATCACAAGCCTGTGGGGAGAGGGAAGCCTGCTAGTGAGCCAAATCAGGACATCACTCACATAAATTTTTCTAGGGTGTTCTCCTGTGCCCTCTTGGACTATTTGATGTGAAACAACCACTGAGGGTGGGACCCATCTTGCTGCTCTGGATGGTGCTGTCTCTTCCAGCCTTCTGCATGTCTTCACTGCCCTGGTTTTGGCTGTCGAACATTGGCTCAGTATTTGGGAAGAGGAGCCGCTGTCCCCTCCTGGCAGCGTGCAGAGCAAATTACAGGCTGGGGGAAGGAAACACCTCCAGCCATGTCAGAGTGCTGAGCTTCTGCCAGCCTGTGCAGCTCAAGTTGGGGGTGGCTGGACATTTTTGGCAAAGGTTTTTGCCATTTGAGCAGGTAGAGTTTGTATAACTTCATGCTTTTTTGCTTTCTCAGTGAAAATATGTCGTAAACTGGGGACAGATGACATCAGTGGGGTTCAGGCTCTGAGACACCAAGTTTTGCTGCCTGTTGCATACACCCAAAAGAGAAAGGAGCATTCATTTGTTTGAAATTGGTGAAATATCTCCATATGGGTGTACACATCTCTGATTTGTATAGTCTTTGATTTGTGATGTGCAGCTGTGTCCTTCAGGGAGACACAGAAGAAACTTCTGCAGCTTTGCAGTAAGATAAATAACATTAAATTTTATGTTAGTGCTATCACTTGCTTCAGATCTTGCAGTGGATAAAAATATGCATGTGTGAGAGTACTGCACATGTGCATTTTGGATGATTTAGGAGTTTTATAAGTTAATTTTGTTCTGAAGATTCTGAAATTACTGTGATGTTGGTATAGAAGGAAACCCTTCCTTTCCTGTTGTGTAAAATTTAAAATTTGTCACAACTCTGAATAGACACATTTCCTTATAATTTGAGCAGTGTGATTGAAGACATCTGATTTTTTTTCTTCCCTACTTCTCGCTCTCTTCTTGTTCTTTTGAGGAAATGCCATTGTTTTTTAGGGTACTGGATTTAGATGTGTTGTACATACATTCACTAAGAATAGCATTGCAGTTTGAAAGTAGTGCTGTATTGAGGCTTCTGCAGCCATGCCTTGTTGTGCTGCATGGTTTACCCAAAGCCTACACTTAACCAGTGTGGGCTGGCAATGTGAGTCACTCAGCAAAGTCTGTCTCCTTTTAGGCTGTGTCATGGGAGTTCTAACCTGCTGGGGTCTGTGGTCCGTCCTGGTGTCCCTCAGAGGTCTTTTGTCAGGCTTCCTGGGGCTGACTGGCCAGACTGGGCAAGATGCTGCCTCCAGCTCCTGCCTCAGTTAAATTACGAGCCTGTGCCTGTTGGAGTTTTCTTTGGAGTTGTCAACTTTGGGGCAATGCACTCAAATATAATTACTCGATTTGAGTCTGCCTGTCTTGAGTCCATCCGTTGTGGCTTTCTAGTTATCCTGTGTGACTTGTAAGTAAAGGATCCCAAAATTAACATGCCTCTGTACAGCTGTTCCTGAAGATTAAAATCATGTTGGCTTGCAGGCATTTCCTGTTCTAAACTGCCCAGGGACAGATATCGGAAACAGTACACCTGGCACTGAGTTACAGTCATAGTGAAATGTGTAAATAAGATAACCACCCCAACAAATAATATAAGGGTCTTTTCCATACTTTTCTAAGAAAAGAGTGGATGTGAGTGCCCTGTGCTGAAAGCAGGTACCTTTCCTATTACTGTAGTAAGAAAAAAAAGGGATGACTTGCAGAAGGTGTTTCTTGTGAAGGCATCTGGCTGGTAGTTTTCTTCAGCTTTGTAGCACTGATGTCTTCTTTGTCACGTTAAGGCAGCTGTTTGGCCTGTGTCTACATCCCCTTTGTAATATGGTTTGTCCGTAGAGCTTTGACTGAAAACATTCATTTATGCATCAGCTGCAGTTATTGCCATTGCACGTGCAGTGCACCATATCAAGTAACACGGTGTGTGTATTTAGTTATGGAAATGCTACAGGTGGCTTTTGTGTCTCTTTGGAGCTGAAAAAGGGTGACCTGGACCTGGTTGCGGGTCTGGGCATTCCTGTAAGCTCTTTTGGCTTGTCTTTCCATTGCTCTCCTTCAGTTAAAGCTACTCCATGTCCATCTGTTTGGGTGGGTGTTGGGAACCACATTTTGAGTTTTTCGCTGGTACTGACATTTATTATAATGAGGTGGGAAATACATGTCTGGGAGGAACAGGAGATAACCATAACTGGAAACTTGCTTTGACTTAGAGTTTAGAGAAATTTCCAGTCAAATACATCAAATCCTGAGAGGTTCTTTAATGAGGGAAGGCAGCGTTTGTAGGAATGCCAGCAGTTCTGCTGGTGTATCACTGATGCCTCTTTGTTTCACCAGCACTCTGGAAGCTTGCAGTGTTTGTCTGACAGCTTGTCACCTTCTTGGAAATTGGAACACCTGAATTGTGTTTTGGCTCTGTTTTTAGGACAAGTGTTTCTGACTGGGGATTCTGTACCTCTCTCCAACTGCATATCAAAACCAAGAATATTAAACTGTATCTTTAGATGTCTCCAAGGCATTTCAGACCTCCTGGATGCCAGTAACAGCATGAGACACACACTGCAGTCCTTTAAGTTCTTTTGTTTTATTCTTATCCAAACCCATTCTTACGCAATGTTTTTGTCTGCCAGTTTGTAGGCAAATCTTTAATATGTGTCATATTTATAAAATCACTCAGACATTTTAGCAATAACATACATTAAAAGCCATAAATATTTTGTGTGCAATAAAAGGCAACTTTTAACTCATCAGAAAGATAATCTTGATTTATAGGTCATTTCCCTATTGAAAGAGTAAATTGGTTTGCCAGAACAGATCAGTCCAAAGGAATTGAAAGTCCTCCATCTGAGTTAGAAAATATTTCCCTATTTCTAAGCCCATCACAAGGAGTATGGGGTTAGATTTATTTGCAGTGGGTGAATGTTGTCTCTAAAGCACAATGCTGGTCTCTCTTTACCCTTCTGCCATTAACAAAGCTTCTCTGACTGCACAAAGACCACAAGAAGGCAGGACAGAAAAAAATCAAGCTTGTGGTATGTGACACATGAGAATAAACTCAAGTATTAGTAATGGATTTTGTGGTATAGAGCCTGATGGTGCTCAGGGTTCCAGTTCACAGGAAGCCATGCTCTCCAGAATGTTCTTGGCCTTTCTTGTATGAAGGCATCATGGTAAGTGGCACTGACAAATGGCAACAGAAGTGCACAAAGGGAAAACATAAGTAAGACCTCTGCAAAGGTGAGTAATTTAAATAAAGTTCAACTGGCCAGCTCTGTGCACCAGTTCCATTCAGCAAACTCCTTGCACTCCTCCCAAGCCCTTTTCAGAGCTGATGCAGCAACTCATGTTTTGTATTGTAAACAGTTCTTTTAAAACCCTGCTATTCAATTGCTAGTCATCTCTAATTTCCACCGTGGAAAGAGCTGTGAGGAATCCCTGCCATTGCAGTGAGGTACTTTCTGTGAGTTTTTGAGCAGGGGAGGGGCAAGCCTTGGGAGGCACCACGGTGCACAGCAGCTCACAAGTTCAGACAGGACTGCAGCTCTTTTGGGCTTTTACTTGTCAGCCACCTGCAGTGAGAGCGCTGCAGCCCTGTAACAGGCTCCTGAAAAATTCTGACAGCTGGAGCAAGCTCACGTCAGGCAGCTGGCAGATGGACTGCTCCTGCTGACAGCTCCTTGCCAAGGTGGCGGGTTGTTGAGGGATGGTTGAAACAAACCAGTCTATATCTGCTTCCTTCCCAGAAAATGTTTCCTGTTCCCAGAGTGAGCCAGGTTACTGTCAGGTGTTGCTGGACGTTGCCCTTGGCCTGGTTTCTTACTGGCAAATGTTGATTTCGTCTGAGATTGCTGTTGAACCCTTACAAATAAGAGCCTGTGACTGCAGAGGGGCAGAGTGGCAAGAGGCAAGTGACTGGGGAGCTGCCATGTAGGGCTTGTCTGACGCTTTGCCTTCTGCAAGGACTTCCTGCCAAATAGAACATCCCATTTTTCTCGATGTAACGAGGCCAGTGCAGGTCTGTGATAGTAACAGCAAGGGAATGATGCTGATTATCTTTTGCACACAAGATACACCACACTGTAGAACTGGCTGTACAGTATGCTTCTGATTTTTTTATGTGTTACAGTAAAATTTCATAAGAAGGGAAACTTTAAATCATGGAAAGGAATCAACTCAGAAGCACATTTTTAGATAGGCAACTATGTGTATCCTTTGGTTATTATTGGTCTGTCTGCAATGGAAGTCCATGTCAAATCTTTGAGCATTTTCAATGACATGGGATCAGATTTGCACAGAGGTGAGACCATTATATCTAGGAACATGAGCACTTGATTTTATGTTTGTGTCTGGGTGGTCCAAATTATGGCTTTTTGCAAAACCTATGTAGGTTCCTCAGCTGAAGAGGTTATTTTTCTATGGAACATCATACCTGGTTGAGATATATAGGAAACTGCGTAATTAATATTTTTCAATTATTAAAAAAAAAGGCAAGGATACAGATTTCTCATTTCAACATAGGAGACTTCAGGATTAGGTCTGTTCTGGTTCTGTGAGGGCTGGTAGTGGGACAGGGATCTCCCCCAGCAGCCCAGAGGCATGAGCAGAGCTGGGACAGGGATCAGCTCCAGCTGCAGGGACAGGGGCACCCCGAGGCCAAGCCCCTGTCAGGGCTAGAGCTGGTGTGAGCCTTACAGATAGTGATACCTCTCACGTGTGTGGGTAAAATTCCACATTATCTACAGTCTATTAGCTCTCAGTAACAATTTAGGCAGTGGTTTCATTCTTCCGTGAGAACTATTACTAGCTTTGTACCTTTTCTGTGGATTTATTTTCCCCCAGTGTGTTTGACATGCACCCCTTTTACATCCGTATCTCTGGTCCACATGGCCAATTGGCAGGTTGTCAGTCTGCTTTTAATGGCAAGTCCTGAAACCTCACAAGTCAGTTTTTCAGACTTTGATGCTTCTGTGAGGAAGACAGAGTGAGAAATACTATGGCATCCCAATCTTGCTATTATGAGACAAACAGCTGATCTTTGGTGTATATCTGCAGTGTCTTTGACTAGTGTAATGTTTTGACATTCAGAAGAAACTGGTGTAACAAGAATACCAACAAGTCTATACATCTGTTATTTAAACATATCTGTTCTGCTACAAATTTATCTTGTTTTGTTTTTTTCTGACAGGCTTTAGTTGCCATCTTCAGGATATTTATGAAACTTGAGACTTTTTTCAGTACTAAACTGATTTTGTGGACAACTAAAATTCTTGGAACTGACTATTAAAGGATAATATCTTAATTATATTAAGTGAACCCTGACCTCAGTAATTTGAAGCTGCCTGCCAGCTTTGCTTGCTGCAGCTGGTCATTCCTGCCAGATGTTGTTCATCAGTCCCTACAGATCAGCCTGCCCTTAATGAAAGGGACCCAGAGCGTGGCCATCCTTAGGTAAAGCAGCTGCACCAAATACAGCACAACTTCACATTTCCCTGCTTAGCCCTGCAGCTTCCTAGCAAGCTCTGTCCTGATGTCAGGAGGCTGGGGCTGGACCTGCCACTGCATTTTTAGGAGCTGAAGGAAAAAGGGCATCACCATCCTTCTTGCTCAGGACCATGGTGCTGGCAATACCTTTTGTAAAACCTACGAGTTGGCCATGTACATGGTCCTCTTCTTTCCAAACAGGTTTCTTTCAGGGTGCCATTTTAGGTGCTTCAGTTACCTCTCCTGTTTCTGGTGGTGGCAGTGGATTTTCCATAGCCCTTTTCCCTCCCCTGAAGGAGCAGGGTGTAATTCTAGAAATAGGGTCTCAGTGTGTTGAGGTCATTAAGTCAACATAAGTTATTATACTGGTGTTGCCAGATCTCCTTTTGCCTTAAACCAGGAGTTAGGGTTCCAGAGGCAGAGGAAATTGAATATTATTTTGACTTATTTTTATTTACTTACTTTCTAGTTTGGGGCATTTGCAGTTTCTGAGCATTGTCTTTGGCACTACAGCTACACACATACATACATACATATATATATATACACACACACATACATATATATGTAAATATAAGTAATCATAGAACATCCTGAATTGGAAAGGACCCACTAGGATCATCAAAGTTCAGCTCCTGGCTCTGGACAGGACAGCCTAAAGAATCACACCTGAGAGCATTGTCCTAATGTTTCTTGAGCTCTGTCAGGCTGGTGCTGTGGCCACTGCCCTGAGGAGCCTGTTCCAGTGCCCAACTGTCCCCTGGGTGAAAAACCTTTTTCTAATACCCAGCCTTGACCTTCCCTGACACAGCTTCAGGCCATTCCCTCGGGTCCTGTCACTGTCACCGCAGAGCAGAGATCAGAGCCTGCCCCTCCTCTGCCCCTCGCAAGGAGTTGTAACTGCAGTGAGGTCTCCCCTCGGTCTCCTCCAGGCTGAACAGACCCAGTGCCCTCAGACAATCCTGATATGGCTTCCCCTCAAGGCCCTTCTCCATCGTTGTAGCCTCCTTTGGACACTCACTAATGGCTCTATATCTTTTTTTATATTGTGGTGCCCCAAACAGTGTGTATCATTAGTAAAACTGGATCTTCTAAGCCAATATCCTCTCAAATGACCTTGGTAACCACTCGTTCAAAAGGAAATTTGTTTACTCTCTTGATTTTGATGGAATAAGAACATCCTTCTTATGGAGATTTGCCACTGACATGAATATTAATGAAAAAAGAGCAAGGGTTTGGAGGGACTGTCTCAAATGTTCCTTTAAAATCTAATCAGATTTTATGCTGGCTCTGTGAAAAGAACTTTTGACTCTACCTTAGGATATGATTAACATTGATTATTTTAAACAAAATGAGCAAGCCACTTCTCATAAATTGGTTTATACAACTTTGGTGCTTTTGGCTATATTAAATACTGTTTGTTGTGAGGCTGTTTTTAATACCATTCTTTGTAAATAAATTCAATTCCTATCTTCTGAGTCTTGAGTCTTGACAGCAGTTGCTTACTGTCTCCTTAAATTAATAGGTTGTTATTAAATTTGAAGCTCCTTTATATCTTTTTTTGGATTTTGAGTTCCACCTGTTTTTCTGTTGTCTCTGCACAGTTTTTAACCTGTTGACTGCCCTACTTTCCCTGGAGTTGTTGCTTCAGCTGTTCCTGACTGGTGTAATGCCTGCTTTTTCTCTTGCAAAGCACTAGTAAAGCATGAGTAGTCCTAAAAGTCCTTATTTTCTTCAGAAAACAGTGCTCGCTGCCAGTTTAGGGTTTACAGTATTTCTGTGTTGCTTCTGAAACTCTGACTCCACTTACTAAAGAGCAGGAGGAGATCACAGTCAGTAACATCACATTTTTCCACTCCCCTTCTGTTTTCTAGGAACTTGTTGGAGAGTTTGCTATGGATTACAGGCAGCTCCTGATGCTAGTTTTCAAGTGTTGGTGTAGTGTCTGACACTTCAAGCTGGGATCTTTTTCATAGGAAGCCTTTCTTTTAGTCTCCTCATAAAATCTGAAAAACCTTTCTAAAATGGCAGAGCTTCAATGTGTCTCAAGGATGAAAAGCCCCAATGTATCTGGTACTTTAGTATTAAAAATTAGAAACTGAGATGTGCCAGTTTCCAATGTCAGCATAAAAAAAAAAAAAAAAAAGAAAAGCATTTCTTCCATCTGCCACCAATTCATAACAGATCAGGCTTAGTTTTCAATCTCCTCCTTTGGAAAGTTATCCCAAAGTCCACTGGAACTTGTCATTAGGGAGACTTTCACCTCAAATGGTCTTTACTTAATTAAACAGGTACTAGTAGTTCTACCTCTTTTCAGTCCCTTATTGGCCTTCTATAGGTGACTTCCTGTTTTTCTGTCTTTTCAATGTGCTCCTAAAATGTAGGCCTACATTAAAGAATCTAAATATCTTAACATAAGGGGGAAAAAACAACATATTGAAGTATGTTCACAGGAATTATTTCTCTGTATCTTGGCTTTTCCATCTTGCTGCCTTTTAGTGCATTGTCATGGTTTAGGAATGGCATCCCTGAATTTAGTGGTCCAACCCCACCCAAGACTCTCCAAAACCAGATGCCACTCTCTCACTCTCCCCATTCCCCTCCTTCTTCCCGCCCTGGGGACGGCGTTGAGAACTGGAGGCACAAAAAGGTGAAAATTACGGACTGAGAGAACAATTTATTGGAAACAGCAGTGTGATAAGAAAATGAACAGTAATAGCAACAGTATTAATAACAAAAATATACAAAACCAAAGTGATCACATGCAAAAATGCTCAGGTGGACCCTGACGATGAACAAGGGCTGATGGGTTCTTTACCCCACCATGCTTTTTTCCACCCAAAGTCACTCCTTCTTCCCAGAAGTGAGAGTCCCTTACTCCTGATGCCAGAAATGATGTGTGTGGTATGGAATAACAGCTAAGACACATCCACACTGCTCCAGGCTCTGTCCCCTCATGGCCACTGTAGAAAACAGCCCTTGCAGAGCCTCTTGTATTTGTCAGACACAGAGTGCAAATTCTGTGTCTATATAAGACATTCTTTTATATCCGTGGACAACCCCGTAGCTGCTTCCAAATATCACGATTTTAAGCAGAGCAGGAAAGCACAGACACATCCATGGATAACAAACATGTTTTGCAGTATGGAGCTATATAGCTGTGTTTTGTGTAGATGAAATGTAGCACTTACCTTCTTTAAACCTGTTGATTAAAGGATGTACATTTTGTTCAGCTGAACTGATTTGCATTTCAGTGTTAATGACACTTTTCGTCCTTTCTCTGGTAACAGCTTGTGACAGTTTCTGATCATAGAGATGCTGCCACTAATTTTTTTAGCATTATTTATTGAGGAGTGCCTTAAGCAAAAATCAAACTTTGAATTCCTCGTGGCCTGAACAAAAGAAACATTTTTCTCCTGCCTCCTCCCTGTTAGTCTCCTGTTGGCATAAGTAGGTGCCTTTCCAAATGATCAATGACTTCTTTTGTTTGCCTGTGTTTTCAGAATTTTTATTTTATTTTGCGTATTTCACTTTATTGAAAGATCCTTATTCAGGTGGAGCCCTTTAAAAGGGAGGAAAGAAGCTTTTGGGCCTTCTCTTGACAGCTTTAAAAACCGTGGAAGCTAACCTCTTCCTTTTTCCCTGCACCACAATATTTAAAACTTTGCTTGGGCAACAAGCCCAAACAATCAAAACCCAACTCACTGGTCAGGCTGAAAATCAGTTATCACTTGAGAGCACTATTCATGTATTTAATGGTCAGATTTTTCCCTTTGAGCCAAGCTCCCAGCTTGAGCCCATCTTCTTGATGATTCACTGTGGCACCTTGTGGCTCATACTGCTCAGCAACCACGGGAACATGGCTTATGTGAGAAAGATGGAACACCACAGAAGAATGCTGATATTTCTCTTGAAGTTGTACCAATGTCAACTCCCAAGTGTATCTTTACTGGCCTCTTGAGCTTCTTTTTTTTCCCCCCACAGTAATCAACACTTCATTTCAATAGCAGAGGCCTTTCATCCATACATTTCATGTTTTTGTTTGGTCTAGCTTTTATTTAATTTTCTGTTGAAAACACAAAATATAGATGTATATACCTTCGATAACTTGAAATTAAATTTTAAGCAAAATATTTTTAAATCCTCACTGCCTCTTGAATCACTTAAAATGTCACGTAACAAGAACAACTCAGGGCAAACCAGAATTTCCAGAATTCGGATTCTGGAAATTTTTCTTTAGAATTTCCAGAATCAGTATTCTGGAAACGCCTCATTTGTTTTCATTGAATATAAGGACACACTCCTCATGAATGATGTTATTATTTTTTTACAGCTTCAAGTGAAAAGTATTTTAAAAACAACTGCCCAAGACCTTTGGTCATTTAAGCGTGTAAACTGCAAGCAGTATTTGAACATACTGCTCATCCAACACTAAACACATGATTACAGTAAAAACAAATTCATTTGCAATGGAGCAAGGTATCCAGGAGCAGCCTGGGACTGCACTAAGGTTCCTGGATCATATGGATGTGTTGGCAAAGGGATTTGTTTGTAGCTCCTTGTTATGTCTGCCAGCTTTCCCTTGACTGCAGCTGTGTTACAGGACTTCTGCCTGCATTGAGTCAGAGCCACTTCAGCCACTTCCACTTTTTATTACCAGTCGGGAGTGGGAAAAGTAAACCAAAATCAGTGGTGGAAAGTATTTTGCTTTGGTTTTGATGTATCTAAGATATCTACGTGCATCCATAAAAGGAAGCAGAGTTCAGTTGTATTTTACAGAGCTTTTCTGGACTAGCACTAACTTCTGTATCCGTGCCGTTTCCATCCCACCACTGATTCTTCTGAGAGTAAACTGCATGGGCATGGCTACCTGCTTCTGGATATGGGACTTCATTGAAGTGAAGGAAACTCCTTGAGCCAGGAGTAGTGCTCTTCTTGTTGCACAGTATTTGCCAACACATGAAACAAGTTTTATTTTGTTAGCTGCCTCCTATGCAGAGCAGTAGTTTTCTCAGTATGTCAATAATCTGTTTCGAAACATCTTCATGGCTTGGTGTCAGCTGCAGTGTTTCTTCACAGTCACACTGGGTCACAGATGGCAAGGGAGGAGGAAAGAGATTATCTTTTAGAAAAAGAACCCATGCCTGCATTTTCCTAATCAGATTCATGATTTCTGTGTAATTGAGTGGTTTTACTTCACAAAGCATAAGCTACTGCTGGCATGCAAACTTCAGGCAGCTCTGACCTCTTTTGAGCTTGATACTTCTGAAGTTTTCTGTTCTGCATTTCAGTTCTTCTTTGATTGTGACTTCGAAAGAACTGTTCTTTGATGGGATCTTGTATGAGGCATTTCTCTTGAAGCAGGTTAAAACCTGTGTGCTAAAACACAGTGTTTGCATCTTTAATCAATACTGAGACACAGTGAATTAATCTGTGTACAGCCCTGAGGGGATCTTCTTGGTGTAGGATTACTTCTGTGCCTGAAAGACCGTACACCTAAAAGGAATAGAAGCACAGCGGTGGACTGGAGCTTGTGGCTGTGCATGGAAACTCAAATCTGTGCTATACACCTGTGTATTTCCATAAATATGAGCAGGGAAATGCCTAAACATCTCTGGAAGTTAATCATTTGGGCTACTAAACTGCACATAGGATTATTAATTTGGTTGGCATTCAGGAACGTGCCATGATTTTCTTGAGATCCTTTGCTTCTCAGTTGAGCACAGTGCTTGCTGAATACAAAATGGTTGTGTTTCAGTGCTTTAAGGTCCATTCCAACCAAACCATTCTATGAT
>WEKY01018023.1:24353-52558 GCA_013390045.1 Picathartes gymnocephalus | reverse complement strand
TTTTCTTTTACTATCCTAAATAACAGAAAAAAAACCCCCTTGAACCTAATGCTATTAAAGTTAATTTGTTCTTCACTGCTCTATTGTCTCAGTTGTTTGGCCTCCTTATCGACATTAGTAAGGGTAGGACTGATCACTATAAAGTGTAACAAATTCATAATAATAAGACACTGTTATTTTTTCCTTAAGTCATGACAAAAGCCAAGGTCAGAAGAGATATTTTACCTACTGGCCTATAAGTTAGGGGAATAGTGGTCTTTTGGAGACCAAGGTGCAGTTCGTGGAATCATAAAATATCATGAGTTTGAAGGGACCCACAGAGGACACCAAAATCCAGCTCCTGGCCCTGCACAAGACACCTCCAAGAATGACACCATGAGAGAATTGTCCAAAAGCACTTTAAGTATTACCCATCCTGTCAATAGACTTAACCAGGAACATTGCTTTCCATCTGCTTTGAAAGCAGACATTTTCAAAGATATCAACACAAGTCAAAGGTTGAGGCCTTCCAACTCAAAATAGTCTGTGATTCTGTGGCTTCTTGATTGTTTTTTTTTCATTTATTTAAAAGAAGCATTTGTACTGGCCAGTCACTCTGGACACTCATAGTCCTGAATCCTGCTTTGTGACTTACAGGATGACCTTGTTTCAGAGACACTGGAATCCATTGGTGGTCAGAGGATTGAATGCCATCTGAAAATGACACCTGCCTTTTGTGATCTGATTTGCAGCTTGTTTTATTTTAATTTGTGTGAAAACTCTCTTGATTGACTAAAATTATAACAATTGAGAAAATTTAGTTGTTTTCAAACGGAAACCATTTGTTCATTTCTTTTAGTTCCTATATTTTTAAGCAAAGTTTGGAAGGCCTGTCTTTTTTGAAACTACATGGCACAGTAATTCAAAGGGAAACTGTAGTTCATTCATCAGCATGATTTGTGAATTTGCTTGTTTAAATACTTGTGATAGGTTACGTGTACTGTAGTATTATTGTTGTGATTGCTTTTCCTTTTATTTTTCTTCTGGAATAGGATATGCTATCAATGCTGAACAGTAAGACATGTTTCTGGCTCATGTTACAACACTGTGTGGAAAATTTGATGATATGGTCTTCCTTGCAAGTGTTGTGGAAACAGTTTATTCAGGGTTAAGAAAAGTTTTCATTCAAGACCTTAAGTGCTTCTCAATTCTTCTCAAAGTTTGAACTTCAACATCTCTCCTGGGTCATAAATCCGTGTAAAGAGAATTCATATGGAGAATATGTGCTGATTTTACCTTATTACTGCAACTCTGTGTATGTTGTATTATTTATGTTTATCCCAGGAAAAGGTTAGCTGAGATAGGTGATGGTTATTTTATTTCAAATTGATATTCTAGGTGGACCAAAAGGCAACCTACTGTGTTAGGCACTTTACAAATAGAAAGCCAATGACAGCTCCTGTCCTAAAGAATTTAAAATTTGCCTATCATTTGTGACAATTTAGAGAACTGCCTGTAAAAGAGCAAAATGAAAGACCAATTAATAATGACAGCACTTTTCCAACAGAATGCAAAAGCAATCCAACAAAATCCTTCAACAACTCTAACCATAAATACAGATTTTTGAGCTCCGGTCTGTCAGAATATGCATGACTACAGAACATGCATCTCTGACCACGTTATTTCCCTGTCCACTGAATTGCATGGCCCACAGCACTTGGTAAAATACCTCTGTGCTACTGATCTGAACTTATTTTGGAACAGACAAGGTCTCTGACACTCTGCAGCTGAAGACAATTGCTGAATCCACAGAGAGCTCTCTTAAAATACACTCATCCTTCTCTTAGAACCAGCAGTCACTGTTATGATGACAGGTGACCTAAGAAACCTGAACTTCTGCCAGCTCATTCTTGAGTCCCATTATAGCACCATATAGGTATTTTTCAACTGATATGGGATCTTTGGTGTGACCTTCTCTGAAATTTACTGACTTTATTGTAAGTGGTATCTTTCTAATACTGGCAACACCCTCATACATTTTAATGAGCTGCCCTGAAAATAATAGACTTTTGTCATCGTGTTCAAAATATCTCAACTCTGAAAGCAGTATTTTGCATCAACATCAATTCTTAGACACATATTCCCAGCATCTATTCCTTTACAACCTGGAGGAAAAAGACAGCTTGTTCTCATTTTAATGTGGCAAGGGACATTGTTTTGTTGAAGGTCTGTTTATCCACATCTTCTAATTTCTTTGTCTATTAAAATAACTGATTCAATTTTTTTTATTATATATTGTGTGCCACAACTATAGTCTACATTACTATGCTTCTAGCTATGACTGTGTTTCAAGTAAGTCTGTAAAACCAATGTAGCCCCATGATAGTCTGGTAAAATGCTAGTACTTGCTTAGCAGTAGTTTTCCAGATATTAGGGGGTTATTTCAGAGAAGACAAGATTTAAAAAAACTATAAAAACCCACAAAAACATTGCCCTCAGCAACTATTCCTGTACACTGCTTGCTACCTCAACATTTGTATATATGAAAATGAGACATCTGGTGCTCTAAAGAGTGTCAAGGACCTGGATAGCAAAGCTGTATTAGAGGAACACTTTATTTATACTCTCTTTTATTTTCTTTTTTGAAATGTATAGTTTGTAACTAATAGCATGACATATTAAAGTATGCTAGGCACTAAACAATGAGCTATGTGATATATTTATTTTTCTTATCCAAGCTCTACTCAGTCAAGTAGGCCTAGAAAAACTCATCTCACCCTCCTACTGATTCACAGTAACGCAATTAAAGAAACTGAACTTATGAATTGCAACAATTATCCAAAGAAATCTTGAAAGACAGGAATTACTATTTTTCAAGACAAGATCATTGAACGCATCAACTGATTTCCTTAAACATTTTTAATGTAGCAACAGGATTATATATTTATTATATATTATAGCATTATTATATTGGTTTCTATTTTATTACTTTATGTTTATATTATTTACTTTATGTTATAAACATTATATATCTTACTATACATGGGAATATACATGGAAAAATCTTATGTATATGTACAATGGCCCTAATTTAGCAAAACTCTTACCATTAACTTAGAGTTAACCGTATAGTAAAGCACTCTCAATATATTCAAGTAAACTACCCATATTCATAAAGTTAGGCATTTATTTAGATGGCCTACTGAAAGGAGAAATAAATCATTTCTAGTTTTTGAGACTCCACTGAAAAACTGAGTCTAGTGGAGAATAAACTGTTACCAAAAGGAACACTGAAACATTCTCTGCAGCACTGCAGTAGGAATATGTTTTCTATTAAACTGCCTGCAACTTTTTCACAGATGAAAAGTTGAGTTTATATAATTCCATCTGGGAAAAAATAATCCAATAAAGGAGCAAGCCCTCAGCTAGAGGATGCTAAAGTCAATAGCAATGGCATTTTCAGAAACTTTTCACATACTGGAGACACATTTCTTTATAGGATTTTCATGGAACACTCAATATTACCAGCATTAGACAAAGTGTCTGAGACAGTATTATCAGCACTATAAAATGTCTCATATGCACATATATTGACATAACTGAATTTTTGTGGGGTTTTTTTCTGTCTTCTGTTTTGAAAATATCTCTCCATGCTTTCAATGACTTTCTCTGTAACATAAGAAACATTTTGTTTCAAAAAAAACCCACAAAAGAACACTTGAGAAAAGCATTTGGAACTTTTGTTCCAAATATTGCCATGTACATAAGTTTTGCTCCAGCAAGAAATGTAGTGTCTGATGTTTAGTTAATATAACTATATTTCAGTGAGACGCACACAGGCTGTCTCACAGTACATAGCACTCAGATGTGCTAAAGAGGATCACAACAGGTGCTTTTGTCTTTATAGCAGTCAGCTGAACCAAAAATTCATGGAAGGAGATAGAAACGAGAAGGTCTCCTGAGGTGAAACTAACTGGCTGCTGCTTTTCCTGTTCTTCCTGCTGTGTTTTCACGCTGTGCAATTGTGCTGCAGAAGAAAGGCTTCATGACCCAGCCAGAAGCCCCTGTCCACTGTAGCCCTGTGCTCAGGGTGCTCAGTGACACAGTGACAGTGCACACTGACGCAAACTTTCAGTTCCAGGCATCCAAAACAAATTAGAGATTTTGAAATGCTCTGTTGGTATAAACTAATACAGCACTACCAGAGTCAGTAAAGCTTTGCCTGTTTACACCAGTGGAGAAATTATTCTTCTCTATAGAGAGATCTTGGAGTTCAGCTATCATGGAAGACTGATTTCCTGTCAATAATAAATGTCCTCAGTATCCTACACCAGTCTTCAGTTTATTGCCTCTGGACATTTTTTAATAGCTGCAAGTCTCAAGATGGAAGCAGATTTTTATGCTTTATTTTGAAGGGTAAGGATTGTTCAGAAAAGATACTTCCTGAGCTGCCCAGGGAAAAGACTATTATAACACTACCATGGTTCAACCTATCAGCCTAACTTGCGTAAGAAAAGAAACTTATTTCTTTATAACTTGTCTTTCATTTTCACATCCATTTGCTCAAAGACATCTGAAAGTCCCTGAGCACTGACCTGAATAAAATGAAGAAGGAGGCTAATAGAGTGTTCACCTACAGTATTGTTTCCTCTCTTGTTATTAGATGGATATGACCCTGTCTTTGATCTTCCTACAGATGGTACAGCCAAGGGTGCCTAGAATAAAGAGTGTCACACTCCTCCTAGGAGGAAAGAAAGAAAGAGGAGTAGAGCGGGAATATGTACAAGCAAGAAAATGGCCACTCTGGTAATTACAAGTGACAAAGATAAATGAGTAAGGATGTGTGAACACGTTCCTCAGTGGGTCCTTAAATAGGTAGAAAATGTAAAAATGCAGCATGGGAGTTGATGAAAGCAAGGTGAAATGATACCGAAATAAAACCAGGACTTTCTCTCTGATTCAGTAACCCTGTTAGGGAAGTGATTAAAGAAAGGAAATATTTTAAGGGTTTTTCTCTCTCTTGGTGATTCTTTATGTACTAGCACACTGTTTATTTTTTCAAGGGTATAGCTCCTTATTTCTGCCTGCTTGTCAAACACTGAGCTTATGTCTATTGTCAAATAACAGTGAAATGGTTGCTGTTTATAGAGACACATAACACGGGATAAGGTAGCTGGCTCTGATGTGTAAGGAAGAGCGCCACCAGGAAGGACAAGTTACTTATTTGATTGAATAAATAGGTTATGTTCTTTTATGTGTTTATTCCAGTGTCTCATTTGTTCATTGCTCAGGTATTTAGCTTTTGGACTAGCCAATCAAGAATTTGAATGAAAGAAGCAATATAGTCTCCTCTCCTTGACATTAGAGAGAAGAAATGTTACTATGGATCCTTTTTTCTGCCTCCCCCCATCCAAAAGATTTTTTAACTAAAATTATACTGGTCAAATCTGTATTACAAAACATGCATTGCTGCTTTGGGTCATGGATGGCTTCATACCATGTTGGTACTACAGACTAATCACATCTATATTTGAGCATAGGTTTTTCTGAATCTTATGGAAAAAACTCCAAAGAACAAAAAAAACCCAAACCAAACCAACCAAACAAAAAACCCCATCCAAAACCAACAACAACAAAAACAACAAAAACAACAAAAACAACAAAACCTCCAAAAACCCAAAATAAGCAAACAAACAAAAAAAGGGGAAAAAAAAAACACATAAAAAAACTCCCCCAAAGAACAAAAAAACCCCCCAAAAAGTGCAAAAATTTATGCTTACAATTTTTTTAGATGTGATTCAAGAGACGATATAGAAAGGAAGGACTAATTTGCTCTTATTGACACTTTCTCTAGCTTCCACTATTACTCTGTATAAGCACTGAAGAGGTACATCAGCAATTTAGGCTGACAGCCACAGGACACTCTATCCCATGGCTCACACAGCCCTAGGTGCAGCAGTATTTGTCTTCCCACATACTTGTGATGCCAGGCTATAATTGACACTGGAAGAAGAAGAGAGTGCAAAAGGTTTCACATCTTGTCTTCATTATTAAGAACCAAAATCAAATACTGGATCCAAGTACTGTCCTTAACTCTGCTACTGGCACGGTTTGTGACATTGGTTGCATCGCTTAATCTCTGTCTATACGGTTCAAGTAGCCTTTACTGTCTCTGTTTCAAGAACAAAAGATTAGTATTTCTACACACGCATACACATGCACATACACAGAAGCTTTGTGATGTTCAAAGTTTTTTTGAGGTCTTCAGGTAAAAATCACTTGCCACAAAATGCAGGAAAGCATTTCCACACATCTTCAACTGAACATATTTAGGATGGCATTTGCTTTGGCATCATTTATATTTCACAGTATTTCCTTATTGTTTTTAAGGTAAATATATCAAAATCATATGGACCCAAATAAGACCTCCAGTGGTGAGTGTGATTAAAAACTGAAATATGAGCCTATTCACTCATACTATGTGTTTTGTTAACCCTCCAGAAGGGAGAAACCGTTCTACATAGTGATTAAAGTGTATGACAGATAATTTTATCTGCACATTTCCTGATTGATTAAAAAGTAGGGAAATATATAATCAAGTAGTTACGAAGTATATTTGCTTCTAAAAATAAACTGTCAGGAATAACAGAATGATTTTGAAACAGCAGAAGTTTTTGAAACCCGAAATGTCTTGATTATCCCCTAGCATGTTGATTCTTCCACTTAGAGAACATAAAGTTATATATTATAAAGGTGCACCTCTCATAAGAGAATCTTAAAAGCCTATCTTCCATATGGCAGGGACTAAGGGGGAAAATGTCAATGCTTTTTCTTTAAGCAACAAGTAATTATAGCACTAAATGAAACAAAGGTAGCTTAGCAACAAGGTATTCCTCTTCTCATTTTCTTAAGAATTCCTACTGAGGCCAACCCATGATCCTTGTGCTATTTATCTGCTTACTTCCATTTGAAACATTCTACTTCTTTTTAGCGATGCCATCTGTGAAAAGCCAACAAAATATAAACAGTGACTATAAACTTGAAGTGCAAAGGGAAGACCTTGAAATAGTGTTAACTCCATTATTTCAGTACTCTATAGATATGGGTTCCCTAAAGCCAGATGAATCACTTGTAGCAAGTAAGCTTCTTCACTAAATATAGTCCTCTACATGTTTTTGAAATGTCACTGAACAGACTGCCTTTGAAATTAATGTGCACATTTTATAGTGTTTGATAAAGGCCTTATCCAAAGACTAAAGAATGCATGGAAACACTCCTACTGACTTCTCTTGACAGAGGCCAAATACAGTGTGCAAACATATTTTATCTGATGGATTGTTCGCTAGCTGCTTACTGCAAGTATTGTTTAGGAATATAATTAATGCCATTCAGTGTGGGTTTATAGCAAGTAAGTGTTGTCAAACCAACATTTTACAAATTTCTCTAGAAAAGGTAACTGTATCTTTGAGTTATTACTGAGGCATTTAGCATGTGTGAATGAAGCATTAATGTATGAATGTATAATTTTAATGTATTTAATAACTAAAAATCTGACAAAAAGATTAATGCTGTAAGATATCAATGAGAAATATGTAGCTAAATCAAAACTTAATTAACATGCTGATGAAAAAATAACCCATAAATGGGAAATTGTTATTAAAGGGGTTTTGCTTAGGGAGTTGCTGCAAGCTTTTGGTATTGAATCTAAAGTTATTCAATACCTTTCTCGATAGTTTCATGTTTGATTATAGATAGATAGATAGATAGATAGATAGATAGATAGATAGATAGAATTGGTAGAATTTATGTAGGATATAAAGTATGGCAGTGAGTTTAAAAGATGAATCTTTTAAATCTTGGTCTCTCCTAAAATGATGAGGCAGTATAAATAGACATTTTAAATAATATAGACAAAATATTGCATGAAGGATTAAACCCAACAAAACACAGAACGAGAACTAGATCTACAGAATGGGAAATAATTTTACTGAAAACAACTGTGGGAGTCGGTGGTCAGTGGACACGTAAGTGAAGACAAGTAGGGAAGGCAGGGAGTTTGCCTGTACGTCCAGTGCTGCTGGAATCAAACTATATTGCTCCACACAGATCCGGAGTTCACTTGTAAAAGTGAAGAACGTACAAAGTAGAGACAAAAATATTGTCTAGGTATTTCACAAAAATGGCTTGCTATGCAATACTTCAGAAATGGCACCTGTTTAGATTGGCAGAAGCAAGATTGAAAGGTAACCTGAATGAAGTGTGTTAGCAGTGCCATTGGATATTGGCTTATTTTCATTAGAGATAAGTCATAAGAAGAACCAGTGACAGGAAACTGAAGGAAGATAAATTCAAACAAGAACTTGGCCACCTTTTACAATATTTTACTTTTATTTTCAACAATGCAAATTATGATCCACTGGAACAAAGCCACCAGCAGAAACAATGAGTACACCAGGGTGGGTACTGGCCAAACCCATGTTGTCTGTGGCAGGAAGGAAAAAAAGCAAAAGATATGGTTTAATTAGGCAGTGGCTTCATTAACTTAACTCAACTGAGATCTATATCAGCAACAAATCACACAGTGAAACTCATGAGCCTATTTTGAGGTGTTTCTGCTTGTCAAAGCCTCTGTTTTTGTTTGATCATCAAGGCAGTGCTGATGGCAGACTGAACTTCTGCCAGAATGAGGAGGAAGCTAGAAGAAGGAGTGCTGTTTTCCTCTCTGCTCTGAGTTGTAAATCTCCCTGCATCTTGTTTCATAGGATACAGAAATAATTCCATGAAGTATAGAATAACCTTCATAGGAGGTACCAGCAATTAGTTTGGTCAACTTGCCCCTGCCTGCAGTCAGTTGCCAAAGAGACTATATTACTGTTTTTAGTGAAAAGTTGAGGCATTTTCGCTCTCTGGTCTATAAGTGAGATATCATGACTAGTCATACTGGAGATCAGATTAGATGATCTCACAATTCCTTCTGGCCTCAGGTTTTATGAGTCCTTCACAATCCACTTTGTGTGCTGCCTCATTGGTCCTGTGAATCAATGCCACTGCTCCCATTCCCTGGTTTTTATGACTGTGACCTTTATAAAGAGGAGTTCTTGAATAATTTAATGGAAAGGGAGAAAAGTGTGAAAGCAATCTAAAGAAAGGTAAATGAACAAGAGATAAGAAAGCCTCAGAAATGTTAGGACATTTTAAACCTATTTACAGAGCATAATAGTCTGCCTACATATAGAGACACCAGATTTTAAACATGTTTTCTTTCGTGAACGAGACGTATCAGTGGAATGGTGTCATATCACTCATAATGCAGCATCTTTTAGGACATTTTTACTCTTGCTTTAATAGTCTCATTTCCTTAAATTCCAGGCCCACATATATGATTTCACACAGCTCTAGGAATTCTTAAATTATATTTAGTGGTTAATGCCTTTGACTAAACAGTACTTTTTGGGCTTTTTCTGTTTTATTAAATGGTATGTGTTCTCAGAATACTTCCTAGATATCTCTGGTTGTTCTGAAAATAATTTGCCTCAGCTCTTTAAAGGGTATGACACTTTTCCCCAGGTACAATAAATTAACTCTGATGATGTGTGCAGTGGTAAGAGTTTCTGTTCTCTTTGCTGTTTCTGGGGAGTTTAACTGGAATGGGAATGTTACTGAAGAAATCCCTGTGCATATCTATTCTGCAATGAAGTTGTTATGTATTGCTTATGTTACTGTGCAAATGGAGAGGCCTCCTCTTGTGCTTCAAGTGGCTGTGGAAATGCCATCCATGAGATAGCCTTCACCTTGACTGGTTTTATGCTTTTTAAAATGTCTTTAATTCTTTTTTTCTTCACCAAGGAATGTTAGCAGTGGAAAAGTTCAAGTTTGACCTTTATTTTATTTTTTAGACTTATCAGAGGACTCTTTCGTGTTTTTACTGCTCTGACCAGAACATTTTGAATCAATGTTATCTCTGAGTACCTACACTGTCTGATGAGTTTTTAATTTTTTCTGAAAGTGCAGATGACTGATTTCTATGGAGAAACCTTGTGTATCCTAATGAATCTCAAAATCAGTTTCTTTCCCTGATGAATGTACTAATTACACTGTTTTACTTTCTACATTTTGGTCAATTATAACAATACAATTCTCTTTTGTGAATACAACAACTTAAGGACTGTGAACAAAAATGAAATGGCAGCTTCTCCAAAGAATTGTGTCATAGTGCAAATGCCTCTATGGTAATAAGTCAAAAGGAATGTAAACACAAATCTTTAAGAAAAAGTAAATGTGATTTCAGTGACACACAGGTGCCTTAACAACTTGAAAATCTGTGCCATTGTTACTTTGATTTTTGTCATTAAAGAAAATAACAGATCATGAATAATTTCTCTCTCTCTGAATAAAAGAATACATTAAAAAATAATCCCTGATAGACACTCATTGGCTTTCTGATCTATAGACAGCAAGGGTGATTAAATCATTACAATAGGTTTTGTTAGTTTTGGTTATAATGTAATAATAATTTAGGATGACATTTATTTAGACAAAAAAGTGAACTTATGAGGAGGTTATAATTGTTTCCTTTTTATATATCTGCAGTGTAAATCTATGAAATATGTAAATACAGTCAAACATCTTAAATGAAAACATGTATACCCTTGTAGCTACGCCATGGAAGGGAATAGACACACTTTTAACATGGTTTGGTTTCACAGTGCTGCAAATATCTTAATAAAAATATTTATAAGGAGCTTGAATACATTTTCATATCATGTGGGCTTTACATTGAGTCAAGACTTAAGTTTAGCAAGATACACCACAACCATTGTGTCATCCAGTGTTAGCCGTGTTAGCAAATACTCAACTTTCAATGAAGGTAAAGTGCATTAGATGATGAATCAATATTTCTACTTCTGCTGTTCTTGCAAACCTTCTAGTAATTATTTAATTTCTAGATGCATGAAATTTCTGTCATGCCAAGAGTAGACATCAAATGAAATAGAGGGCTGGTGAACCAATTGTATTAAAAAAACCCAAAAAAGTTTTAATGAGATTTAAAAAAATAACGTGATTAAAATTCAGTATGTAAAACTTGACCAAAATGAAAAATTTTCTTAATCAATGTGAGACAGATAATTGGCTCTGCCCAGGTTATTCTATTATATAACAAAGAATGTCTTCATGAAAAAATAATAATCAAAAGAAATTAAGTTGAACATTCACCTTCTCCCCTATTACATAGGGGAAGAAAATAAGAGGCTAGGTAAGGAGTTTATAAAATGAAGAGTGAAAACCAGTAAGGAGTAATGTTGCGGTGGTTTTTATTAGTTAATTGACTTTGGTTTGTTCTATGTACCCCTGTTTATACCTTGTATACTCTCTCTGTCAATTATCTGTTCCCTCCCCTGGCTGAGCAAGAGTTTCCCTCCCTCTCCTGTCATTCTCCTTTCACCCCTGCCCCAAGTTCTGGAAAGGTCCCTGTCATTTCGTTATACATTGGCCTTCACAGGTGTATCCCCCCTTCCCTGTTTTCCCGTTCGCTGTGTAGCCTGTCCCTCACCCCTGGACCACACCCTTGGGCTTTCCCGATTGGTTATGTTCGCGTCCCCACCCCTGGGACCCTGGGAGTATGAAACCCCCTGTTACCTTTGTTCGGGGGGTCACTCGGAGCAGAGCATAGGAGGGGCGATCCTCCTCTGTGAAACTCCTGGTGGCCTGACTCAGTCTCTCCCCATCAGCCAAATAAACCTTGGTCTGGTGTACAGAGCTACTGAGTCCTCCCAGCTTTCGCTTCTCTACGCATTCACCACCTGCTTGTTAAGCTGCTATCGGCTCTGCTCGCTGTGGCTGCGATAGGGTTTTGGGGATCAGTGAAGGTCCCCAGCGAGGTTGCCTTCGACCGGCGCAGCCTAGGCACACCGGGCAGTCAAGCGCGGCGTTAGAGTAACAAAAAGTTAAAAAAATATCAGTTCCTCATGACTGATTAACAACTTTCTAATTTTTTCTTTTTATCATTTGGCAACAAATTAATTAAGAACAAAATTCTATTAACTTCCTTGAACCACAGAGATGTAAGGTTTATTTTCAAAGTTGTTACTCACTTTCTTAGAATAGACGGTAGAATCAAGTCTGAGGTCTGCTTTTGAAGAGTAGAGAATGCCTATAGGAAAATCATTGCATTAAGGAATAGATCTGCCATGTGGACAGTGTTCTCTAATACACGTGTTAAGCATCCCGTCAAACCCCATTCTGCTCATCTTTCCACCTGGTGACAAAATGATATCTTTCCCTCTTTCACTTCCACTTTAGCATTACAGTAAACTGCAGTGTGGCTTCAGACACTAAGATGTCAAACTGCAGTATATTAAGCTGGGCTGTGAATGAAGATGAATGCATGTCTCCACAGAAGGGTCAGACATAAGAGACAAATTAGAGATTGTTTTTCCTTTTCCTGGCAGCAGAATCTGCCCTCTGTTTTCACAAGGGACCTTAGAGATGGAATTTAGTCACAAAAAACTAGAGAAATAAGGTAAATCAAGCCCACGGAGTACCATCTCACTTCTCCTCACAATGAGGGTCACTTGTACAAGGTAATTTTAATGAACTCAGTTAGGATGGCACATTCTGGACTTTAATATATATGAATACTTACTGTAGACGTAGGAATTAATTTGTGATATGGACTGGATGTGTTATGCAGGAGATCAGAATAACAGACAAATGGAACTCTTGTGAGTTTAGAACTCAATATGCTTGAACAAATTGCTATGACAAAATAATCTGTACTCTCGGGGGTGTCAGACATGTGGGTGGGAAGAAAATTAAATACAGATTTTCCTAATTAGAGAAGCATCAGATTTTTCTCAAAATAATTTAGAAACTTCAGAGTAGATTTTGACACCTATCCTCTTATTTTCCAGTAAGGTGGTGAATGGAGAAGACAGTACATATGTGTGTAGATTGCTTTTTGCTTAAAAAACGTGGGGTTTGTCACTAACGCACCATTGTTACAGAGAACTTTGTACATGTTTCAAACTGCTTTTGCTATGTAAAAAAAATTACTTAATGCTTGAAAAAGTTAAATAAAAAGGGATACAAGAGGAGAATTTTTCCTTCCTTTTGTTAAGATGAGAGGTAACTTACATTTGGCTTAAGTCATAAAATTTGACTTTACTCCATTTAAAGAGTGATTGAAGAACAGACATCTTTGTAAATGATCCCTGAGGTTCCCTCATCTGGTGCTGTTTCATCCCTTGGAAGCCTTTGAGAGTGTTTCCAATTGTGACTTGAAGTTGTGCCATCTATTTTACATAACTTTTTTTTTTTCTCATTCAGTACTAGTGATGATGTTTAGGTTTTAGAATCAATTCAGAGCAAATATTTAGGAGAACTTGGGATACAGGCTATAAATGCCTGACAACAAATATTTAAATAGTTTTAGTGATCTGTGTATATTTTTTCCCTTTATCTACATGTATTTCTTACCTTTTGACAGTTCTGCCTTACAAGTGCATTTGTATGACCTAATCAATTTCTAAACCTATGTTTAATATTTTAAAAGATGTGTGAATGTTTTTACTGTCTCCCTTAAAAGTAAGTCTGCAGATAATCTTTACTACTAAAAGTAAAATTTTATCTCTCAATATATTAAGTAAAATAATCACACAACATGACTGAAATGCAGAAATATTTTCTCTCGTTACATTTTGTCCATTTTAGTACATATTCTAACCTTTTTAGTGTAGCAATTTAATAATTTTCCTTTATTTAGTTACATATATGAAATATGCACTGCACTGATGATGATGATGATGATGATGATGATGAATTGACCAGATTTCCATATTATCTTAATTTTTCATAAATTAAATCTGTATATGTGAAGTGGGAAGATATATTGTTGTAACCAAGGGAACAAACTCTTTTTTTTGGTGTACCCTGACAGAACCAGGAAGGTAAAAGAGGACAATATTTCTGTCACAGAAAAGTATTCAGGCTGATGGGTATGACTTCCTTGTGCTGTTCTGTATTTCTGCATTTGCCCATTTTTTTTTTCAGTTAAATTATAACAACCAGGTTTTAAAGTATTTTGTACATGGAAAGAAAACAAATTATTTCATAGATGTATTAGAAGTACATTGTTACGTTACATTTTAGTTTTGAATAAATAACTATTTATATACTAAAATGGTATAACACTTGGTATTTCATTAGCTGTTGGCTAGACATTAAACCACCAAATTTTCGCATCTGGCCTTTACTACAAAAGATTCAGGTTGAATAAAATCTCTGTCTTTTGAGGTACATGGACTCTGATAGGTAAATGTGGATGAGGTAGAAATACTTAGTAGGGTTTGACGATTAGTTTGTGTATCATAACCCAAACTTCAATATGTTTCATGCTACTGAGCACTGGCTTGTTTTATGAAAATTTTAGTGATTATTATCTAGAGGAAAAGCTAGTGAATTATTTATAATACCAACATATGTGTGGGGTTTTTTGGTTTGCTTTTTTTTTTTTTTAATGTTGAACAATTGAGAAGACAATGACATGTGATTTTAATTCACAGGTTAGGAGAGCTGGAAAGTTTTCCGGTTTGCTTGGAGTATACATTGCACCTGTTTGGTGGTGGCCAGACAGAATATTGGGTATACAAGACAGTTCCTTAGCCAGAGCCTGTAACAGGCTCATAAATCTCTGTAAACAGACAGGCCATCAAGGACAGGCAGAGACCTACACCTTACTCATATAGCTCATAAATATATACAGTAGAGCTAGAAAGCATGAGCTAGCATGAATAGCTAGAATAAAGACTTAAAGTTTTTGTGGAGATTGAGAAGTTATCAAGGTCAACACACTCATGGTTATGACTTAGAACCTCAAGGGACTATGTAGGCACTATGTGGGAATATGCAGATATAAAAAGACAACCCAGTCTACTTAGAGTGAAACTGAAATAAAATCTGGGAAAGACAAAAAAAAAATTTAAAAATAATTAATTTTCATTTAAAACAGAACAAAACAAGAAATGGGTGATATTGTGCTGGAAAATTGACTAGACCATTTAAGGTCTAAACCTGGAATATATCTCACTGGTTATGAACAGAAGAAGAGATTTAAGACGTGGACTGAATTAAATATTATAAAGTAACAAAGTAAAAACCATCCATGATCTGTTTCAGCACTGGTGTTCCAGCTCACCATCTAGTTCATACAATGAAATTTAGAGTGGTGGGGTCATAGGAAGAGGTCTAAGTATTTTTTTTCCCCTTTTCTTTCCTTTTCCCCTCATGTGATTGTCCTTTTTGATTATTATATGCTCTTGACGTAAGAGATATCTCCTGGGCAATTCCATTTTCTACTTGGGGTGACAGAATGGACAAGATATGCTTGGAAGAACTGGGTTCCACAGAAGAAAAACATGCAGCTAAATATAATAATATTGCAAAATAAATCAATAATTATAATTTTCATAACATGTGAGTACGGCCAGGACAAGGAACATAGTCTGCTAGTTAACGTCCTCTTCAGTTCGTATCACTCCACTACAGTGGGACTCCGGATTGGCATCGCACACCTGCCATCACCTTGAGTAGCCACTGGATGTCACTGATGATCCACACAAAATCAGCTTAACCCTTTAAGCATTACCTTGTGATGCATGGAAGAGTCAGCAAAAAGTTCACTTACTCCCATGACCTTGGGGATATGAATTGTCTTTCATCAACATCTGCAATGACACATAAATAAGAAAATCTCAGAAGAAAGAAAGATACGATCAACTGCAAGGCACATCATGAGTTATGGTACTACTTGAATGCGAGATGATGGCTACTTATGACTCTTAAAAACATGCTATCAAGCCTTCCTGTATGTTCCTATACATAACCACCTAGGTGGGAGGACATCTCTTTTAGTACTAGACTGTGCTCTTTTCACAGTCCATGCAAGCTGACTGGAAATTGGGTTTTCTCATTTAAATATTTCAACAACTCTGGGATCTTTCTGGAAGGACTACAGGAATTCCTTCCCTTATCTGGGGATTCTAAATTGCCTTAGCTCTTTGACGAGAAATAGATCGTTTTCCAGCATGTTCCTGCTCTCTGAAAGAGAAAATTCCCAATGGAAATCCATAGGAGAGAAGAAGATAGTTACCTGTCATAGCAAGAAAAATAGAGGAATGAGAACAGCATCAAACACAAAGCATTTATATTCACCAACGTGCTTTTCTGGTAATTGGCAAATTCATGATAGTGACGAACCAGTTTTTTCTGTATTTTACTACTGAGTACATCAAGTGAAGAGCAGTGAAAAGCGTACTTGTCTATTATAGAAACGAGTTTCAAAAGAAGATTTTTCAATATTTTGGGGCCATTGCATTCTATCTGGATTTAAATGGCTTTTTTTTTACCTTCATGAAGATGTATTTTTCTTCAAGCAGAAGCTATCATCTTGAGAAATCCATGTGTCAGTTAACTAGCTTTTTTCCTCTAACATTTCAACTTAATACTCTGCTTGCTGCTTGATGCCAATGTGTCCTTTTGTTCAAGGATGGTATGGAGATAGTGATCAGAGCTCTTAAAGACTCATTTACAGACAGGATAAAACACAGCACAATGAGCTCTTTTCACTGATACACTTTTAGATAGCTCATTAACTATATACCGTGAAGCCAATTGAATCTTTAAAGAAAACTATAGTATATTCTCCAGTTAAAAGTCTATTTAGTTGCCCTGTTGAAACTGAAAAATTAAGTAAAATGTTGCAAGATGATAGTAACTGTCTGTAGAAGCAACTCAGAAGCAACCAGAAAATGGTCTTGCAACCAGAATCTTGGCTGAGAGGTGAATAAAAATAATCATTTTTCTAAATCTTCCTTTTTTTACACTGTGTTTCTCAATTAGCTTCAGCATCCTATCTCTGACTTTAGACAGCATCTATGAAATAAGAAAAGAGAGCTTCCAAGCTTGCTTCAGTATAGTGTAATGAGCCCAACAGGCGTGTTTCAGCCCACATTGAAGTATTCTGGCCTCCATGGAGAAAACTTATTCTTCAAAATATATGATTCCACAATGTTAACATTGTTTAACTAATAAATTAAGTTACTACTACTACTGATTATAAAATTAGCTCACCTTAATTAAAAAAAAAAAATCATCAGGATTCTTTCCAGCAGGTGCTCTCCCTGCAGTGCATTCTGTCAGATAACTACATACAGTATAACGAGAAGTGAAACCTCCATTTATCTTGAGATGAATAATTTAATTATTTGTTCATGAGTGTAATAGTGTAGATTCATCTGTTTTGAGAGGATTTCTTTTGTCAGGTCTTGTATCTAAATACCACTTTCCCATCTATTGCTGTAAAATCTGATGTAGTATGAGTGGGACTTGACAATGATTGGATATACTCTTGTTTCAACAAGTCTCCTGTATTTGAGTTAGTTGCCTCAGCTGGCTCATTCATTTCTCTTCAGAGGAGACAGAAGGGCACTCCTGGAGGAGATTCAGAGATCCATAATGCCATGTCCCTCTATAAAGCACTGCAGCATAGTAAGGGTGTCAAAAGAGTAAGTGGGCTAGTCCAGGTGTTCACAATGTAAATTTAACATTGGGTTTTGTTCCAGTGAGGTTTTGCTTCACACCTGCTCCAGCCCTTGGTCCTGCTGACTGGGTGCCCATTAATAACTTACATTAATAACTGAAATCCACAAAGTTTATTTTCTTTGGTACATCCCATCACTTGACTTCCTTTAACAGGAATTGAGTTCATGTGCTCAGAGGCAGCTCCACGAAGGCTGCACACTTGATGATGTGCTCATAATCTGAACTAAAAAGTTAATGGGGACCCACTGTAAGGGTACAATAAACCTTTAAAGAGATTGTCCACTTAGTGTAGCTAATGTATATGCCTTATTATCTCTATTTTAATTCATTGGAGATAAATATTGCTACATATATTTAGAATACAATAAAAAAAGAGATATTCTGTTATATATGCTTTCTTTTTTATTTGGTTTTTGTTTGTTTGTATGTTTGTTTTTCAAATTCAGTAGCTAGATCCACAGGTAAAGTAGTTAGGATCTCATTTACATCCTGACACTGACTCTTTTAAGGATGGCAGGTAGGAAATTTACAAGAGCAGACAGTGGATATGAGAATTTGGTTTTGTCTTTTGGGAAGCACTCCAAGAGACAAATGCTTTTCCCCTGTAACTTGCTTTGTAGGCTTTGATGTAGCAAGATACAATCAAACCCATGACATTATATTGGGAAGCAAATCGGATTTTGAAAAACTGTGAAAGAAATCCCTATACAGGCTTTGAGAAAAGAAAAGTAAGAAAAAACCCTTGTGAAAGGAAACAGAAATTCTTCATAACTTTTTCCCAGAGAAAATATTTGTAGATTAACTGCCAGTGTGCGTGTATCAAGAGATTATTATATATATGTGAAAAAGAACATGAATAGAGAGAATGAAACTACAGAAATAGAATGAGCACTCGCAAACTGTGGTGACAGATTTATTAAATTGAGACCAGAGAAAGAAAAATGAGTACATTTAAAAACATGTGTGTGATTGGTGATTCTTTTCAGAGGCTGTTTAGTACAGAATGGACAATATACAAAACCAGAAAATGTCAATGCAGCAGGAAGTATAACTTGGGACTTTGCTTCTCAGAGAGACCTTTATGCAGACAGTGGCACTTGCTTTGTGCTCATACACCACTAGCCTGTTTCAGGCTACCAGAGAACATTCATGTATCCTTCCAGACTGAATCAAAATGATTTGAAAGTGTCTCCTTCACACCAGGACAGCCTATGCAGTGGTGAGGTGAGATCTGAGTCTTCCCAGGCAGTGGCAGAGTCTGAATTTAGTAGTCCCCGACTTCACACACTAGCCACTGAGCTATCATATGTCAGCGAAGGACGCTGCACTGTCACCACCTTGTTAGAAGAAAGAATCACTTTCTCTAGGTTTTGGTGCTAGCCTCCACAAGAAGATGAAAGGCTGTCTAGCAAGGGCTTGTATTAAAGGAAGGAAGGCCCAGATATGAGCTGGGTTTAAGATGTGCCCTTTCATCTAAGTTCCCTTCTTTTTAGCTTAGATGTCTCTACACACCCGTGCCAGTTGATGTAGACATAATTTTGAGGGACCTATCCCCCTCAATGCAATGTTTGGGGAACAGAGTTCTCCAAACCAGTGAAGTGAGCTCTATTACTGGTGATCAGCTATCTTTCCTGCTGTACAGGTTCACTCTATAATATTAAATGTAGAAAATAAGGACTAAAATTTAGTTTATTTTGAAAAGATAATGCATTTTTCTGTCAGTTCAGCTTTTTGATTATATTCGTTTTTTGCTTGTTGTTCAAAATACAGCCTTTTATAGAATACTTAATTTTCCATGGGGTTTGAGTCTAACATATGAGGCAAGAGATCAGAATTTGTAAAAGATATCTGCTGTGATTTTAGTAGTAAAATTTCTGGTGACTTCACCTGTTGAAGAATTAGCAGAACAGTGAGATCCTTTTAAAAATCTCACCCTGAGGGTGAAGGAAGGCTCTGCAGTCTATATTACTGAACAGTGGATTGTGTTGGATTGTGTTGGATTGTCCAGCATCAGAAATATGAACCAAGTCAGAACTTAGAAATGTTTTGACAGATAACTCAAAGGGCCTGAAATGCATTGTTTGCCATTTTTATGTTTTATATCAGGTTTATTGTTGCTGTGGGAAGGCAGAAGTCTTGTGATTCAGCAAAAAGCCTGCCAGTATGTACCCAAGTGTTTTGAAATAGTATGAGATGACAAAGTGAGTTTATACTCACACAGTTGACAGGGTGAGGGAGAAGCATTTCCTGTCATGTGACTGCAGCATTTTTTATCTGGTATTAGCTACCTGAGAGATGAATTGGCTACATCATTCAACTGCTGTCTCTCAGGCTCTGCCAACATGATGTTTGTGAGGCAGATATAGGCTTTGTGTGTGAGCTCTCTGTGTGGATCAAATGGGTGCCAGATGTAATGTTGCAATTGTACAGATTCTGCTGGCCTGGTGTTGGTTGTGAACTATCAGATCCTGTTAGGAATTTACATTGGTTTAGGCTCGAGCCCGTGTGAACAGGCTGCATGTTGTCTGGCCAGATTGTAATATTGCAGAATGAGCTTATATTTGCGTGGAGGGGAAAAAAAAAGGGTAAGCTTGCATGTCACTGTAAAATACTGCCCAGACACACATTTAGACAAAATCCAAAATGCACTCAAAAATATCTTTTTGTGAGTCATCTGTCTGAGAGAAGGGCAAAACCTCAGAGCCCCAGAGCTCTGCCCTGTGTAAGTTTTGAGCACTGTCATCTGCTTGCACTAGTAATAAAATATATATATGTGCCAAAGCCTACTCGGGTGATCAAAACCAACTTTATCTATCTATTTGCATGTGACATTTTGTACTTGCACACAAAGGAAAACAGGACTGAATTCTCTTTGAAAGAGTAACTCTTTGTGGTTGCAAACCAGGGCTAAAATGAGTGCTAAAGTGAGTGTAAATCAATAGCTCTAGTATGTTAACTTATGAATGCAACAAAGGTGGCTTTCCCTGGTTTACAATCAGAAGCCCAGGTATCTCTGTTGTAGGCTACTGTATTCCCTGCTTACTCTGACTCTGTTCACAGCTCCACTATATGTACCCTTGACAGAGATCAACCTCCTGGTGACAGTGGTTCCCTTTTGCACAGTCCAAAAGTGAGTGCTTTATAGATGAGAAGCTAAGAGTGGAATATTGGAAAGAGTGGTAGAATCAGAATTCCTCCTTCAAATTATGCTTACTAGTTTGTTTAATCTTGAGTTTTTAAAGGTGTTTGAGGATGTTGGACTATCGTGGGCTTACTGAAAATCATGCACCTTAGGGAGTCTTTGGAAGTCCTCGCTGTAGCAAATATGTCGCTCTATATTTGTATTTCAGTACAATAAAGCTGTGCATGTAACTAGACAGCGACATACTTTAAGTCTCTCCTTCTCCTGTGTTATTAATTACACCCAGTTATTGTCTCACTTTCTTCAATTTAGAGCAATGTTTTCCAATAAGTCATTCTAGTAAAGACATAATTTCCCTGCTCAAAAATAATCTTGCCAGGGAAAGATACATGGATCCTCTGAATACAGTATATCTCTACTGCTAGATTTCTTTCATCAGGTATTGCCAGCTATAAACATCAGTAAAACCTGCTGCTAGCTGGCATGTGATGCTAAGCCTTGCACCTTTCTTGAATAATGACTAACACAGGCCTCCGAACCCATGTCCAGTCTCTCAGACTTTGACAGTGAGGCTCTTCATTTTGGAGAATTGGCACGTAGACTGTATAGACCCATTGACTGTGTAAGTGGGGTCTGCTGAGTGCTCTGTTGTCCCCTGAAAGAGCAAACAAGTGCAGATTTGATAGGCTGTGATTCCTAATTTATCCATGTAATTAAACTCGTTAGGCTGAATTCTGTGAATATCCTCCATATCTCTTCATGTATTTTTAACTGTACCTAACGTAACTGTACTGATCACAATTAAGGTTTCTGAAATTCTAAAAGGAATCATGAAGAATGAATAATATCTCTGTTTACCAGTCATAACATACCTTCTTTTCCAAAACAAGTTTGTTGCTATCTTGGAAAGCAGCACCTTAGAGGTGAAATCATCCCCTGCCCTCTAGTAGATCTCTCTCCATATTCTTTTATCTCACTTCAAGCTATCTTTTTATCATTAACAGCTTATAAAGCAAGTGTATCTCAGCACAGGGGTTTCTGGTGTTACTATTTGGAAGTTTTCTGCATCCATCTGTGTGTGGTGCACAGGTGCAAGGAACCCTTAATGAGGACATGCAGGTGAAAGACCAACAGCATTACAGAATACATTTAAATTTTGCAACAGCATGGTGCGGGGGAGCATTCAAAAACCCAGGTATTTTAGAATGTACTTACAGACACCATATGATCAAACTTAATGACATACTACAGAGAGATCCTCTAAAGGCTCTCATGGTGAGGGAATATAGCTATAGGAACTGTTAAGCTTGGGACACTTGTTCAAGATTTGAGGTCCTTCTTTTCCTAGATAAAAGTTTCTAATAGTTTTGACAAGATTTAGAAAAATTTTCGAGAATATTTGAATTCTAGTATTTTTAAAATAAAATATTAGGGACAATCCATAAAATATTAATGAAGAAAAAGAAGATGAAATATTGTGATGGCACAAATCTATTTTGTTCTACATTTATTTTTCTTTTTAGGCAAATAAAAATGTTTTCATTTTTTTCTGAAAAATTTTAATTTTTCTTTACAGAAATAATATGCTTATATGACCAGAAAAATGAAAATTAGTTGTTCTCAAAATAATAATCTTAGTACTTCCATTTAATTTGAGGCAATTGCCATTACCAAGATCATTTTCACAGCATGAGTAATTTACTTACTGTGCCTTTATCATTAATAAGCACAGATGGACAATAAACTGGTCCATAATGTGTCCCCATCCATCACAGCTTTGAACCAAAATGGCTTCAAACTAGGCAGGCTAATCTGGCCTACTTAAGCAGCCCATTGCACAAACAAGAAGTGGAAGAACTCCATCTGATTTTATTTTTTGTGCTTTCTGTAACCATAAGTGATTAGTTGTGAATCCATTGTCAGTGGTAAAACCAATTTTGGAAGTTTTACAGGTTTGCAGTCCTGAGAAATGTTGAATCTTTCATGCTGTGCAATTGCCAGGAAGACTTCAAGCATCACCACATCTCTAACAAGAAGAGAATAGTACCTTGGAAATGCACTGGGAAAGTTCATGAATTTTTTTTTTTTTTTTCCCTTTTCAAGCAAAATTTTTACTTCTTGTCAGTTACTATTTCAGGTGATCTTGTCTGGAGACAGATAGTCCTGGCATACCTCTCTAACCATATAAATAATTCCAATAATTATAAAAGATTGAGAAATTAGATAACTCTTAAGCATTCTACTGGATTAACCTGGATATGCTATTCTAAATCTTCTGCTAACTTTTATATAAGTTTCTTTTTTACCTGGTAACTTTTACAATTAATATTTGTGATAAGTTTTACACCTTTTTATACCTCCTACTCTCCTTTTTTAGTATACTTCTACCAATTACAATTGTAGAAATTACTCACTTTTTGATGATTTTTGTTTCTTGAAAACTCTTGCTCCCTTTTATTTCACAATTTCTTCACTAGTACTCTTGATTTATATCAAAACAAAGTAACTTGGCTTCTCATCTCTCTCTTACATTTATAAAATACTATGAGTAAAATGTCCTGATGGGAAATGTTAGCTATATATAAGATTTAAAAATAAATAAGCTCAATTCAGAACACAGGGAAGGTGCAGGAAAGGTGCCAAGCTGACTGCCCGTCAGACTCCAGCCCTGTCTGTATTTGCAGGATAACAAAATTAGTGGAAAATTCCCCCCTCTAATTCCTTGAAAATAGTGTTTTACCCTACTCTCAGGGTAACTTTCCCCACATTTATTAAATATTTGTAATCTCAGGTAGGGTTTGTAACAGAGTTGTTGTTGCTGGTGGTGTTATTTAATGTGAAAACTCATGTAGCAGAAATTTGAATGAGACCACCGACTTCTTGGCATAGTACCCCTATACTTTTATTAATTTGTTGCATTATGCTTTCCTCAAGTTTCCTTTCCCTCAATCGTTTAATGTGCATGTCATGTGTTGGCTTTAACTCCATGAATACTGTGCTGCAAATAACAGGCTGGAATTATTATGGCAAAATATCACGGGCTGGGTAAAACACTAGAGTAGGAAATACTATCATGGAACAGCATTTCACTGCTGAAACAAAAGCTCTCTGCATTCGTCACACTCAGTAAAGGAGTTGATATCCACATTTACCTTAAATTTTCAGGAACATACCCACATCTTTTGTAATCACAACAGAATAATAATGTAATAAATCAGTTTTATGTGTCCTGTCTCTATTAAATCATGTGAATAGTAATTAAATCATGCAATGAAGGAGACACTGGATTCTATTTCAGCAAAAATCATCTTTCTGTCCTCTTTTGGGAAAAAGTTTAAATTTAGAGGTGGGAAATAAATGGAGTGAGATAAAAAGGAAGGGTATTCCTCATACTGTTTTCAACTGTGTTTTTCACTATTTGGCATAGAAGGATATTTACAGTGCTGAAAGGAGAATATGCATGGGTAAATGAAAAACAGTATTTGTAATCTAGAACCTGAAAAAAATAGAAATCTAAGCTTTGATAATTAGCTGTAGGGTAGTAACCACCATGACAGGTGATAATCATAGATATCCATGTGGGTCAACTCTAGCTGAGCTGCTGTGTGTCATTAAAATGGCTTTCAAAAAGCCAAAAGTCTCAAGCATAATTTTATTGCAGCTCTATCACAATAGCTATTTATTCCGGGTTGCTTTTGTGCACATGTGTGTATGTGTGTGTGTATTGTATCTTTAACCCCTCTCTATGGTTTTGGGTTTCTTTCTGTATTAGAACATTTTGCCACCAAATGATCCTCCTGAATCAGTGTATTGATTCTGGCTGAAACTGAATTTATTTTCCCCATAGCAACCCTCACAGTGCTATGCTTTGCTAGGAAAGCATTGACAAGACACCATTGTTTTGGGTACCACTGAGCAGTGCTGGCACAGCATCAGTGCTGTCTCGCCAGCGCTCCTTCCCCATCAGCAGCTGAGACTTGGCATGATCTTGAGATGGGACATACCTGGACAGCTGACCTAACCTGACCAAAAGGATATTCCATACCATATGACAACTGTTCAGCAATAAAAGCAAAGAAAGAAGAAGGAGGGTGTCATGGTTCTGGCCGAGATCAGTGGGAGGGGCATGGCCAAGATATTATGATACCACAATACATCACTCTCAGGGATTCCCTCTTCCAGAAAGAAGGGACATCTCCTTTTGGTGGAACAAAGCATGGCGGGATGAGGAACCTATCCACTGCTCATTGTCTTGGAGTCTCCTGTGAGCATTTTTGCATGTGAATCATTCTCTTTTTTTTGCATACTGTTACTCATGCTTGGGATCCCAAACCTCTTAGATATTTTCACCAGCATACTGAAATTGAATTGAACAGCTGTATAGAGGCTTATCTGAAAATTTGTTTTAACAGACACAAGCTCTAAAGCTCTCTTTCATTGAAGGTAGGCACTTGGTGGGAATGCATGCACAGGCCTCAACTCACTCTTTTTGAAGTGTGTGATTGTGAAGCTGCCTAGCTTGAGTTACAAATGCTAAAGTAGCTGAATGTTCCTACGCTAAAACACCAGTGTAAAGCACTGTTTGGGTGAATTTCTGCAGGCCCCAAAACACTGGTATTTATGAAGGGGAGATGCAGAACTATGTTTGAGACCAACATCAGAATACTCTTTCTTCTAATAGGGAGGTTCCAAATGAAAGGGTTGTTCCTTCAGCTAGCTCATGTTAGAAGATAAAAGTAATGCAAGCTCAGCTGCAGAGATGAAACTCCTAACTGGTAGTGAGTCATGAGATCGGGATGTGAAATAAAAGGAACATTGCATTAGTAAGGACACAAAAACCTCATGCTGTAACCAAAAAGAAAGCCTGACATTACTTTGCTGCAAATGTATTTGGACATCACTGCAGAATAGGGTCTGAAGTGACAACTTTATCTCCATATCTTCCTCTGTTTTGTTTTGTTTTGTTAACAGAACTGGAGTGGGGAGAGTGCACTGATGACATTGTAGAATTTTAAATAGAAATTATACTGAAAATGTGAGATCAAAGTGTTAAAGCTATCCTCTTAGGTACTTTGAGAAAGGTATTAGTAGATGTTTGTGTTAAAAGAGTGTTGAACTTACGATGATTTTAGCACAAAATAGAATAGCATAGCAATTATTGCATAATTCCGGAGCTTTTGTTATAGTTTAGATAGAACTAGTTTAGACTGCAACTGGATAATTCCAATTTTTCCTATTTAAATCGACTGAAGAAAACCCACTTTATTAGGTATTTTGCTGGGACAGGCAATTTATTGTTTGTCACTTGAAACCTATGGGTGTTCTTAAGGAAACTGTGTTTATCAGAAATGTTGCTACACATCATGAGTTCTAAAAGTACTTTGATCACCTTTAAGATAACAGCCAAAAAAGAATAAGACAAAAAGTTAACAATAACAACTACTATAAAGTGAAGAGCAGTGATAGTCATTGGCATCTTCCAAGAACTCTGTAGTAACATAATTTTTGATAATGTCAGTGTCTACCATGAAACTTCAACCGTTGTGAAGTAGACTGTGTTATCACCTCATAATAAATAAATCTATTATATAGAAGTACAGAATGGATGAAATTTTATCTCCTCAGTATAGCTTCATCTGCTATTGATAAAATTGCTAGACTTTTGGGTACAACTTAAACCTGAAATTAGTTTCCTGGAAAAGTAAAAAAAGAAAGAGGAATTTTTAATGTTTGAAGTCACTGTTAATTTATTTTTGTTGGAAATCTTTTTTGACGTCTTTTTGTTTTACAAATGGCAAACATTTGTAAGATGTTTTAGCAGAAAGAGGTGATTTGAGGTTTAAGCTTTTAGTTTTTTGTTTTGAGTTCTACTTATGGATTTTTTTTCCAACAGAAGGGAAAAAATATAATGAAAGCAGTAGAGCTATTCAAATTTTCTCTCTTCATCAGTGCAGTGTCAAGGATCCATTTTCATTCCAATAGGGGCAAGGAATGAGAATAAATCTTCTTTTCTCCCAGTACAGGGTAAACTTCTGTCTCCTCTGGTTCCAAATTTCCAGCTTTTCACTTAAAATGTATGACCAAGGGAGAAAGAGAACAGAATGGATTGTTAACCATGGTAATTATGGAACTCATTCATTCCTGATTACTTCAGTTCTCTCTCTCATTTATCCCAAGTGTTGGGCACAGTTTTCCTCATCACCGGTCTTTCAGGAGCTGCTGTAAAGTATGTCTCAATTTCTGCTTTGTTGTGTGGGCTACCCTGCTGCTCCCTTTCTGGTTTAGCACTTACTTTGAACATGCCAATTTCCACCTCCTGTTTAGGGTGAGTAACAAAAGAGGAGTGCTTTATTTACTCAACATCTTTGTTATTCTCCTGCTTCAAACCTTCTGATTCCTCATTCATTGAAAAGAAACAATGCATTTGACAAGTCACACAATACAAATATGAAATAGTGAATGATGAACGGCAAATAGAGGTGGCACTTTTTTGTCATTTACCTTAAGGCCTCTTTTCACCACTCTGGCATAACAAAAGGATCTCAAAGTCACAGAAAGCACCTATTTTGAGGTTCCTTTCAGGTGACAGATGGGTGGAAGGGAATTCATTGTAAATAAGTGCAAACAAACAAATAACCTCAGAAGAAAAATAATTCAACCAATTAAAGAATATGTATGAATAATATCTGAGCAACTTCAGCTCACTCTTGGAAAACAGATTAAACAATTGTATTACATGTCACATTTGTCACTAGTAATTTCTCCCACACAAAATGATCTATTTTATGACAAAGGTTGGAGGTAAAAATGACGAGACTTATTGTGAAGTGAATAAGCTGCACATCATTTGAAGATGGCACTTTTATAATTACTATAGACACAGATATCTGTGAAATGACTTGATGGGAACTGCATACATAGAAAAAGAGACAATCTAGTACATTCTTTATGCTGGTTCTGAGGTCAGAGCCTGTGATGTGCCAACTTTCTGTGTAATCAGAGACAGTGCAGGTGCAGGCTTAAGGAAATTATTGGGAATGTCACACAGACCTAGGGTTCAGTAACTGAATTGGTTATTTCCTTAATCTGGGATCAGTGAAAATGAACCCCAAGAACTACCTCTACTGCCATAGCATGGCCGACTGTACTCTCAACTTCCCATATTTGAAAAGGCAAAGTCGCCATCAACTCTGCTGCTTCTAAGGTTGTGAGAGAGCAATGCCTGTTCCCAGTCTTCAAAACTGAATCACTCTCATTCCCTAGAATTTTCCTAGAAAATATAGGCAATATATCTGACAGTTTGGTTGTTTCGTGAGCTCTGGGTAAAACACCCCACAATCCTGTCAAAAATGACATGATTTCAGCTCTTTTAGTGGTTCAGCTCAATTTTATGTATAAAGGACAATTTGGGCTCCGCGGGGCCGGCGGCTCACACCACCGCGGCTTCTTCGGGCGGCGCAGAGGAGGAGGAGGAGGAGGAGGAGGA
>WEKY01018023.1:0-24305 GCA_013390045.1 Picathartes gymnocephalus | reverse complement strand
AGGAGGAGGAGGAGGAGGAGGAGGACGGCTGCTCCGGCGATCCGGGTCCCCGAAGCAGCGCGGTTGGAGCGGGGTCGCTGGGGCAGCGGGGCCGGAGCGGGGCTCTCCCGGCGGTCGGATCTCCGAAGCAGCGTCTTCTTCCCCGCAGGAGTGGTCCCTCGAAGACTGCCCGTCCTGGGCTTATACCCCGAATTTTATGGGGTTCTAGCCGAGGCCGGATTGGTGCATTTTTCAATCCTCTTTGCAGTTGGTCAGTTCAGAATTTTGGCTCGTGGTTGGCTCAAACGTCTAGGGGTGTGTCTGGGCTTTAATAAAACTATTGTGGAGAACTTTCTGGGGGTCCCCGCGCCAGCGTCATCTTAGAAGGGAGGGGGCAATAGGGAGAATACACAGAGGTTTCCGAACTTGCAAACGTTTCAAATACAAACTATTAAACAGTGTCTTACAAACAGTAACACTTACCAACTTTAACTTGAACAGGGCTAACAGTTTTATGCCTATCTATTTATCACAATCCTTCTCTCTGCTGCCCTTCCCAATTGCTTTGTGATTCCAGCCTGTTTGATGGAAAACGCAGCAAACATGTAAAAAAGATCCTGTTCTTCTGAGTCAAAGGCTACCTACACACCAACTTGTTCATAATGCACATTTCCTTCATTCACTCTTTGCATAAGTCAGTAGCCACTAGGTTTCATAAAGAACTTTGTCAACCTTAGTATTTTTCCATTAGGCACTAATAAAATTAATGGAAAAGGAATGAGAACCCTATGTTTGTCCCGTCAGGTCAGGGCTACCCAGCTGTTAGCTCTGCTCAGCAGAGGGGAAGGAGGAGCAGGGAAGAATGGAGGTGGGTGCAGGAATAGCATGACTCATCAGCCAGCACAGCTGTCTGGGCACCGACTGACACAGGAAAAAATGCCCATGGCAAATGAAATCTCTTTATGGTTTCCATCAGGATGCAGCAAATAGCATCTGAGAGAAATGTTTCTTGAGTTAGAATTGGAAACAGAAAAGAAAAGATTCCCTTTTCTAATGGCTTTATTATAACAGAAACGACAGCTCTAATATTCCCTAACACGGAGTAAAAAGTTCGAATTTGTTTACAGTTTGAACTATAAAGATTCAAAACATTTCATCTCATCCATCATATTCCATCCCAGTGACCATGTTAGCAGCTATCTCAGAGATTGTAAGTGACATGTATTAGCACATCAAACACAGTTACAACTGTACAGTTTAAATTCTCCTTTCAAAGTGGACTCTATCAATTAATAACACAGATCAGGTTTTTCTCCTAATGCTAAATCAATGAATTCTACTAAACGATTACTTGTGTGTGTGTGTTTGTGTGGTTCATGCTTTATGTTTCAAAAAGGATATTTGAAATTTCTATTGTAAGGTACCCATCACTAACAGTCCTGGAAAAGACAAGAAGCACCTAGCAAGGCATAGCTATTTGTGTGAATGGAACCCCTGTCTTCACTGCGCGAGTTCAGTCTAGCCCTTAAGCACCAGAGCACGGTCTCACTGTCACTGGTCTCGCTTGAAAAATCTACTGTAACCGTGGGCCAGCAGCACAGTGTGTTTGAAGAGAAAATTATTGCAATGATCCAGTAGTTTTTAATGGCTCCTGCAGTAAGAGAGTGAGTTGATACTCAAATAGCAGTTTTCCCTCACATATACGTTAGATATAAATGGAATAATATCTAGCATAAGAATGTAACAGCATTATGAGATGTTTCTGATGTTTTAGCTTTAAGTTCACTCTTTGTGTTTTCTGGATGAAGTTGTGAAGGAAAATGGTAATAAGAGTTCTGGTTGAGCGATTTAATTACTTTTTAGACGAGTCCCCTGTAGTGATAACGCTCCAGTTTCTTCTGTCATGAGACTTCCTTCTTGACATGAGACTCATCAGGGGACTGAAGGAGGTTGGAGGAGGAGGGGGGAGAAAGGAAAACTAATCCTCCCAAGTAATCCTAAACCAAATAAGAACTACAATGTGTCTGCTTTCTCTCCCAGTTTGTGTCACAGAAAGCTCGCCTTTCAGTAGCGAAACATGCCAGTTCAAATTGGTACTTATCATCTCTCTTGGCAAGTTGAACATCATCAGTGGTAATGTTTTTAATTGAAACTGATTCATACCATCCCAACAGAGTTCCTGTGGAAGGCATCCTTGCACAAAGGAGTGAGAAGGATGAGCTCAATGAAACAAGGAACAAACCAATTACAGAGGTCAAACTGAATAAATCCATTGTAAACTAAATTCTCCTAAGTTAAAATATTTATTGCTCAGACTCTGTCAGTACAACATATTCTGCTTCTTATATTATAAATTCACCTCCTGCTGGCCAGTGCCAGGGACACCACCATGGTCTTTTGTTCTGACCTGGTAATGCAGCTCTTGTCTTTTTAAAGACTGACCACTAGTAGAGCTTCATTGTTCTAATATCCTAAGTTAGACAAGACTAAATTAGTTCTTCACTACTTTAAAAAAGTTTCCTTTGTTTTGTTTTGTAGTAGTGTGAAGCAAAAGCATCAAACTATTGCTTAAAAAAAAAAAAAAAATCAAAGGAGACCTGCAGCTGAGGCAAGGACAAATTATTTCAATAGGCAAGGGATTGTTTGAGTCTGTATTTCTGTTTTGAAATCTCAGTCCTTTTGCTTTAGATCTTGACAAGCAGCCACACTATTTTCCAAAGGATTTGAACAGTCATACAATTACGCACACAGCCTGCATGTGTGCACACATCAGCCCCCCAGTGGTGATTTTCAGTTGGATATTTTATTCTTTGTACTTGTATTTTTTGAGTATGAATTAAAACAAATTCTTATTTTGTGCTTTGTTTTCAAAAGCTTGCCTACAGTTTTTCTTGGCTTTTGTCTTCTCCTTTTATCATTTGAGCAATGGGACATAAAATGAAGAAAAGAGAGATCAAGAAAATGATAGAAGGTTTGGAAAGAAAGATCCGTGAGGGGAGAAAAAGGTTAATAAGATAAGTTGGCTGTTCAGTCTAAAGAAAAGAAGACTTAAGAAAAGTGTGATAGCTCTCTACAGATATGTGAAGGGACAAGAGAAATTATTCTCATTAGTCACCCAAGACAGAGTAATAAATTTGAGCTGTTGCAAGGAAAATGTAGGTTAAATAGTATGAGAATCTTTGAAACTATCAAAACAGATAGACAATGAAACAAACTGCCAAAGGATTTTAGGGAGTCACTGCTTCCAGAGGTGTTCAAGGTGAAATCTCTTTTGGAGATTATTTTGGACCAAACAAATTAAAAGAAGTTACATGACACAGGAAGGATGAAATGGATAGATGACAGCAAAAGTCCTTTCAGACTCAACTTATTCTGGGGATGAAAAACAATATTTGAAAGAATGCTAAACACAATAAGGCATGAAGAAGGGTGCATATAAAGGGGCAAAAAGAAAAACAGAGAGAATACTTTTAAAAGGTTATAATGTCTAATAGCACAAGAATTTAAATCTTAAGTTTTAGATACTAAAAAAGGCAAAAGAAATTGCTCATCCCTGCCATTAACCCTAACTCTTACAAGCAGCTTCAAATACTTGAAAATTACATACCTGGGTGATCTTTCTACAGTCATCTATGGAGGAAAGCGCAAACAGTCTGAAGGTAATCCAGACCTTGTATAACCTTGCATTTCCATCTTTTGATACATGCACCCATGTTTTTGATGGACAGGATAGACTGTTACTAGGTTATAATAGGAGGTATTATGATTGTTGTCCAAAACCCAAATGAAATATCTTTTATTCTTCTTCATTTTGAGACATAACATGTTCTCCATATAGCAATAATAATTTCATACAGCCACTTGAAAATGAGGATACCATGCATTATGAGGAATAATGGTGCAATCTGGACCCCTATCATGTGTAATAACTATAACTATTTATTAACCATGAGGATCATTTATGAGTTCATATTTCGCATTCCACTGAGGGAAAAGATTAACATACATTTGCTATACACTTTGGCTTGATAATGATATTCCAGTCTGAATTCATTATGAATAGTGACATTTATCCAATGAGAAGTACCAAATAAGGATACATTGCTTACACCTGGTAATTTCTTCACTTCCTTTATATAAAAAACCATCTGTATGGTTGCATTTGGGGACACATGCAACATTACTTCACTCTATTTCCATGCTGATCAGGATGAAGAGTGAGAGAGGTGTCAAATTGCTATTATGTGGACTTGAGTGTGTATCAGCTCTGCAGCCTTTGCTGCACCTCATTCATTGAGAAAAGCAAATGAGTGTTGTGTTGTTGTAGGATTACAGGTCATAAGACGATTTTCTTCAGGATATGTATTTGCATATTTAAAAGAAGCCCATATTCCAAGGCTCTTCATATAGCAACTGCATGGCAAAGCTACACTCAAGTAGCTGGTGTTTCATGCACATTTAAGACCTGAGAAGTTGTTTGGTTTACTTCCTTTTTAAGTAATTGTTAAATAATTTTTTTCACTATTTCTTTGGTTTTATGGTAACTTACTCTATGGTTTTCAGTCTTCACAGCAACTTTCTATTCTATGGCTTTTCCAGTGGATTGTTCATAGTCCAGTAATGGTTGTATGCCAAAAAATTCATCTGCCTCCAGCCTGGGCTTTACCTAATAGTGTAGTGTACCAATTTAAGTCTTTGTCCAACATAATTCTTAGCTAAGTAGGTTTATATTTATGGACAGGACTGAGGAACAAGCACACCAAACTATAGACTCTAGTTAGCTCCTTAACATCAGTACTTGCATAATATCTCAGACTATGGTAAATCATTACACCTACTTTATTTATTGTATCTATCATACCTCCTAACTTACTCTTTCTTTCTTTGACTCACTTCATAGTCTGTTGTGTCTCTTGATTCTTTCAGTCAAAGATCATGCTAATGTACTCCTACCATAAAAATCTTCAAATGCTGGTAACCATGATATAATTAACATTTGCATATTGGATATATGGATATTATTGAAATATTAGTGAAGAAACATCCAACCAAACTGTTATCTATCATTTCTGTTTAGCTAGATACATCCACCTAAACATAAATTCAGAAATTAAACAATTCCTCTGGGTAATTCTTTATAATTAGTCTCTGTTTGGTTAATAATATATTTTTCCATACATGTGAGGACAGAAGAAGGTGTCAGTAAACCACAGTTGTTCAAAGTACCACGACAATCTTACACTGTCTTCTGTCTTAACTGTTCTATGCTAGTATTAATGTGGAATTAAATAACACAAAAATTGGTTTTGATTGCTGTGACTATGTGTAAAATATTTATTTCTTTTTTCATGATTAATCCAAGACTTAAAATTTGAGGTGATGAAATAAAACTAAGGCTTTTAAGGAGTCTGAAGATTGTGATGTAGAAAGGTTACATGCATTTTAAAGAATGTTTGTTATTGATTAGGCATCCCTTTTTTCCTTTTTTTTGTTCTTTCTCTTTGGTCTGTCTTATGTTCAGTCAGATTTCACACAGTCAAGTTTCAGTGCTTTAAAATGGAGATTTTCCTGCAACAAGGTCATTACTGCAGTATTATTGGTTGTTACTCAAAGGAGATAATACATTAATTTTTGGCTGTTAGGTTTTCCATATTATTAATAAAGGTAATTTATAAATATTTTTTCTGGAAAAGCATAATTGAAATATTTAATGCATTTTATGGCTTTGGAATTCAATCTTGTGAAAAAATTACAACCAATTCCCACTTCCCACTAAAATAATGAAAATAAGACCTGAGGAGAGCCCTGTTAGAAGGCCACTGTGGCATCCTTTTCAGCCAAGAGTATTAAGGACCAAATATGTTTTGTATTTATAAATGTTCTTCTATATGTTAATCTAATTCTTAATACTTTTGGTCTGGGACTTCTGAGTACATCCATTACCACAAAAGATTGTGAAAATTCAATTATTTGTGCTGAGCCCATAGAAAATCCTTTTCTTTTTCTTTTTATGTAAACTGTTGCTCTAGACTCCAAAAAACAGGCAAGTTTATTTTTTAGATTTCATTTCAAAGCTAATTTAATAACTGTTTAATAACTCTAGTTATCTTTTATCTAATCCTATGTATCTGAAAATATACATAGCAGTCTTCTCAGAGTGAAGGTGATACAAAACCCCAAAGACAGGTGTAATGAACCAAGGACCTTCTAGACCTCAATTTACATAGCCAAATCCTTTCCTCTCAACCTTAAATCCTTAAAACACAGTTTATTTAATCCCTGCTGTAGTCAAACACACTGAGCGTGTGTAACAATACATCAAAATCATTAGTGCAAAACCTTAAAATAGTGTATTGAATTTGGATAAAACAGCCAAATCCGTTGAGAACTTAGGTGTCACATCTAGATTTTCTAAGGAAATACTGTTTTAAAAGTTGGTACCAAAATGGTATTGCTGGTTCTGTTGTCCAAGCACTATAACATAATGTGCTTTCAGCAATAATTTTTCAATGAGAAGGGGACACTAGAAAACTCCCAGAGGTGATACTGGAAAATATTGCTTCTCATCTCCAAGATGCTGGCCACGCTGTTGTTGTAGATGTGAGCTACACTTCTATATCCAAGGTAATGAACACTTTATAGTATGTTCAAACTACCCCAATTGTAGCTGCAGATCCAGCACTGGGGTGGTTTACTGCACCTCTCCAGACCTATTAAAATATTGGCTTAATCTTTGGGAGACAACAGGCACACTTCTGGTTTTAACTGGTGGAAGTCAGCTTGTGTACGAATCTTAATCTGCAATGTAAAAATAGAAAAGCTTGTTAGATCAAATTTAGCTGAAAGGTCTGCTGATGGTTTAATTGCCTGAATGAAAGGAGTGAAATGAAATGGAATTAAATTCTTCAAGTCCAAATCTTGAGGAAGATTGTCCATCTACAACCCCCTATTCATATGAATCTCTTGGTTGTGGAGTGGGATAATACAACATGCCCTGTATGCTGATCCCTGGAGAAAATATATTCACATTACAAATTGGAGCCTCCTGCTCTCCTACTGGACCTATGCCCTGAGGACAGTAATATTTTTTTTACTATGGTAAAACTTTCCAAAACACTTTAATATCTCTATCAGGTAACACTCTCAGCACAGAAGGCCCTAAACCCCAGAGCTTTAGGCTCTTGAATAGTTTTTCTGTCATCTTTGAAAATGGATTTGGAAGTCCAGTTTTACTGAGATTCTTTGGTAAGTGTTCCTCCTGAGCCCTATCCAGTTTGGTCACTTGGAATAATGAGTTTTTAAAGTTACCTCTGAACTAAACATTTTGGCCGAAAAAGGGATCTGAGAGTAATTTTATTATAGTATTTACTGTAATTCAGCCTCAGTGAAAGGGATACCATGTAGTACACTCCATAATGATTCAGTAACAATGAATCTGCATTTAAACTGAATTGATGATCCAGGCAATCTAAAGAAATTTTCAGAGGAATTTTGAATGCTGGGAAGGTTTACAGCTTGTTCCTAACGTCCTTGTTACCTTTACCTATTTTTTTTTTTCTGAAGGTTGAGGCTGTTTCATCATTGTGTTATTCTAATTTTATGGTGGCATGTGCTCATTTTCTGTAATAGAATTTCTCTGATATAAAGCAGGAGTGATACAGTAGTGAAGAAAAGGCTACATTTTTAAACTGGCACAGTCAAAACCACCAAGCTTGATATATTTTTTCAGTGATAAATTGTGGCTACTAATTCCAGTCAAAAGGCGGTATGTGCTGGTGCACTAAGCATTATGTTAGCCATACTATTAGGGAAAGATATTTTTCTCCTCTGGTTGAATCTGAGCTGTTATGTGACAGTAATGCAAGATTCAGTGCGGCAGAATGGGCAATAGCTACTGCAACTGTGACTACAGCTGCTCCTCGTGATTCTGCATTGTGCGAGAAGGAATACATTTTGTTTTCAATCAAGTGGTAGTTGCATGTGAATTGAATAAAGAGCCTTGGGGAAAAAGAAAATGCTGATACCTCATAAGTTCTCTTTCCTTTTTTAAAATATATTTCCTTTTGGCACAATGGATTGTTCCACCTCCCACTACACCAATCTTCTCTTTCAAGAGTAATTTAACCTACATCTTGGACAGTGAAGAGATTGAAATTACTGCTTCCTAGGAGCATATTGCAACCAGCACGTTAGCGCTTAGTGGGTACCTACCTAGTAAGTAGGCAACTGTATGATTTGCAAGAGATTTGTGCCAAACCAAGGCACTTCACATTTGGAATTGTAAACACTAAGAAATCTTTCATAAGAACTAGGAATACACCCCATGAATTTAAGTTGTTGCTGAAGTTCTTGGATTTGATTTGACAGCTTCAAGACAGCCCAAAGCTCTTATTTCAGAATCTGCTTCTACCTTTACCCTGTCTATATGATAACTGGAGCTGGCTAATAGCTTAACTCTGTGAGAAAGTATTCCTTGCTTATAGATGTGTCTTTTGCCTGCAGATTTCTGGAAAAAAAGGAAGAGGATGAGTTAACAGAGAGGAAATGTGGTCTGATCTGCTTTTAGCAAGTGCAGTGACCAAGACTTTTTTTTTTATTTTCGTCTCTCTAAAAATAATTAAGTGACAAACACAGGGGTACCACTTCACAAGACTCAGAGCTCAGGTCATTGATGCTGAGATAAGAAAAAAATTCCTGTTTTTTGAAAAGTTTATAAACATTTTCATCTTGCCTCTTATGGAATAATTAGAAAATTATATATGCAGGTACTATTTAGATAGGCTGGCATTCCCTCATTTACAGAAAGGCAAGTGAATTCTGCTTTTAAGAAAACAGTATTTTCCTAGCTTCATGTGGCAGCCACTCAGCTCACTTCATTTCTTTGCAAGATACAAACTTCAGCATTTCATTTCTTATCTTTTATCATTAAACTCTTACAGCTTGAAAATGATTTTCCCCCTAGAAAATGCAAATCTATTCCTTTGTAGTGAAAACCATATTATACATGCAGCATGTAACTTTCAAAACTTTAGTTAGAAGCAGCAAAGCAAGCTGTCAGACATTTCAGTAATTGAATTTCCTTGAGAACTGCCTTGGTTTGTCAGCTCTGACTTTGCTGTCAAAAGAAAAGAAAATAGCCAGGGAATTAATCTAAGATAACTCGGGGGGCATTTTGATAATACCAAGACACAAATATTAAGTGTTTTCTCTGGCAGCGTTTTGAGGTAGGGTTCCCCACCCTAATCCAGGCAGGTTCATTCTAGCCTTGAGTCATTATTATCTTGTGCAGAGTTCTGAGAATTAACTAATGACCTATCAAACTGCAGTACCAGGGATCCTTTCTTCCTGTATTAAGATGCACAATATCATTGCTTAAAAGGCCCAATATACCCTTTGTCAATTACTTCATAAGTGCAATTCATCTTTTACTGCTTCCGCACTTGGATTGCTTGTAAAATGTTTAGTGGTTAATTAGCCTGGAAGGAAGTCCAACTTATGAAAAACCAAGCAGTGGGAAAAAATAGCCATAAAATTAATGGCTTACTCTCTGGTCCTTATTTTATGGGAGAATGTTAATCAGACGCTGTTGGAACTGTACCTTTGACTAGCACTCAGCCTCCTTTATAATCAGCTTCCAAAGTATTCCTTTCTGGGTTTTCCCCTTTGGCCTGTGCTTTCCTCCACAGGACTTGAATGTATTAGGAAGAGATTGACAGCTCTCCTAACAATTGCAACCATTCCTCTAGCTGAAGGGAAACATGGGGCTAGTCACTTTTACTCTATGGGAACCCACTTGGAGTTACATTTAAGGTATAAATCTGGTATCCAAAAAATGAAACTAATAAAATACATACTGCTGTAGATAAAAGAAAATAGCCAATATTTGAGCTGTAGGACTTTCATTAGACAATGGATAAAACTGGAAAAGGAGAGAATTGTATAGGGAGCAAATGACTGTATTTACAGCTAGCTCCTTATACCTGCACAGAAGATTCCAAAATAATCAGGTCCCAAGGACAATTGAACCACTGAACATTTAGGGTCAGTCATAGCAATGCTTAGTGGGGGAAAAAAGTTTTGTCCTTTCACTGGTGAAATGGATAAAATATTTATGCAAGTTTTTCACATAATATCGCAGTTGGTCTGCAATTCTTGCATTGAAAAATATAGGACTTTGTTTTGTTTTGTTTTTCCCTTTTGCAAGCAATTTGCCCTTCATTTTAGAACAGGTCACAGACAAAGCATCACTTTTTAATATGTTGTAAATGCTGTATGTCATGACACTGTTGGTTAACCCTGTGTTTTAGGTCTTATACAGGACTCTAAGTAAGTGGACCTAGCATTTTAGTGTTATAATTTAATTTAATCAAAAGCTCAAAATATTCCAGCTATTATATTAAGCCTATCTAGTCTCTGTCTTTTTTTTTTTTTTCCAGACACCTGGAGAGGCAATGGTTTTCCTTTCAGAAAATAAGTGTGATTGTATAACTTTTCACATGTGGTACATTCATAATCATAATTCTGGGTGATTTACCTTGAGTATGTTACAGAAAAATATTTCATTCTGAACACTCATGCATCTGTCTTTGATAAAATATAGAGATGCTCATGAGCCTCATGCAGCAGTACCCAATAACAGCTTACTGGCTTTCCAGTTTCTCTTAGAAAAGTTACTGCGTGTGGTGGAGAATGTAATCAGTTTTATATTCTGTAAACATCCAGTGCTCTGGATGCTTGTAAACATCCTTGAAAGAGAAGTTCCTCTTTAAGAATTTGCTCCTCATTAGGTTGACTATGTAAGGACTTCCAAGTTCCTCAGTGGTACCCCAGAGCATCACATGTGGGCTCCAGCTGTCATTCCATGACGACAAGAGTCTCATGTCAGTCCTCTGTCATATCAGTCACACACAGCAAATCAGGGTGTCCTAAGTGACACCTGACTAAATGTGAGGCTCAGGCAACTGATCTTATGTGTCAGAGGAAGTCAGCCCAATGTCATGGTCTTTAATAGCACATTTTCCCTGACAATATATGATATAATACTTAAGCCAGCATTGATATACCACACAATTCATTGTGTTTGTAAGCAGTCCAACAGCTCAGTGGTCAGTTAGCTCTCGGAATATTTTTCCTCAGACTTGCAGAGGTCTCCTGATGTGCTGGCACTATCACCATAATACCACTGTAAGAATGCATTTGTTCTGCTTGTTGCTGTCCCTGGGCTCCTCTGTCTCAATGTTTGGACCTTGTTAAACAGGATCATCTTTCTCACTCATTTCTCTGTGATGTCTATATCAGGTGAGAAATTCATATAAGACCTTGTGACATGATTGCAGTTTATGGCCTTCATTTTTCATCTAATGACTTCAACACTATTTTCGTATAGTGGTAGCAGCTCCCAAAAAAATTCTGCCTTTGCTTATCTTATCTAGAACCCAATACATATGGAAGATCAACTGATTCTGATGTCAGCTTCCTATAGTGCCAGAATCCTTTTCTTCCATTTTTCCATTTAATAAAATGCTTGCAGGTACAGAATCATGTCCAGCTGATGCTCTTCGTGTATGTAACAAAAATAGAGGTGTATCAGACAAAGGCTGTACAGCTCTTTTTTTCAAGGACAGTGCTATTTTTACACTATTTCTTTCCAAGCTGTTGAAGAGAGATGACGGGAACTAGATGCTCCATGTCTAAACTATACTTACCTGTAAATGACTTAAGCTCATTCCCTTAAGGAGAACTTACTGTCATATATTACTCTGTAAATTATAATGTCTAGTAAAAATAAGATGTATTCATCATCAATTTAGTTCTTATCTGTTCCTATAAAAACTGCCTGCAGAAAGTGAGACAAAAGGGCTGGAACAGGATGCAACTTTGAAGAAAAAAGGTATAAATTAAACTGCACTTTCAAACAATGCATTTTACTGTGATATCAGCAGGAGATTTTTCTTGATGTGGCCTATATTTTTGCATATGTGACAACTCTTAAAATATTTCCTTATTCAACTGTTCATTCAGGGTAACATAAGTGAATCTTACCTTAGGGTGTTTTTTTTTTACAATCCCTGAAAGATCTTCACATATCTTTTTTTCTTAACTCCTAATGCCAGAATACATAAAGAGTTATCACCCTGGTTTTTTATATCTGATTTCATACTTAATTTTTCTCATGTAATCATTAGCAGTGGTAGGGAGTACAGTGTCAGAGACACCTGTGCTTAATTACCGTCTGCAGGGTCTCAATTTCAGAAATAGCTCTGTGAGCCAAAGTTTATTCCTTTTCTTTCCAACTCCAAACAGAATTATTAGCTTTATTAGGGGGTTTTGGGTGGGATTTTTTTTCTGTTTTGGTTTGAGAGGAGTATTTTTCTTATAGTCAGTACATACATTTCAGAATGGAGTTGATTTTTCTATGTTTTTTGTTTAACATATTAGATACCAGTGTTTGGAAATCCAGTGTCAATTTGCAAATCATATTTTTTTTAGCTGAAAAATTCCCACTTTACTGCTTACAATGTACTTGTCAGGCCACTTTTGAAAATGATAATAAATGTCTTACATTCAGGTTTTTCTATTGCTGACTTATAAAGACATGAATTTTTGCTTTTTAATGCCTAAAATGTTTGCATTAAATTTACATTGTTAGCATAATACAATCAAATTTGCGGAGAAACCAGAGCTGTGCATTGCCAAAATTGCTCTCTTTCTTAGTGCCCTTTTTTTCCAGCCGTGCATAGAAGTGCTGTTGGAACTTGCATGAGTTGTCTTCTACAGTTTGGTGGATCTTTCAGGTCCTCCTTTTCTCTGAGGCATGCTCTTAGAGGGTGTTTAAATGACAGCCAGAGGTTTGACAACAGCTCAGGTAGATGTCCCTAATCAGCCGGTGCTGCTAACAGGGCAGCTGCCGCAGCATGGGGCTCGGCATGGCCGGCTGCCAGGCTACCTGCTCAGCTTCTCCGAATAATCTGGGCTCTGTTCAGGTTTCATAGAGCACTGTGTCACCCAGGCTGAAAATGTCAGCTGACAGGCCTTGCTATAATTAAAGGAAATTCTAATACCATCACTGAAATAACATTGTCCAACCAGAAGAAAGAAAAATCCACCTTGCAGTTAATGGTGTGCTTAAATGAATCTTCTATGAATAAAGAAAATTTAATGACCATGTCCATGCACAAAATTTTGTAAGATGTCCTATTGAGTTCCTGTGTAGTTGACTGCAATATTTGCTTTAAAATATGAAAACTTGCAGATATCCCAGTATATTCTAATATTCCAGTATGTCAGTGGAATTAACCAGACTACATTTCAATATTTTCGTGTCCATTTTATTACATATTTTTATGTCTGAGACTAATCAGTTTTGTAGTTTGTCTCAGACAATTTCAACATGCAAGGTAATTTTTAGCTTGTCTGTATATTTAATATTGTAAAAGATTTTTAAAAATAAAATAATTTTCATTTTATCTCCTTAGGAAGGCTATATCTATAAGGAAATATCTACAATAGCCATGTGACAAAGTAGCATGGTCAATTACAGTTTTACAACTCTGTTCAACAGAAAATCTAGACAGATAGATCTTAGAAGCAGTTGCATAAATAACTAAAAAAAAAATCCCCAAACAAAAATACAAACATTGAAACATTCACTTCCTTACCTTTCTAACTGTCATAGTTTCTTAGTACATATTTTTTTTGCATCACAACATAACAGGCTACAGAAAACTTGGCTTGCTGGTTTTTTTGCACTTAGTCATTTACAAGGTCTGTGAGGTTTCTATTATCACCTTAAAAAATTTGCTGTGTAAAAGCTTCCACATTATTTCTCAAAAGGTTCTTTAATACTAAGGCTTTGTAGGTTAGTCCCTTTGAGACAACAGCCCCTAATTTTTCATAACAATGTTTAGGTATGATATACCTCTATAATTAAGTTTGGTTTTGTTTTACATAAAATATAACCTTCCTGTGAATTTATATTGTTAAACCTCTCCTCAGAATAATTGTGATGCAATGTATTTTTTCATTATGTTATTTTTTCTTTCATATTTTCCAGATTGAAAGAAAGAGACAGGAAAGAATTAAAACTTGATTTAGTTTAATGGAAGAGAAACATTTTCTTTTATGTTTTTTCTTTCAGTTCTATTGCTCTTTTGTAAAATTTAGCAATCTGCAATGTGACTCCCAATGAATAGCATAAATTACAGAGCTTTTAGTTTTTAGACCTGCAAAGAAGTACAGGTGGTTTTTGTTTTTTTAGGAATTCCTAGATTCATTCTGAGAATCTTTCTTGACCAAACTCAGAGTAGTAAGCTGGTTTTTATTTTAGTTCTTTCTCAGGATGGGTTTAAGCCATGTGTATATTACTAGGTTGGCTACTTCATCCTCTGGTTTTCACTGAACTCTTAGATGAACACAGTCTGGTCCATTTGATTGATTTCAGTTGTGTTTCTGAAGTTGTTCCATCAACTCTTTTTGATCCTTTTATCTCTGTAGTGGTTTTACTCTCATTACCTGTAAAGACTAATCTGAGGATAGTAACGTCCTCTTTGGTACAGAACCATGCCAATAAATCTTTTACTTTTCCTACGGACCTTTGATCCTCTTTGATTGCACTCTGGTGGTCTAAAAGATTCAGAGTCTGGCTTGTGGGATTTGTTTGATAAATTTGAGAGTTTTTGATATGTTTGGTCTGTTTGTTCTTAAATCTTCCCAAGTTTTTTAAAACTCATGTGTCAATCACTGTGTTTCAGAGACACAATAAAAGAAGGGATAAAATATACAGGTAACATATCAGTAATAATTCCCTCTTTTACATTTCAGTGTTTACTTAAAGGTCTCTCTGTTTCCATTTTCTTTTATCTTTGTAGCCCTAGGAACAGAGGTACATGCACAACTATTTCAGATGACAGGAGAAATTGTTGTTTCTTCAGTACTAGGGAAATTTTTTAGGAGGGAGGATAGTCTTTCCAGAGGAAAATACTAAAATACTGACTTAGGTAAACCACTGAGTTTTGTGACAGGACAATGCCTCTTGTAGTGAAATTGCAATAGGAATGCCTACAGATGAATATAGACTAGTTCTTTCTTAGGAAATGAATATGGACAAGTTCTTTCCTGGGAAAAACACAATATTCTATTCCAAATGCAGTCTTTTCAGTTTAAGTAAACACAGAAAAAAAAATATCCTTTGATCCTTTGGAAGAAAAAATTCTCAAAGTATCATCTATAAATCTGTAGGGGTAGAAATGGAGTTAAAGGGGGATGTTACTCTTTAATCACAGACTACAGTGAGTGGCTGCAGAGGCAGCATCTTTGCTCTATATCCTTGCTTCCAAGATAGAGGGGAAGGAAACATTCTCTGTGAGGACAGAATAAAATAGTCACTCCATGCTACAGAAATTGAATCTGATGAAGAAAAGTTGTTCTGAATCACATCCCTTTCAGTGGGAAACCCTCAGAGAAGGTTTGAATTAAAAGAACTGTCTAACGTATGTGCTAAAATATTAACTGAATGCTATGTAATATTGAGTAAAGGAAGTAGCTTTTAATCACTGTGTAAGTAATTTTACTCTCTTGTTAAAAAATAACAAAATAATCTTTTACTTATTTGATTTTAAGAAAAGCAGAGAACTGAGTGTTATTTTAGTATAAACACTGGAGAGTAAATAGTGCAGGTCTGCATCATGCAGACAATACTCTTGTATTATGGCTTTAAACCAGAGATTTTGGGTTGGAATTGATATAAAGGTGTTATTCACATATATATGACGAATGCAAAATATTTTAAATGTAGAATAGATGTAAAGGTATGTGATAAATAAGTCCCTGCAAAATGGGGAATAATTATCTATTAGTAACACCTTCAATGAATTTACAATTTGAACAAAATTACAAAATATATCTGGAGGACACATGTTAAAAAATGAGAAGGAAAAGAATGAGTAGAGGAGTTAAAAAAAAGAAACGAAACAAACAGCAAATCAACCAAAAAGCAAACACAAACCCTTAAACCTGCAACATTGTCATGGCACAGTAAAAGAGGAAATAATGGTTTTATTCTATGACCCGGGGAACCTCAGCTGAGGTAAATTACCGTAGCTCATTTTCAATGAAGTTAAACTCATTTCTAGCAGATGGAGCTTGGTCTCACAGGCTTACAAAAAATAATTTCTGGGAAAATGTGAGTTAAAAAAATACATTTCAATAATAAACTTTTATGTAATAACATCTTTGTTACTGATGTTGCTCTGAGTTGCTGTTTTGTTGAATACTTCGTGATAAATATGGTAAAATTATTGCTGTTTTTTGTAAAAATAATTTGTTAAGTATCACGCTGATCTAAATCCCCCACAAATCCTTTGCTTTCCAAAATTTAGCAAATATTCTGTTCATTTTAACTCTTTCCACAGCTCATAAATAGACAACTTCTTTCTTTCTTCCATAAATTAATAGCACCCCCCACCCCACCTCATTTTGGTAATAATTTTGGTCTCTGACTCCAAGAGCATTTTATCTTGAGTTGGTTTTCAGTAAATATTTGACTTTTGTTTTAACAAAAACAAACAAAAAACCAAAAATAAAAACAAAAAACCAACCAACCAACCAACCAACCAACCAACCAACCAACCAAAGAAAACCCCAAAACAAACAAACAAACAAACAAAAAAACCCCAATAAAAACCAAATCAAACTGTTTCTTAAACAGGTATTTTCTTTTCAAAAGTGCCATTTTCAATCGAGAAAATCTGATTAATTTTATTCCCCTAATAGATACTTTGGTATTCAAAAAAGTATCAGTGAAGTTGTCATATTTATCTAAAAATATATGTATGTTTTCAAAATCTCTGATGAGATTTAGTAACCATTACTACCGCTTAAATCTTCAGGTTTTGAACATCTTTCATTCCCTCATGCCAAACAGATTTGTTATAAGTTCAGTTTGTGTATATCTTGTGTGCGTTTACAGCAATGGGGAGGAATGACATTTGTTCCTCATTTGTTGTGTGCTTCATCTGACCTCAGCCACTACATAGCTGAATATTAAGAAACAGTGGTTGTGTTTTGTAGCTTTAGAAATATACTTGACAGCAAGAGAAGCCCTGGTTTGGGGAATGAGATTAATGTCTTTGACAGTGTATTTTGAGCTCAGGTCCTGGCAAAATGGAAATTTCTGGTCATACCGCAGGGTTTGTCTGTTCGATTTGAAGTATGCTTTGAGGAAATTGAGGGATATTATTATTATTATTATTATTATTATTATTATTATTATTATCATCATCATCATCATCATCATCATCATCATCATCATTATCATTATTATCATTATTATCATTATTATCATTATTATTTTGTGTCCAGATTTCTTGATACCGATATTTTGTGTGTGGGGAGCAGTTGACCCTCTACCCTTCCAAGCAGAGTTATTGTCAGGCTATGTATTGTATTTTCTGCAATAATGTTATACTTCAGAAAATTGCTCAGTTGATGTATGTAGTCAAAATTAAATTAATTAGTGCAGTTTTGATGCATATAAAAGACAATCATGTAATTATGGTATTGCATACTCTTCTGCAAGAAAATAGATCACATTTTTTACAGTTGTAGATAAGGCATAATACATTTGTGATAATGGGAAATAATCTATATATTCTAGTGAAGTAGATAACATTACGGTAATTTGTGTGAGAAGCATTTTGTAAACTGTACTGCTGCATTGTCTCACAGAGAATATGTAATTTTGAATTACCAAGTGGTAACTAGCCTTCCCTGTGAAATTTCACAGGAACAAAATGTGAAACAAATGCACAAGACCCTATGTCTGAACCTGCTAGAGTACATTTTGTTGCCTAGTTTCATAAGGAGTACCTGTGTTTAAGAAAGCAATGGAAAAAATGGAAACCAAATAAATCATTAGTAAAGAGTAACATGAAAAGAATTTAGCTAAATGTAAACACTGCTTCACAAACTCTATGACTTTTTCTGAAAGTCAATCCAAAATACTAATCCAATTATTTTTTTTCTTTGTCCAGTTAGTCCTTTTTTTTTAACACAGAAACATAGAGTGGGATATTTTTAAAGCCCAAAGCAATGATTCCTCAGATGTATATTCATTCTGTGCAAATTTCAGTCACAAATTTCAATAGAGATGTTGTAGTCATTTAGGATCCTAATGAAGAGCAAGTCTTCCCTGCTTAACCTTGCCAGATGCAAAAATTTCTGTTTTTCACATTATTGGCAAGAAATCCTCAGCAAAACAAACACCAGGGGATCAACTATCATGCTCAAAATAAATCGTAATTACAAGAGTACGTTGTTTTTCATAGTCTATACTTCAAGGATAAGGGGAACATTTCATTGTTTTAATGCAGCTGCATTGGTGCATTGCATTCGTAGGTTTTTGTTGATAACTTTCACATAGGCTGGCTAAGCAGAAAAATGTCAATCGTTTTGAGCAATTTCATTTGGTGATACCTCTGAAAAACTTTTTATACACATTCTTCTGATAGAGGTACATTTACTTTTTGCTTCTCAAAAGATGATTTTTTGTCAAAGGAAGCACAGGATAAGGAGATAGAGAAAGAAATGAGGACTATTTATGTTAAAAAAATATTTGTACATCTCTAATTTGCTATGAAAGTAGAAAACGGGTTGCCTAAACTGAGATGTTTAATATTCAGTGTTAAAGTGGATGTATCGCATTTAGTTCACTTATTGGGCCCTACTTCTCATGCAGAGTACAAAATTTTCATTTTTTTAATAACATCACAAGCCCATAGAGATTGGTAGAAAAATCTCATTGTCTTCTATGAATCTTAGATCAGGTCCTGAGTAGGTAGTTCTGCTGGCCCTGGAAGGATGGTTATTTTCACATGACGTGGTGCAACGTTCTCCGAAAGAATGTACAAAAATATTTTGGAGAAACTCTTCTATTCTTGACGGACTCCTGAATAATATTGGAAACACAGTCTATTACAAGAGCTTCTTCATTGCCTGAGCATAAAAATGGAGTGAACAATCTGAAAATAATTATTGATTCAATGGTATTTGGTATTTGTGACTTTAAAAAATGTAGTTACAAAAATTGCTTTGTGGGGAAAAATCAAGGAAGAATGTAACTAATGAGAAAAAAAACTAGGGGAATGCAATAATCTACACATCAGGAACATCTTGAGAAGGTGTGTGATGTTTAGATGAATAGGCTATGAATGCAGCATATAAAAAAGAAAAGCTATCAGCTCAATAGAGAAAATACAGATTTCAGGATTTTAGTGAGCAGATTAACAGTCTTGGTGATTTAAATAGCCATATCTACGTTTAAAATCTAAGATTTATGAAGGATTTTTCCTATCAAGACATAATATTTGAAATGAGAGGTCCAGCAGAACACCAAGGGAAAATGTGAAAGAGCTTTCTAATTTCAAATTAATGTGTGTAACTCTGATCACCCACAAGAATTGCATCTTTTATTCCAGTTTTCACTGACATAGGACTTGAACTTGTTTCTTATTTTTATGGGGAACTTAAATGTTTGTGCATTCCTGGAGTTAGTGGGAAAGGCATGTTTTCTTTCCTCTCAATTGCAGCCAGATTTTGCACTATGAGGTTCATGAAATTTTTTGTTTATGAATGGCACGCCAGTGACACATTAAGGAGCAGCTGCTGAAGCAAGTGTAGATGTAATATACCCTACTGACTGTGGCAGAGCTGAGAAAACAGTTCAACCAGTAAATCCTGCAGAATCCGGACATAGAAGAGTGACTCTATCCAATTTTCCCTTTTATTATTTTATCTTTTGAACGCAAGAAAATGGTTTCCTTTTGTTTAATTGGCTGTACTTTAAAGTACTTTACATGGTGAGATCCATGTCTGCTAGTGACGTGGTAAAATCAGTAACCATCTGAAAGGACAAAATTTTTCATTCACTTAGTTTAATGAGTGCCCACTCAACCGTTTTATGAAGAAGCAAAAATTTTCAGGGATGTTATAAAGACTGAAAACAATCTATACTTTAAAGGGGATATTTAAGCAAAAAGCCTGAAAAGGGAAAACAATATTTTTGTTTTATGTTTTTCCCAAAATAATCACTATACATACATAATAACTTCACCAAAACTGACATTACCAATGCCTTTTAGTAATATAACTGGAGGATAACAATACTACTAATAAGAATCCTTGAAATATATTCTGTATTTGAGTTTTGCTTTTTGCGAAGACAGGACTGCTTAAAAGTTGGAGAGTAAAGGTGAAGGAAGCTGGGAGGACCGATGTGTTACTATTCTTCTTAGAGTCAATTTCATCAACTCAGGTTCCTTATGGCTCACTTTACAATAACAAAAGTGACATATGAATCATCAAATACATTCAGAAGCTCAATTCTTGTAATTGTCTTCACAGCCTAGATCCAGAAGTATTTCCATCTTCTTGGGATAAAGAACCAACAAGTTCAAACACACACTATTCTTAAGGCAAAAGATCTACCATTTGCTGATGTTTTACCTCCAGGATGAAGGGAAAACTTTAAACACCAAGGGCACTAGAAAATACTTCCTGCATGGACAGCAAATTGATTAGATTTCAGTCAATAAAAAAGTAAGTACTACGTATCAACAGGGTAAAAAATGGAAAGGAGAGATAATAGAGGGCTTTATTGGAGGTCTTTATAAGAGCATCTGAATCACTTGGGGAATTTACCATCTAATATAACCAATGTCTCAGGAGGAGAGGAGTGACAGTTGCACGCACTTAGGCAATATCAATAAACCCAGAAAATTCATATTGTTGTTTTCGTATGCTCATAATCTTGCAATGCTAACACAGCTGTTAAAAAAAAGTGCATATGGGAAAGCTTTCCAAGAGTTAGCACTTATTTCCGTAATTAAAAATGTGGTTTTTTTCTTTCATCATTTTGCACCATTACTTGCATTAGTTTTTTTAGAAGTCTTTCATCTTCTTCAGCTGTACTCATGTGTTGCTGACTTCAACAATAACACAGTTGATAATAATATCCTATGGTGACACAAACTTATTTCTCCTAATATCCCAGTCAATAAGAAGTTGCTGGAAACACAACTCAGAGTGATTAATAGCACTCTATCTATAGAGGTTTCAACTGTTCATAACACTAATGTAATTGAGTACTCATAATGCCAGGTTTTGTGGCGTGATAATAACCATCACAACAGGCATTTCATGACCTTTTTGAACCTTTGCTCATTTGAGAATGAAAGATTGCATGACTAACATACTCCCTTTAAAAGTATAATATTCACCTACAAACTCATTCTTCTTCTAAGTCATTGTAATAAGTTGGAGCTGTTGCTCTACTAAAAGAAAATACATGGTCAGAATCTAAGAGGAAATTTTTTTCCAAGTTAAATCCTACTTATGACCAGGATTGTATGGACAGAAATGCTTAATATGCCAGAAAATACACATATCAGTTTTGCACACTGCAAGTTTGCGATTATTCATTGTTTAAACAAATACAGAAGTCACTTAAAATGGGACTGAAATCTAAGGCCAAATATGAATCTTTTAAACTTCAAAAGTATATCTGATTTATCTATAGTGAAAAATTGCAAAGAAAAATGTAATTTTTTACAAAACTTGTTTTCATAGCATTTTCTTTATAAAGATTATTTTCACTCCTGGAAAATAAGTTTACTAGAAACTTTGGGATATGGACCTCCTGGTTTGAGCAAACCTTCAACAATAATTCAAAATCATTCAAATTAAAAAGCTGTTGAACTGTTCTTAAAGTTTTTAACAAGCTGTCAACATCTGCAGAGTTGTATTTATGTGCCTTTTCACTCTAAACCATAACAGTGATATTCCTTGCTTCACAGTGAAAGATAAATTGTAATACAATCCACAGAGGGCAAAAGAATCATAAAGACCTCATATGAGAAAGGGAATGATTTCTGAGATGGGAAAAGGTACCCAAAAACTTTTGGTAACACATTTTGCTACCTGAAGATCTTATGTGGGTGGTCCAAACACTGCTGTACAAGGATAGATACTGCTATGCTGTAACACCACCACATTATTTACAATATGTACCTTATAGATGGCGTATGAAAAGCTGAAGTATTTTTTTTAAATTGTAGAGTCCTTTTGATGACCAGGACTGTAAATTAAGTACCAAGATTTTTTACTCAATCTATGGCATGTGCATCCAACAGAGCCAAATAATTTCAGGGTTTTCTTTTTTTTTTACTTAATTTCAGGTAATTAGATTATTTAATTAAGAATTCATTTTACAATTTCAGATGTATTTTTAAGATTTTCTGACATATATTGTCAGATATTCTGACATTATCATACATATTACTGAAGAGCATATGACAATTCTGTCTTTTATGGGCAGTTTTACCACAGTTAAAATAGTCTTTTGTCACTAATGACACGTGTCTAACTCTTCCTTTTTGGGATTTTGCTCTGTTTTTTACATATAACAATTATTATGGTTGTAATGATATTGGCATATAGGAAGTATTAGCAGAAAGCCTATTTTAAAATTATAATTAAAGCTTTTATATGCAGTACTTAAATTTACTGCTGGCTTTCAGAATACTTAAATAGTGTTTCCGTGTCTCTGACACCTTTCATTATGTGTACATCAAAACTATTGTACCTTTTTATCTTCTCTTCCACTTTTAGAAAGGCAGTATAATATGAATGCAATAGTCAGATGATGCACAGTGACTGGTTTCCTAGAGCTCCCGCAGCCAAACAGTAAATGTAATGTAAATGTAGTATAAATTTAAGACCGTTTCGCATCCTTGAAAATCCCTTAAGAAATATACCTGACAAACAAACCTACCTTATATGTGTGACAGTCTTACCTTTGCCCCTTCAAATGCCCCCACAGCCAAGACTGAATTTAATTTAATGTGGATTGTATTTTAATTCTTGTTTTACACAAGCCATAAAAATAATAAAGTCAGTTTTATCATTCTTCTGTTCCAACCTGCTCTAGGTGCTATACCAGGGAATTAACAGTTCAAAAAATATCTTTGTTCTTCATAAAAAGCCCCCACATTCACACTCTGTTGCTATCAAGTCTTGTGGGATTTTGTGTCTCTTGACACTAGTAAACTATATGTAATATGCGATTAGGATGTAATAGTAAGAGACAAGCTGTGTTTCAGACTGATATGTCCCTATTTATTGTTCCCTGCCTTTCACTTCATGCCAATATTTGTCACAGTCTTACACTACATACTCACATGCCCTCTCATTTCCTTTATTGTGCATATGGTGTGAAACAGTTATCCTTTTTATTTAGAGTACTGTAAATTATTCTTAACTGTGTTACAAATTATTCGTTTATATTATAATGGGTAATGTGCTTGGGTAAACAGGGATTTTGTTCAGAATTCACCAAAGCATTCTCATATACATATAGATATACATACACACATACATATATATATATATATATATACACACACTGTATATGAGTGTATTTCAAAGCTTCTTTGTCTAGTTGTCAGTGCAAATAATGCTAAGTTGACAAGTGACTTTAAAATGCTGAAACATTTGGTTTTGGTTGCCTATGTGGAGCAGATTTGTGTAGCAGCCTGCTTATGTTAGAAAGCAGATCATAGATCATATTGAGTGCAACTAGCACTAATTGGCAAACTTGGCAGGTTGATCAGAAAGGCTAAAAACTAAGTGGGCAATGGGACTGACCTTCTTTTATAAGTTAACATCAAAACACTCTGCTGAGCTAGTGCAGAGAAATCTCTTGACCCTATCCTTTTTTCTATGTAGGGTTTTCTTCTCTGGGGCTGTCAATCCAATCTTTTTCAGTAGCACTAAAACTACTAGTAAATAAGTGTAGAAATACATAGCAAAAGAATTGCAATGTTCACATTTCCAGAAGTAATTAGAAGGTGAGATTCTAAATATAAACACATATCTAAAATTTATATGATAGAATAGTGTGGTATGGTAATATATTGGAATTGTAATGTATCTTCAGTGAACATTTGCTGAGTAAAGTGTGTCCTGTGGGTTATATTTGGAAAGGGGGAGATGGAGATAAGAGATCTTTTTCAATAGAATTTTGTTTCATTTTTGATGGGGAACTTCAGAGTACACTGAGTTGTAAAATAATGAATCAATATCCTGGTACTGCTAAGCCTCCACAAGGCTTTTTAAACCTCCTTAGGTGGAAATATATTACATTAATACTGTATTACTCCACCTTATTAGGAAAAAAACAAGAGCTTCTGCTTCACCAAAGTCCTGTGTCTGCAGCAGCTCTTTCCTATTTATGGCACAGACATATTTAAGTGGAAAACTTTCATGACTGTGTA
>WEKY01018018.1:9909-21880 GCA_013390045.1 Picathartes gymnocephalus | reverse complement strand
GGTTGGGGCAACCCCCAGTACCAGCACAAGCTGGGGATGGACAGATGGAGAGCAGCCCTGGGGAGAAGGACGTGGGAGTGCTGGTGGGTGAGGGGCTGGACATGACCCACCCCTGGGCACTCCCAGCCCAGAAAGCCAAATGTGTCCTGGGCTGCATCCAAAGCAGCGTGGGCAGCAGGGGAGGGAGGGGATTCTGCCCCTCTGCCCTGCTCTGCTGAGACCCCACCTGCAGGGCTGCATCGGCTCTGGGCTCCCAGCACAGGAAGGACATGGACCTGTTGGAGAGAGTCCAGAGGAGGCCACCAAGTTGATGAGTAGGATGGAGCACCTCTCTTATGAGGGAAGTCATTTTCTCATTATTGGACCTGATAGAATTGGAATTGTTCAGACTGAGAAAGAGAAGGCTTTGGAATGAACTAGTTGTGACTGCCCAGTACCTGAAGAGAATTTACAGGAAAGATGAGGCAAGGCTACTTACAGGAGCATGTAGTGACAGGACAAGGAGGAATGGGTTGAAGTTGGAAGAAACTAGGTTTAGGCTGGATTAGGAAGAAAGTCTTTGCTGTGAAGGTGGTGAGGCACTGGAACAAGTTATCCAGGGAGCAGTTGTGGATGTCCCATCCCCAGAGATGTTCAAGGCCAGGTTGGATGAGACTCTGAGAAACCTGGTCTAGTGGAAGGTGTCCTTGCCTATGGCAGAGGGGATGGAACTACATGATCTTCAAGGTCCCCTCCCAACCCAAACCATTCTATGATTCTATAACTCTATCCATCTGTGTTGAGGCCAAATCTCTATGTTGTGTCCCTTTGCCTATTGACTTCATGTAGGTTCATATGAAGGCAAAATCTACCCTATTGCATATTACAGTATTGATTAGCATTATTTTGCTAAATAATGAGACTTTTAGTATCTGTCCTGCACATACTTTGAGTAAGTTTGAAGAACATCTAAAGAAGTTCTTTCACTTCTACTGGTATGACTTCATGTAAGCACTTTGCTTATTTGGTTTTTAAAAGCAAATTGAATTCAAGTGCCACTCAGTTAAACACATGTAATTAGGAGTGCTATACTGAGAATCTGACACAGTTATTTTTTCCCTGGATACTGAGAAGTTTTGTGAACAAAAGTGAATAGCCTATGTTGAAAGATTAGTAAAGTGGCACACAGTACTTCTTCTCATTGTTCTTCTCAGAAACAATCTTCTAATTAGAAACACAGCTATTGACCTAACAATGCAATGAAAGGCATGTTAATAAATACCAGAGGACCATGTGACATTTGTGTTGCTCAGTGCTGCTTAGAAAGCAGCATCCATGTGAAACACAGGCTACTCTGAGCACTGAAAATTGCCTTTGAAAATTGCATGCCCTTAGTGTTATTTTTGCTACTCTCTCAGAGAAGGGGACATACATCATGCTTCATCACCTCATATGGATTCTTGAATTCTTTGAGAAAGGACAAGGATGTGAGAAGAGAGCTTAATAAGGAACCCATTATAGCAGTTTTACTGCCCATTTTGTGACTTGAACAGCTTTGGTATTTTCACCTGGGGAAACAAATGTGCTATCATTATAGAGAAAGTCACCCAGGCTTGCACAGCAGCTTGCTACTCATTTCAAACAGCTGGGAGTAAATAACCCAGTTGAGTAAAATTAAACGAATATAGCTATTTTCACATTCCTGTGGTGAGGAGACTTTTTTCTTCTGTCTGTTGTCTTTCAGCTCTCTAATCTGGAGAATATCTCATTTTTACTCTGTGACAACTCTGGCCCTTCCTGGGGTGCCAAGGGGACATTTCGGGGGGGGGGTGGCGGACCTTGACTGACAACATACCAAGGGGTGCTCCTTTTTGGAGGGGTGAGTCTTTTTTTTTCAGTACAGTACAATTTTGGGGGTTCATGCTTGACTGGTCAGATAGTTTTTGTCCCTTGTATCTGGTCCAAGTTGCTTCTGATACTGCTGCTATGCCCCTGTGTGAACTTTTAGGCATAGCCTAAAGGGGGCTGCTGTGCTACTGGCCTCTCTGCAGTGGTCAGATGCTAATCTGAGTACTAAGCCAGCCTATCACCATCATCAAATTCTTGCACTTTCCTCTGGCATACACTTCATATGCCTGCACTTATATTCTTGCATTCAGAGGTGCAGGATTAATCCCTGCCTGGCTTCTAGCGGCCTGTTTTGAGACCATTTTGGAAATGAGTGAATGTAAGACAAACCACAGTGACTTTATCCTTCAAAATTTATACAAATAAACTACTCCTGAAAAACCAGTGATCGTGCCTAAAAGTGTGAGCAATATGTATGACAGAAAGCATGCAATAACATTTCAGAGAGTTAGTTTCAACACTATTTTCTACATAACACTACAACAAATACTGTAAAAACTATGAAAGCAATCACCATAATGACTCTTTGCCACAACTCTGCCCCATTCTCTGGGCCCCTCACTGTCAATGAGGAATGTGGTTTCTTACAGGCATACATTAAATATTCTGTCTGGGTTTAAACTGTTCTGCCCACAGAGTTAATATGCAGGCTTGATGGCACTGAAAATACTGATGATTTGGTTTGCAGATTACTAGTTTTTTGTGGTTGTAAATCTGTTGTCATGCAAATGCCTAGATTATCCTGTTTATGAAGGCAGCTACTTTTTAATTTTCTCTAGGGCTGTATTTCAAAGGTGAGACATTCTTCCCAAAGAAGCTTATAACTGGAAATGCTTAACAGGAATATAGAAAGCATATAAAGTCTGATACTTATGCTGTTCAGTGGGTTTTCAGAAGAGCTCAGTTATATCCTATACAGACTTTTAGGCAGACAGGTCAGGTCAATGTGAAAAACAAACTGTGCAAACACAGGCCACCACCCCTTGACAAATCCACTTTTTGCACAATTGCTCCAATGAATATATATTTGCAAATCCTCTGGGTCAGAAAAAACACATGTTATTGACTACTTATGTGCCTTATATCTTTGGCTTAGGACCTTTGAGGGGAATATGACTTAGGACGTCTTTGGTAAATATGTCTTATTAGGTTCCCTGAAACAGTATTTGTTGCTTCAGTCATGGTACAGGAAGGAGCAGGATAAATCACAGCCAGTGATGACACACACACACATTGAGGGAGCATGTATTCATGGGTTTTCAAAAAAAAGTCATGAGAAGTTTTTAGTTACACAAGACACTTCAAAAATCTTGTGATGTAGAAGCCAGTAACTGTGTGTCTAGTGCTGGAAAATCTGGCACTATTTATTCCAAGATGCATTTTTCTCTAGTTGCCAGCTACATGCAACTGAATCCTCTCTGGACTGTTCTACCTCCTGAGTTGTCTTCATGAGACCCGTGGGATCAAGAACAGGTCAGTCAAAATTACCCAAACATAGTCTTATGTCTTGTTCTGACTTAGGATCAAAAAATGATTCTCTGAAATGCAGTCAACCATCCATGTTCCTGAACCACAGATTCATTTAGACCAACTGCTTGAAAAATACTCATTGTAATGGAAACAGAAAGAAATTATTAAGAGATGGGAAATAAAAGTGCTACAACTTTGTACAAGATATTATTAGGAATCCAAATATATACTGTTTACCTAAACTGTAATTATTTCTCCCCTAGTGAATCTTCACTTAAATCGCTTCCTCTTCTGCCAATATCCTTGAACAACATGTAAGATTTTTTGACGTGGAGTGCAGTAGTATATAAACTGGAGAAATGGCAAGCTCTCTGCTGTGCAGTGCAGCCCAGTGTTTTGTGGAACAGTGACAGTAGAGTCGACATGTTACATGGTGATGCCATAGTAAAGCATTCCCACTCAGTGTTCCTCAGAAGAATAAAAGACAACATACAATGAACGGAAGAAAAATATAGTTGGAAAAGGATGTCTTTCTCCTGAAGTACTGAAACTCAGCAGTGGAGTTTGACTCTGCTCTTAACAACACCCTCTCCATTCTTACTGGAATCGCTAGGCTGTTTGTCAGGCCAGAGTGAACTGCTATTTTTTATTATGTGGTAAAGAGTTCCTTTTTAACTCTTTTTAAAACATTAAAATGCGTAAGGGAGCCTGAAGTCAGCCCTGTCTCTCACAATTTAAGTGGTGGAGCTACTGCTGTATTCATAATTCAGGAGAGGGATATAAAGCCAAGGCTGAGAAAATTCAAACCAGTAATGTAACTAGTGTTTTATAAAATGCTAAAATACTATCCTTGGATTTCCTAAAGGAAGCTCTGGGTGCCCCTTAACAAGATGGGAGAAAAGGGCTCAAAATTATATCTTCATGTTACACACATAGAAAATTAACTAGTTTTATTTTATCCCAGCACGTGCAATCACTATAGAAGATGAATAGTAGATTTTACCTTCTTGGGCATCAAATAATAGGTAATCAAAGTTGTCTAATTAAGGTAGCCCTGAGCAGCATTTCTTCAAACATAACACTCATGATGTGTGGGCATATGCTTAGAAGAATTTTCTTTATTTACCACTAAGCTAGTTAGGCAGAGAGTGGTTTGTTGATCATTGGCCAGGATTTCAATAAACTAGAGAATTTCCATGTAATTGTCTAAACCATGCACCTCACTTGTCTGTATCGCATATTCTCACATCTGAATGCGGAAAATAAAAGATGCTTTTAAATCACGTGGTGGTAACTATGCTAATGGATAGACATAAATTGCAAAATCTCCGTTTGCTGTCACTTACACCAAAGAAACTGGCTGATTTTGTGGTTAGTTAGACATATGGCAGAATGATCTGACACATGTATTATATTCACTAGGCATTCCTATGAGGCCTCATTCCTATGTGGCATCTTTGTGACAGAGGTGGATGTCCCTTCGGAAGGGCTGCCCTACTGTGAACATTACTGGGACAGTAGGATTAATGGCATACAGTTCACTTCCCACTGCATTTTAAAGACCCCAAGAAAAGACTGCCTGTCAGTCAGCGGAAACAAGGCTATATTGGACAAAAAGGCCTTAGAAATGTAAAGGCTAATGATTATAGATGGCACTGAAGGAATTGTATCTAAGACGTGTAAAACTCCTGGTGTTACAGCCTCTCCTGCTATGTCATACTACAAACTATAAATCATTAACCATACTCACTGCTGTTGCACAGCATTTCTAAGCAGTTTTCCTCTGCCCACCGGGTAAGAGGTTTTTAATTAGCGTATATATTTCCACCTACATATAGATTTTAGAAAGCTGAGCTTTTGATGTATTTGCTACAGATAAAGAAATCTACATTATAATAAACTCTATTAAGCATAAACTGTATAGCTCTGCCAGTATGAAAGGTCTTATTTAATCTCTACCTTCTTCCACCCTACCTGCACTAGTTTTTGAATTGTTGATGGCATCATAGCAAGTTATTGACAAGCTGACAATATTCTACAATGGAATGAATGCCATTTTCTCTCTCCATGCAGTGAAGATCTATGCTCATAAATGTTAAAACATTACAACAAAAGAAACCAGACCCCTGTCACAGTTCACAAAGATACAATGTAGACCTGCAATACAAACATGCTCATTTTGCTTTGTCTTTTACTCTGAACTTCGACAGAAGAACAAGACAATATACTTGGTCAAAACCAGGAGGGAAGTGAGGAGAAGGAAGAAGTAATATGTAGTAGGGAAATGTAAATCTTAACAGATGAATAATGATCTAAAACCACAGTAAGCAATTAGGATTGTGTAGGTAATCTCCTCCATAGTCTTTCATTATTTAGATACAGTTCTTTCTTATTATATCAAAAGTTTGGTTTTTTTTCAGAACAAAGGTTTCCAACCAGTAGCCCTCTTATACTTTGTCTTCACAAAGACACAGCCAGCACAAAAATATTTAATGTCATCTTCAATGATGTTGTGCAGGCAAATAAAACTACAAACCTAAGAGGTCAGAACAACTGTTAATGTCAAAGACATATAAAAGCAGATTTTATAAATTAGAATTCAAATAAGAGAAAGAAGGTTAACCCAAAACTGCATTAAGATAGCCCCATGAAAGTCTTTATAAGTTAAATATAGGAGAGATTATGCATTGTATCACAAAGAACTAGCTTTTGGAAATAAGTATGCATGAAATACAATACCCATTTCAGTGGATAAAGTGCTTAAATAAAACAAAAGGCATCTGGTTACAGACAAATTATAATGATTGTTCCAAGAGTTTTTTAAAAGATATATATGAATATATCTTGGTCATAGGTATGTCTTCAGGCAAGACAGAAGATGTTACAAAAATAAGGGCCAGACTGTCAAGTGAGGTAGCTAAAAAGACACTGTAAAAAATCTTAGAGAATTTGTGACATACAAAGATTATAGGACTTTATGCTTCTCTTTTAGAGATATAGGAAGTCCTTTCATTGTCTTACATTGTTCATAATTATTTTGATGAAAACATGCATGATGCAAAAACATACCTGAAAAGAGTGTAGATCCTCATGAGAATTCATCTGGTAAATGGCCGTTGTGGTTAAAGCTCTGAATTACGGAAGGATTCAGAACTCAGTCTTATGTGCTTTACCCATGTAAAAATGTTGGCATAGCAGGCTCTGACACATTGACTGTGTAAATAAATGATGGTTCGAAATAACCTAGTCTGAAATTCAGTTAGGGATCAATTGCTTCCTGATTTGCTGGAAAACTTACTATAAATCAGAAGTTCTACAGAACAAGAGCATTTGACTTCTGATTTTGAGTAACCCCAGTCACAAAAGTCCTATTTGCTTATCCATGCAGCATTATCTGCTCTCCTCTCAGTGTGTAATTTAATACATTTGGATAATATATATTGATCAGTTTGATGAAAACTGACAAAGTTCTTGTATGACTGAAGGGTTTAGTTTTCCTGGTCTAAAACTGGTGATGTTTATTTGCAAATACTCCTTCCATTACTCAGAAATTTGTGTTTACTGCAGCAATTGATTTGACTAGAAAATCACATCTTTCTCAAAGGGTGGGTTTAATTCTCTTAGTCTAGATTGTTTTCTCAAGTTCTTTGGTATTTGCATACTTAGAGCCGTGATCATTTTGCCTTCAACTACTACATGAAAGGCTTTTATTTTTGAAATTCAGATTCTATGAGCACACATTACATGATAAAACAAATTATAACTCAGGATAAATATCATAAAAATTAGGATTTTACTTCAATTTTCACCTGTTTCGGTTTGTAAAAGACCCTACTGAGTTCCTTTCCATTATTCCTGATTTCTTCCTAGTATGAGAGAAGAATTAAGCCCCTTAAGATTCTATCATCTACTCACATGCCTGGCTCAGTGCAAGCTAGTCAAATAAATTTACCAGCCACAATCATTCTCTAAATGTTTTTAAAAGTTTTTCTATGATGATTCAGTTCACATATGGATTTGTATTTTGAGCTGGCAACTATCATGAATTCAAACCAGAAGGTCACTAAATCCTAACAGTTGTAAACCCAAGAAATAAAAATTATTTCATTTTTTCACCTGTTTCTCTGATAGTGAGAATATTTTCTGCCTAGCTTGGAAGGAAAATACTATCTGTTTTGTTTCATTGCTTCCTTTATTTCTACCATTTTGCAACTGTTTAATCCATCAGGTAGAAACTGCTGCTCTTTGCATAGTGAGCTGTGGTGCTGAGAAATTTAATATGGAACACGATAGCCTCCTAGTTATTAACATTATAATCTCTTCCAGTATTTTACTCGTTGCTTAAAAGTACATTTTTGTTAAACATAATAGTGCATTCATAGTCACAATTGTATACAGGTAGGAGTTCTCTTTTCTCAAATATTTGCAAGAAACATAAACAAAAAACATATGTTTCAAATATTTCCCCGAATACCTTTTTCCGCTCCTATATGTATGTTGCAGCCATTTCAGTACTCTGCTATTTCAAAATCCTACCATTTACTCTCATGATTTATAACATACTTTTTACCTTTCTATATTTTAAAATGTGTTTTGTGTCTAGCCTGAAGATTTTTTTTTCCTCAACACTGGCCCTCATATCTGCTCCATCTCTGTAATTGTCACAACAATTCCAGCTTTCAAATATGTCATTAGGTGTCTTTGTGCTATAATCCTTGCTGTTTGTCTGCATTGCTAATCTTTATTAACTTGGCTAGCTTGGGGGTAAGCAGTCTGTGGCTTTTGCTTAGAAAAACACACTGTGGCTGAGTGGGTGTTCCATCCATGTGACATCTTCACTATTGTTTTTATATTCAAAACTCTCTCACTAAGAAAGAAAGGTTTTCCCAATATTCAAATACCTTGCTGGCTCAACATTTCAAAGCATGCTTTGTGATGTCCTGGCATTTTCATTAATTGCTAGCACAAGAGATGGGCCAAAACCCAAAGAGTTTAAACTCAACTCCTCTCCTTCCTCCACACCTCCTCTTGTGGAAACTTTGGAAAGCTGAATCCAGACACAGAGCTGAGTACTGGGAATTGGCCAAACACAAATCCCACCTCCACCTTAGGGGTTTTCCAAATCCTGATCCAAAATGTACTTCCTAGTCTTATTTTTTTCTCATTTCTTTGTAAGATTCTTAAAACTTGCATATTCTTTCCTTCATTATATTTTGGCAGCTTCACATGACTTGTTTTAGGTTCACTCATGATGGTCTATGCCTGCTTATAGAATCTCAGTTTTGATAAGAAGAAAAAGGAAATGTAATTCAATCCCATTTGCATTACAGAAGCCATATAAATAATTACCTGTGCTTTTCTTCCATAGAAGGAAAAATGAGACAAGACAAAAGCCTTCTAGATTAGAGATCAAAAGATGTTGAAAACTCTGTGGGGTTTTTTTGTGTTTGGTTTGGGTTTGATTTTATCAGTAAAGAAATTTATAACTCATACATCTTCAACTGACTTCCAGATGCAAAAATATAAGCTCTGTTTCTTCAGTATTCAAAAGCAATATCATCACCCCCAAGTGTTGCTGTGTAATGTCTCTAAAATCACAGGCTTGATAGTTTGAATAATGAGACTTCTAATTAATTGCATGCAGCTTGTTTGTATCTTCTGTCAGTGTCTGTTTTCTGGTTAATTTTTGCAAACAGCATGCCTAGAAACTTTAAAGAAAAAAAAAACTCAGATATTGACACCTTAGGTCAGGCCTATGATTTAAAAACCTCAATGACTATAAAACTGTTCATGGATTTGCAAGAGTTATTGATATAGAACAAGTCTCTTACTTGCTCAAAGCTCATTGCAAGATCTGGGTGTTCTGTAGGGCAATGGAAGTGCTCCGCAATTAATGTCAATTTGCCTAACATATTTAAATAAGATTTACTTTAATATGGTTTCTCATGGAACTTAACGACCATATGGGTCCATATAGCTAAGGCTTCTAGTTTGCAACTTCAGAAATGTTGTACAATTCTGTCCTCTGTTAATGCCTTCATGTAAAATCATAGGTAAGTTTCTTAACCTCACTTAATCTTGTTGTACTTACAGTGCCCTGTTTATAAAACAGAAACTGATTATTTTTTGTGTTTTGCAGGCTGCTCAAAGAGCAGGGCATATTAAGTTTTAAAGCAAGCTGAGATGCAGCACTGGCTGGGAGGCAAAAGAAAGAGTGGAGATAAATAAGGCTTGTTGAAAAAGCATCTGAAAGTAGACTTCAAAAGGAGCTTAGAGCATCACAGCAATTCAGGAAACTGTCTTTTGTGAAGAAATAAGCCTAAGAGAGAAATTACAGAAGAATGATATATAAGTGGTTGTCTTTCTCACCTGGCATTCTCTGTCAAAACAGGAGGAGGAAGTAATTTTACATCTCCTGTTGCAGAATTTCCCTATTTTGTTGTTGTAATTTAGGATCTCAGGCATGTCAGTTCAAGATGTTTGGCTCATCCACTAAACTGCCACACCCTTATAATAAAGAAATGTGAACTACAATGTTAAATTGTTGTGAAAAACCCTGCAGGAGTCCATAACCATTTAGGCATTTTGGCAAAATTTTGGTTTAGATTTTTGTGCTGCCGAAGATCTAGGTCTATTATTGAAACACAACAGGTATCATAATTCGTAAGGTAAATGGTGGCAAACTAGCAAGGAAGGGGGCAGTTCTCTATAGCTTATTACTTCATTAAGTACAGTTACAGAAAGAAGCGGTTCCCATATAGGAATTCACTCCAACTCTTTCCATAATTTCCATGGAGGAAGCTTCAATATTGAAAATTCAAAATGTTTCATGTGGAAGCATCTCATCAGTCAGATTTCTGTTCAGCCAAACAAAATGGATTAAGCAATGTTACATATCATCCCTTTCTTGAGACTTCACCCCACATCAAATGTGGGTGCTGAACACAGAGAGGTCACAGCACGCCTGTTCCAAAGTGACATCATTTCACTCATGGCAATCAGTCTCTTGTAAAGGGCAAAGACCTGATGAGTCTGAAGGTTGAGCTGTGGACCTATTTCTCAGCTAGATGTGAATCAGGAATTACTTGCTGATCAGAGCTGCATTGTTCCTCCTATCATGCTTTTCATTTTTTTCTCAAGTTGGTGGTCCAGGTAAACGTTTGTATGCATCAGCACCTTAACCTTTGAGGAAAGTGCTTCCATAATCTCACATCATCTATATCTAAATGAGCTGTACCTAGACACTCCAGAATATTACAGTGCTTATAACTTTCATTCTAGTTTCTTTCACAGCTTGGAAGGCACACACAGCCACACACATTTAACTGCAAGCCCTGTCTATATCTCCTTATAAAGCTCTGCCCTGCCCCCCTGCTTCTCACTTTCCATATTTGCACAAGCTTCCAGATTCCCAGAAATCAAACCAGGCTTTCAAGAGAAAAAAAAAATTAAGAACAACTGCTAACTGAAAAAGTAGAAAGAAATAAAAAATTGTGATTGCTACAGACTGCATGACAAAAAAAGAGTCCAGCTACCAGGAGGAGACAGGTGTCTTCTGAGTGAAAATGGTAACATATTCTCCCCAGGGAGATCAGCTCCAAAGCTGAGTTCACTCTTTCCTGCTATAAAGTATATTGATGTTAACAGTTTTCTTCTGCCTGCACATGTGTTTTTCAAATTAAGTATTGTTAAATCTGTGAAGCTTAAAATACTGCTTCAGACACCCGCCTTGGCTTCCACTTCCATTTCATACTATCAGTAATAGGTAGAGCACAGCATCCATAACCATTCTGTTTCTCTCAAACAGATGCAAACTGATATAATTTAACACCTGTCAGAGACGGAGGAAAGCTGGAATGAATAACCACTTCAGAAAGTGCAAGGACTAATTTTCAAGACACAGAGTAGCATGTATTTATGCACTCTCCCTTGAGACGGTGAAGGGCAGATATTTGTAAGGTCAGGGTTTGGAGGTGACACATATGCATATGTATACTTGGAAAGTGATGCTGAATGCAATCCTAGATTCACCAATCTCCAGTACCAGTTTTTGGAAATGATTTTGAGTGTCTCAGGACTTCATCTGTAGCATTAAGATTTTGCTAAAAACAACCTCTGTCTTACTGGGGAAACTGTAGTGCTGGGCACATCAGGCATCATCCACGTAGGCTAATATATCCCCTGAAGTTTCAGCTATTACTTCTGCTGCAGATAGCAGTCTTTTATTGCTCTGAATTCCTGTATTCCCTTGGAGTATATGACAGAGAAAATCTGGATGTGAACAGGGCCTGAAGTTTTGCACTGTTCAGGCAAAGTTACTTTGTTTACAACATATTTTCCTTGGTAGCGTAGGCTTTATTTTTTATATCTATGCATCCAAAGAAGAAATACCACACTCCATACTTCCAAACAAGTGTTCCATATATAGAATGAGCTTTCAGTGAGACAAATAAATTAACTCCGTACAAGTGCATATATGCAGTATAATAAATTCCTGGACCTAAATGGCAGGATATGGAGATGTTCAGCTCTAGAACACTTTCAGGTACTTGATGCCTTAAAGTAATTTATCAGTAAATCTACACTTCTTTCTAAGGCTTTTATTTGCTTCTTT
>WEKY01018017.1:0-22863 GCA_013390045.1 Picathartes gymnocephalus | reverse complement strand
GGAGCCTTTCTCTTATTATTAGGTTCCTACAGAGGGGGAGGCAGGGTCTGCAGGATCTCAGCAGCCAGGCCAGGATTCAGCTGCAGCAGGATTTCAGCCGTGCCTGGCCCAGCCGAGTGGGCCTTGTCCAGCCCAGCCTGCAGGGCCCCTGTTACCTGTTCAGAAGCCGGAAGCAAGAGAGAGATTCCCAGGCTTCTCCTTTCTTAAATGTGAATCACAGAGGCGTATTCACCTTCTTAAGTGGCTAAACAGAGTGTCCATCTTAGAACTAGCCAGCTCATTGGTTCTCTCATTCCTGAAGGAAGCTGTCAAATTCCTTGCAGGGAAAAAGTTACTTTTCGACCCACAACACCTCTTAGGATATTATAATTTTTATTTTGTCTTAAGAATTATTTCTATTGAATTTTGTGACCAATGAGCAACTTCGTTTTCTATTACTGTTGTTTTCATCCCTTACTAATTCCCACTGGATTTCTACTTCCAACAGCAATAACAATGCAGGAAAATAGGGAGGGAGGAAATGGGGTACAGAGTTTTATGAAAACACTACATTTGTTATGAATACACATTCTAGAAGGGATGCTGTAAATTCTTTTCTTGATGCAACTATGTGCACATCTTTTTGTTATAGGTCAGACTGTCAGGAATATTTGAAAACATACGTTGCAGTCTAGCAGTCACGGTTCATATTCCTCACTTTGATTCCTAACTTCACCTCACTGTTTTGCAATGGAGGAGATTAAAATGATCCAGATACAAAATTTGTAATTGGAAGTCATATGTTAGTGAAAATTCTCAATGCAATCTCAATGAATAAGATGTTTCAGTTGGTAAAAATAAAATGCTTAAAAAATCAAATGTTCTGAAATAGGATATTTAGGCGGGATGGTTTATTCAAATAAGATCTCATTTGGTCCATTGAAAATATTAATTGCAGTAATTAACTATTTTATTAAGTATTAAGTAAAAAATGTCAGTGAAATAAGATATCTGTAGTTTAATAATAAGAAACCTTATTATTTTATTCTGTTCTTCAACAGGAGAGTACCTAAAACCCTTCCTGAAAAAATTGTATAACACCCCTCTGCTGCATGTGCCTAAGATATGAAGTATATATTTCTGAAGGAATAAAGATATAAAGGGAGACATGAGACAAAGAGAAACTAAATGGTCAGTTTGGAGGAAGGTAAAAAGAATGGAAGAAGTAATGAAGCAGAATTTCTGTACTGAATGGACATAAAATTGCAGGCTGCAAAATTCCTGACTCAGTGAAGGTGACATAGAAACAGGGAAAGACAGAAAAACAGTCTCAAATAATCTTAAGGAATTCACCTGTGGCCATTTGCTTATAATTGTGTCCTTTGAAATATTTGGATTTGAAAGTATTTAATGAAAAGAGCTGGTGTTCATTCTAATGAAAATGCATTATTAAGGGTACACCACCAGTGGATTAGGTGTAAGTTGATACTTAGTGTTAAGTTCTGGAGTTGCTGAACACTTATAAACATTTTAGTTTTTATAAAGCTTACTTATAAGCATTTTAATTTTCTTAAAATATTTTTCATTTTTTAAATTAGTTCCTGTATTTGGAAGGAAGGAAGGAAGTACAGGAAAAGAAAGAAAGAGAAACTGTTTTATTTGGCATTCCAAATAGGATGGTGAACATGAATAGATAATTTGTTGATGAAACAGTAAATTTCTGAACTCTTTAATTCTCATTACTCTATTCCTATACATGAGATTAGCAAATTGTAGGAGTTCACCTCGAGCTAGAGGGGGGAAATTTTGTTTTTCTCACTATAGTTTCTCTTGCCCAGAATTGTATGAGAAGTCACATATCAGGGTGTATGAAGTGTAGCTGAAGTGCTTTATTCTAAAGCAAGCCTGGAATACAAAGCAGCTGGGTGAGAATGTAAAATCTGTCCTGAGGCAGCACTTAGGTGAGTCTGCAGAGCAGGCAAAACTTGGGCAAATCTTTGCCTCTTCTTCCCCTCTGTTGAGCTTCTCTGCATCTTGTGTCTTTAAGATGCAATACAGAATATATCCCATTGTCAAATACATCATGGTATGAAGTGTATTTTAAGTATTTCAGACTGAAGAAAACCTTTGCACTTAAGAAAGTATGGGATGTGAGTACAGAGTCTGATAAATTAATGTTCAATTGCCTTTAATATAAACAAAGATATTGCCTTGTAATTTAAACCATTTTCCTCTACCCCAAAACTTTGGGGTTTTTTTAGGTCTCTTATACTAAATGAAACTTAATGAATTGTACCTCAAATGCTGACTAAATACTTACATGTGGCTTTCACAAACAAGCTATCTTTGATAGATTTAGGTTTGAGCTTAATAAACGCCTATGCCTGATAAAAGAGCTTGTAATTAAAAGGGTTTTGCAAAACTTGCTGGTGTGATAATATATTGTGGGTAATACTGAGTAATTAGGATCTTACTTTTACAGGGGGTATTATGTATTTCTGTTATTTTTAAACCTATCAAATTTTATCACAAATTTAAAAAAAAAGACATTTTTGAAATTAGCTTATCAAGTGCATCACTACAGGAAGAAAAACATTAAATATACATACAATTAGTTCAGTTTTTGTCACAATCTTCCCATTTTATTGTTCTTTCTTTCTCAACATCAGTAGAAGGTGTTTTACACACACTGGTTTGGTTGTGCTGATTTTGTTCCTGGTATTTCCACAATACATTTTGAATCAATTTCTCAGTAATTTTTTACATGAATCTGTATCCAGCTGAGAGCTCTCATTCTGCAGGAATCTTTCTCATTGTGTGTAAATAGTCCTACTTTAAGTGTTGATAGAGAGCTTGGTGAGTTGTCCAAATGGAGATGTATAACATTATTTAAAACGCAACAGTGTTTTCCAAGAGGTACAAATAGAGCTATAATTTATGACACTTCTGGATTGTTTGGAGGCTGGGTAGCATGCCATTGGGCAAGCTATTAAATAGGGCCTGTAATGAATAGCATTATTTTTTAACTATATTGAAACAAGGATCTATGGAACTAATGTTCTCAGAAATGTCGAGTCGCACTTTAAAATATTGGGGTCTGACATGGCAGACAATATTTATGTTTGCATCCTACGAAATCAAAGACCATTTTTAGAGGCAAAAAATTAAATAGGTTTTCCAGCTATCCACAACAAAAATCTGAGAACCTCAGAATATCTGCCACAGGTAAAAATTTCTAAGTTCAGGTAATTTAAACAAAATAATGATCTAAGTGACTTACTGATTTATTGGTGACAAGTAATTAACAAGCGATTTGTTAATACACAGTCAAAATCAATAACAACAATACAGAAGATAAACCACTGTACTAGACATTTTAAAAAGTCAATAAACACATATTTCTAGACACCCTTCTGTAGCCAACGACCTTCTCTCTCTCTCTCTGTCTCACACACACACACACACACACACACTCTCACACAAAGATACAGGTCATGAAGGTTACCTGTATCCCATTGCCCCAGAGTAGGGGGTTCCCTCCATGCTCCCACCCTTCCTTCGGGAGGTGAGGGTGCCCTGACTTTGAGTGCACCTTGCTGACAGGCGCACTGCTGAGGAAGCACTTCATGGGCTCATGCTCGTACAGCCAAGGTGTGGTCCTTGCCTTGTTACTCTGGCTGTTGCACCCTGCAGTACCACCTCACTCAAAAAAGCACAACTGCTCATGCTGTCCCCCTAGAAGGTGGACAATTTCTTGTTCGTCTTTATTTCAAGCTGTCTCATCCTTTGTTTCAAAAGTCATTTTGAAACTGGGTCTAACTGTAGCAATGAGAACTTGCCTCAGAAAGAGATGTTTAGGAAGTTCAATTTGCTTCTAAGAGGAATCCACAAGTACCTATGTCAATGCTTTCCAAGATTACTGGCAGAATTTATATCCACCTTTACTTTAAAAAGAATATTATTTTCAGGCAAGATAGAAAGTAGCTGGGAAATCAGATGGATAGAGTAGGATTATACTTCAGATTCCAGACTTTGAATTTGGGATTCACGTCTCAGGTGTACACACCTGTCTACAGACCTTGTCTAAATCTGTTTTTCTTTAAGTGAACTCAGTGACTAAAATCTGAGTATAGTCAAAGGAAAAACAACAACACAATTAATGGATTTGATTCAGTTGTGCACACACAAGGTACTAATTGTCACTTGAGAGCCCCTTGGTTACTTTACCTCTCCAGTAGCTGCCATTAAAAATGAATACAGATCCCATATATGTCCTCTGAAAAAACTGTCAGTTCATGTAGTTGCTGTTGATAACGTTAAGGCATATTGTCACATTAGGTTCTTACCTGTAGGTCACTAATCCAAACCAGTGGAATTTATGGAACTGTTAAGCAGGTATGGTCTAAACAAATAATACATATGTATGATGTACATGTCCGGCAAGAGACTCTGGAACATAAAACATATTCTGGTGAATATGAGCAGAGTAATATGATCAGACTTCAATGTTTGAATTGGGAGGTTGGACCAGTGTCCCTCCACCCTATAGTCTGTCTTTTTTGTGTATCCGCTTGAGACATTTTAGGGAGAAACAAGACCAGGCTACAGTGAACATGAGACTGGTGTCAAAAGTGACAGCATGGGCAGGGCCAACAGGCCCAGTTCAGACTCAAAAGAGCTTACTCCAGTTTTCTTCTCAATATAATTTAAGAAGTTGTTCATACACTTGTAATCAGAAAGCTGAATTTTTTAACAGAACCAAGCAAAATTCTAGAAAGGTGCTCGGAGATGCCAGCAGGGAATCTCTAAGCATAGTTCTTCTTACAGCTATGTTATTAGTATTTTTGGGACAACTGTAATTTAAAAATACATGCATACATTAAGTAGTCTTGCGTGAAATGATATTTATAAAAGTTATACCCAACATTGCATTGGAAAACCAGGACAGAGTCTTTATTGCTGTAGGACCAATTTATCAGGACCTGTAAAGAAGTCCTGCTGATAAAAATGTGATCGATCTGATAAAGTCTATGAAGATTTCCAAAAGGAATTTTACAAAGTTCATCTCCAAAAGATGATCAATAAACCAAGCAGAACTGGGCTATTCTCATTTTAGCTCTCAATAATCAGGTCTAGGCTCCTTTTCTGATAATCTTATCTAGGGTCCTTTTTCTATGAAAGACTGGACCAGACGGTCTTTTGACTACACCTTATTTATTTATCCGATTTTATCCAAAAACAATCATAGTCTGTCCATTGATCACTTTTTTCTTTTTTGAAAGAATAGGCTGACTCTGATAACAAGAAAGAACATTCTGTACTGTAATTTGTGATAGCTCCAACCTTAATTGAATTTTTAGCAATGACTGTGAGGTATAAAACACAAAGTTCTTCCTGAATAACCAGGAATCAAGTAGCTTAGAAATACTTCTCTTTTATGTTTCAAATATTCCATTTGGATATTTTCTATATTTTCTGAATATTTTTCTATTGAACCATTTATTATTTTATAGGAGTAATTTTTGACATCATAGGTGATATATAGTGGCCAGGGGAATTGCTATTTTACAGAGAAATATAAGTCAATTGAAAAGTTATGAGAGTTCTGATATTACAGTAATTACTCTTAAATATTGTGTTTGGCCTAAATATTTGAATGTGTTTTATATTTTGAACAACATTACAGGCTTTATAGTGGATTTCTTTTCATTATATTTGACTTAAAGAAAGGTTTTCATAATGTCTAGTTGTAGCAGCATGCCGTGGGCGGCATCTGCCGCGACCTACCGCAAACGTCTTCCCTAGCCATGATCGGGCGGCGTGGCTCTGACCCTCAGGCCCAGGCAATAAATCAGCAGAGTCAGGAGGGGCTTTCGGTGTGCTTTTCCAGCATGGTTTATTACGGGTTGACCCCTAAACCCACCACATGCTGAAAGGTGACAGAGACTCAGAGAACCACATGGTAGTCGTGAACTCCGGTTATATGGGGACAGGAAGTGGGGGAACAAGGGGACGGGACAACTCCAGGGCCACTCAGGGAAGAGAAAAGGAGGACTCAGGGCGGAGTTCAGGATGGCAAAACATACTGAGGGGAAGGAACCACTTATAGCAGGGGGGAATAAACCAACAATAAGGAAAAGGGGAATAAACTGAATTTACACATAAAAACACACCGCAATATCTAGTGGCAGGAACCAAAAAATTCTGTCCCCGAAACTTAGGATGCTGTCTTAAATGTTTTGAAAGATGATACATTTGATACATTTAAGAGATAGGAAGTGTATTTACATTATCATTTGGGTAGTATCAGTAACCCATAGTTGCATGTTAATGGTTTTGTAATACTGTAATAGTAAGAACTGAACACTGGTATACTGTGAAAAGTGCACCTTTATAAATCAATTAATTATATGTGGGACAACTATGATGCAAATCCAGGAAAAAGAATGGTAGTAGAAAAATTCCATTGTATGTACTTTGCAGAGGTCTGTATTAAGTCATTTTACTAGGCTTTGAGAAGTTTTACAGGGTCCTGCCTGATCTGCTTCAGTAGGAATAATTCTGGTGTTCTGTTTCCATGGGCAGCTAGAAAGAGAAGATGGCAATCCTGAAAACAAGTGCTTTAAATTTGTCTAAGTCTTATTAAGACTAGATGTCTCTTTTTCATGTGCTGATCATAATATCAACTACCACTGTGGAAAAGCATGGCTTTGTTTCCAAGCAAGGAGACTTTGTTGTAATAATTTAAGTGATTTAGACCATCCTAAAATATATATTATTTAAAGGACTTATTATCCAGTTTGAAATGAATTGATAGACTGACAAAGGGAGTAAGATGATGGCAGGTAAGGTCTTAAGATGCTATTTTACCAAAACATAAAATATATACATCAAAATGTAGACCATATTGAGATAAACCTATTTACACAGTGTTTGATTAGAGGCATATCTGCTTGCTCTCAAAACACAACCATCTTCAACCTGTCAAAGGACCACTCACGTCCAGATGTCACCTTGCATTTACGAAGAAGGCTGTTCGTTTTCACAAACAGATGGCCTCATGTGAATGCTCACGAGAGCTGGTGTCAAAATTTGCAATGACTGTAAGGCTGCAGGGACATGTTTAATAATACCATATAAATCTACACTTTAATTTTCCTCTCTAGCTAAAATATGTTAATTTTATTTTATTTAGAAAGATAAACTGCATGCTGTTGAGATATTTAGGATGGAAATATAAAAAAAATACTAAAGAATAATTTAGTTTTGTTCATTTATTTTTACTTAGCCTGCAATGGCTATCAGAATTCTATTCTACTAAAAAATCCTGAATACCTTTAAGAAATAGCTTCTACTGAAAAGACATCTACAATCAGATACTAAGGCCGAAGGAACTGGATGTTGTAAAAATAGAGAACTATTTTCCACTAATAAAAGATCCTCTCCCAAAACTCTACATAACATCTATATAGTCCTCAATCGACTATATGGGAAAAAAAGTGTTTTAGTAGATACAGATCTCAGAAAGAAAGTAGCTTTTCTAATAGACCCGTAAATAACAAGGAAGGATTGAGAGAAATAAAAGATTTTATGTGATTAAACATATTTTCAAGAAGTGGTAATAGAAAACATCATGGGGAATACAGACATAATAATAAAAAATGTTAAAAGTATATAAGTAAATAAGAAAAAAAAGTCCATCTTAAATAATAGTAGGAAGTGAAGTAGAAAGTGAGGTTAACAGCCAATTAAGTATTTGCTAATTTATTTGCAGACAGGTTTCTAACTTTCATTCTAATAAAAAGCTTTTTAATAAATGTGCAAAAACAAGGCATGTGATGAAAAGTTATGGCAAAAAGTTGCTGCAACAAAGCAATTGATACCCAAGGGAAGGACGAACCCAGTAACTGGGATGATAAAGATTTATTGGGATCAGCGTACTACATTATTTACTTTCTGACTCAAAGGATCTTAGGTAAAGTGATTAGTTGTGCTTTAAATGACCTTTCTGACAAAAAAAAAAAATAAAATGGGTGTAAAGAAAAACAATATTCCCTCATAACCCCTAGAAAGGCTGGGTAATATTGTTATTATTATCATCTAAGGCAAGACTCTTGTGAGGCTAAATAAAATTAGCAACAGAACATTCTTTGTCTTTCATTTCTGTGAAGACTGATTCTGTAGAATTTCAGTTGAGGATCTGGCTGATTTATATATTGTCTGGTTCTTCCATACTCAGTAAGGAAATTTAAAACCTTTTATCTGTGAAGAAATTAGAAAAAAGCAAAGTCTACTTGTCTGACAGGGATACTGAGAGGAAAAATGAGAATGAACATAGAAAGTTAAAATAATTACCTTTATAATTTTCTGTGTTTAGAGAGGGTTGGGGAGGGTGTAAATATTTATTTATTTACTTACTTTATTGGCACTTTTTAATCACTAAATCACTCTGCTGGTTCTGATAAATTACCATTACAATAGAAGCTGCTGAGTTACATGCTGCATTGCCTCCAGAAGGATCATAATGGAAATTCAGTGAAGGAAGTTAAGACCCCACGTTAAAAAAAAAAAAAAAGAAAAACAAACCACCCTAATTTTTATGCAACAAGATGTTTTATTAACTTCTTAATTTTTTACAAATAATAATGTTCATGTGATATTGACACTGACCAAATGAGGATGTCCTATATCTGAACTAGTAAAACTAGGCTGCCTTCCTAGTTAGAGATGAGAAAAAAATATGTTTTTTTTTTTAATCCTAAATTATATGTTGATATTTGATCAGATGAGTTAGATAGCATGCTTCCCATATTTTGTTTTGTTTTATATTACCCCTTGTCCAAGGATTAGGGATATATGATACATCTCAAAGATTTAGACAAAGATTTAGACTATGTAGACATTGGAGATACCTACAAATTAGTTAATTTTTGATATAATATTGAAATCTTTTGAATATAGTATGAATTATATGTTAGTAAGGTCACTTTTCTTAATCCTCAGGATGCAAAACTAGGAGGGCTAGCTGAGTTTGATTAGTCACTAGTAGGGTAGTTTAACTGTTTAGTCTAAGATTAGATTAATACCACCTGTTATGCCAAAAACTACCAAAATTTAAACACTTAGTGTTAAAAGCCAATTATTGAGATATGTCTCAACCCAAATTAAATGCAAACTAGACCATATGCCAAAGTCAATAGTCCACAATTTATTTCACAATGAATGTGAGGCAGAAAGATGGGAAGAAATAGAAAATGTAGAGATAGAGTTCAAGCAGAAGACAGCCACCACCATCACTGTTCTGTTGGTCCTTCTTCTCCTTGGGCTTCCAGGTGGTGGGGGTCATTCAAAATTTTTCAGTATTTATGCGTTTTAGCAAAGGAATTAATACTCATTGGCTACACAGCTTTCTTATTCTATTGATTCCCTCACTTTTAAAGCTAGTCCCATGCTCAGTCCTTCTTCCATTGAGTTGGTGCGTTTCTGTTGCTGATGGCTCATGAGTCAGGGGTTGTGATCTCCCCCTGTTGGATTGCCTCTCACCCGTTCAGAGCTGATTTCATCGTAGCTCCTGAGTTGGCTTTGCTTGTGACCCATAAATTCTGCATTCCTTGTGTCCATTACCAGTGATCCATTCTTCACCCCCACCGTTGTTAACCTCCAGCTAGGTCTGAGATAACACCTGGACAATTGTAACCCCTTTACCTTTTCTTATCCCAGCTGTTGTGGCTTATCTTCCTGTCCAAGTTCCAGGTATTCAGGGAACCATATCTGGGGGAGCTTCCTTGGTTGTTGTTAGTCTCAGATACCATCTCTCCCATAACTTGGGGTGATTTTGTTTGACCAGTGATATGTGTATGAACAGTTGGTTCTTTGCACGTTTTGCCAGTGTGAATTTCTGTTTGGATGCAGTACCAAGGTCGTGCTAACCAGATCTCACCTCTGCCAGGTCTGGAGTTAGCATCATCCTGTCACTCCCTTTTGTGCTTATCTCATGGCAAATTCCTTCTGTGGCCTTAACAGTGCTTGAGATACACAACTGTGATCTTTAAGTCCTTACATTTGGGAAAAGATTTTTTTTTATGCTATATTTGTGCTGAAATGGTAAAAAGGAAATAATGATAAATGTTTTAGTTTTAGATTGCAATGATACCCAGCTGCAAAAATGTGTAAAAAGGAAAAGGAAAATTATTGAAGCAGTTAGTCACAATGGCATAGAGAGATACATGGTTCTCTTTTCATGCAAACTTTGCTACAATACATGTGAATAATTTTCTCCACTGGGAATGAATTGTATTGTCTGATACCCCAATTATATGTATATCAGGATTTTTTGTCCTCTTTTAGATCTCTCTCTCATTTGAGATTCTATCTCTTTTGTGACTTTTCATCATTAACAAAGCTGAAACAGTAGACTTTTCTATTATAAAGAATAATCTCATTTCCTATGAGCATTAAATTATACACTGAATGCATTGATCTTTTGCCATACCTACACCTAACATCTTTTCTCTCTTCCGCATGATGATATACAGAACATTCCTGTTCTGTCTTAACTTAGAATGAAGATGAAAGTTCTTAACATATTTTCATTAATTTACAAGTGAATGAGCATGGACTTGTCAGTTTACTTCTAATTGAGATTCTAAAGCAAAAGACAAAAAAGAGAATACAGATAAAAAATTTTATCTTTGTGTAGGAAATAAATCGCTGTCTTCTTCCATTAATGTCTCTGGTATAGGTAAGAGTGCTGGAAGGTAAGCCAAAGTGTCATTTCCTAACCGTGCATTTACCTGTTAATTTTCTCCCTATACCTGTTTTGGACCACCACATCCAGCTGTTTCCAGGAGAAAGAATGGGCATAATCTTGGGGGGCTATTTAATTGTAAATTCTTCTCCCAAAGTCAGTATGGATGAAAACGGCTTCAAGTTTAGGTTTCCTCTACCTACAAAGTACTCCAAAGAACTCAGTTCCAGGCTTTGCACTTCTACACATCCTTACTTCTCACCCAAAGGCATGCAACAAATTTATCAAAGTAAAAAACATTGACCTACCAGTGAAGTACTGTGTAGCACTGCCAGTGTTTTGTACACTTTGAGTTGAAATATATGTATAATCATAGTTTCATAAAATCGTTAATGTTGGAAAAGACCTTTAAGATCACCAAATTCAACTGTCAACCTAGAACCACCACCATCCTCAAGTACAACTCCACCACTTCCCTGGTCACTCTGTTCCAATACTTTACCCTTTCCATTATAAAATATTTTCTAATATCTAAACTAATACTTCCATGGTGCAACCTGAAGCCATTTCCCCTCTTCCTGTTAGTTGTTAATTGGCAGAAGGACAAACACCCACCTCACTACAACCTCCTTTCAAGTAGTTGTGCAGAGTGATAAGGTCACCCTTGGGGCTCCTCTTCTCCAGACTGAACAACCTCAACTCCCTCAGCTGCTTCTCATTGTGCTCCAGCTTCATTGCCCTTCTCTGGACACACTCCAGCACTTCAATGTCCTTCTTGTAGCCAGTGGCCCAAAAATTAGGTGATCCCACCCCTATACTCAGGCCTGGTGAGGTCACATCTGGAGTGCTGTGCCCAGTTCTGGCCTCTTCGGTGCCAGACAGACGTGGGGCTCCTGGAGCAGGTCCAGCAGAGGGCAACAAAGATAGTTAAAGAACTCGAACATTTCTCTTTTGAGGAAAGGCTGAGGGAGCTGGGCCTGTTCAGCCTTGAGAAGAAACTGACTGAGAAGTGACCTCATCAGTGTCAGTAAGCATCTGAAGGAAGGGTGTTAAGAAAGTTCTTTGATCATTTCCTGCTGCGTTACGGGGCTTCATTCTCCTCCCTGTCTGTCTTTCAGGTCAGGGAGCTGGGTACCTTGACAACCACTGGTCTTGGTCTTGTTATTAAAAAGTGAGGAAAAGAAGGTATTAAGTTCCTCAGCATTTTTCTTGTCCTTTGTCGTTATGTTTCCCCCTATATCCAAAAAAGGATAGAGATTCTTCTTGGCCTCCCTCATGTTTCATAGGGTATCAGATATTAACTCAAAGGACACCAAGGGCCAAGGATAACAAAGAGACTGTCTGAGAAAATCAGATTCTTCTGTTTATAAATCTATATCTGCCAGAGAAAGAGATTAAAATCTGTGCAAAATTTCAGTTAAAAAGAGTGCGACAGCAGAGAAACTGAAAAGCCACAACTACAGGCTTATGTTCTTTGTTCTTATCTTCAGAGGCACACCTGATTCACAGACTTCATAAGCTTCTGTCTCTTGGGAAGCCATGTTTAAGATAGCAGCTGAAAACAACATGACAGCTTGAAATCCACTTGGCTTCCTAGGATACTTTTAAAAACGTTACTTTTATGAGGAGTCCACTCTTGGCACTGAGGCTGCTGTAATCCTGAAGCCTAATAATCCAAATGAATGGCAATGTTCCTTTTCCACCTGTATTCACACTGTATTTTCTACCTATATCCACAGTGTATTCTCCTCACTGCAAATTGCTGGTAAATTAGATGAGTCTTAAGGTCGAGATCCCAAGAGTTACTTATGTAACAAGAGCAGAAATTTAAACTATATTTAATAATCCAAGCCCAAAATTCAGATTTTACTTCTAAGGCATTTAATTTTATACATCGTTTAACTTTACATAGTCAGATGGATTTTTTTATCTAGTCTATGCTTCTTTACAGGTTGCAGTCACATATTGGGTAGAGATGCAGCCCGTGGAGGGCCATGTTGGACATTGAGACTGGGAAGAAGCAAGGTGGGAGGAAGTTTTGGGTTTATTTTTCAGCATCTACACTGTTATTAATTGGAAATAAATTAAATTCATCTTCTTTACGTTTTTTCTGTTTTGCCCATGACCATAACTGGTGAGTGATCTTCCTCTCCTTACCTCAACCCATGAGTCTTACATCCTATTTCCTCCATTTGTTCTGCTGATGGGAAGTGATAGGGAAAAAAAAAAGAAACTTAAAAAGAAATCAAAGAAGTCATAGGAAAAAATGTATTGCCTGTTTTAAAGAAGTTGCATCAGGATTTCTTTTGAAAATTCTTGTCAAAATGGATCAGTTTTGGTTTTAAGTCTAAATTCAAGGTTTCATTAAGACATATGAATTTAATAGAAGTCTTGAATTTTTGTAAAAATATTTTAATAATGGAAAACTGCTGACTTGCATACTACTGGTGATTATGTTTGTTGTTTCCCAGCTGACCTATCTTTGAAGTTATACCTTTGATTATAAGCAGCAGACACAGTCACAATTCAAAAAATCAATGTAGGAGTTGAACTGGTTGGCTGTATCATAGGAAAAGATGTACACCACAGAGAGTCAGAAAAATTTATAAAAGCCTCTGGTAACTAATTAGACACCAAATAACTCCTTTGTATCACAGAAATAGCATTTCTGGACAACTTTTTTCCCCTCTCTTTTGTTGCTTTTGTTCTATAATAAATCAGGTGAGGAAGAAAGAGTTAAGTTGGATTTTCTCCAAAAAAAAAAATCTATGACAGTATCTCTTTTTCAAATTTTTGCTCCTTTAACGAGCTGAAAATGTGCCTTTCAGCCACCTCAAGTATTTGAAGTATTTATGCTACATTATGTTCAGGGAACATAAGGAAGGTTCTCCAAAAAATTGTGGAGGCACTGCCAGCTCTCTCTTGGGCAATGCTACTGGAACTGCAGTTTCCTGAGTGCTCTTAGTGCCTTTTCACTAAGCCAGAAAGAAAAAAATAATAATAAAAAAATTGTTATGTGGGGAGATTGGGGAATTCAGGAGTATGTGGAAAGAAAAAAAAAATGAAAGAGTTAAAAATATGCTGGACAGAAAACACAGAGGAGAAAATTCCATTTAACATGTATATGTAAAGTAAAGAGAAGTTAGAGCAATATTTGTATTTTATGAAAGAAATGTGCAATTAGAACAAATGGAGTTGTCAAAGTTTATCATAATTCCAGGTTCACATGCTGAAGAGTGGTTCACAGCAGAATAGAACTGGACTTTTAAAATTTGCATATTTACACTTGAATATGCAAGTCAGATAATACTTTGTTCCCTTTGGCTTGCCACTTCTGTTTTATCAGCTTCTTATTTGGTGAGTGGCTTTTGCAGACTATTACTATTCTCAGTATAGCTTCTCTCTTTGTTCAACTGCTACTCAGTATACACAAGGAAGGCTTGAAAAGAATAAGAATCTTAGAGTTTTTTTCCCACCTTCCACCTTTTTCTATTGATCTGAGAGATAAAAAGAAGCCATCAGCTAATCAAAGATGAGTGTTTGACCCTTGGTACCAAGTAAATCCATAATAATTAATTTATGCTTCTTGTTTGGATAGATTTCTTGAATACACAAATATGCAGACTGAGTTTCTCAAATCTGAAATTATAATGCCCTTTCTATAATTATGAATTCCACTTCTGGGAATAGGAGTAGACTTCTGATTCAAAAACAGTACATGTAGGGAGAGGAAAAAAAAAAATCTAAGTTTCCTGTGGGGAACAGTTCAAGTGAAAACAAATTGAGAACTAGTGCTCTTTCAGGCCAGTTGGCAAATCAGGCCCTAGCTGCTGTTTTTGAGTCTGTGAAGTTCAGCACCTGCAGGAGATAGAAACATAATTATTATTTATGTACAGGTGAGTTTCTGAGGGTCTAGGGAGCTCTCAGATCTACAAATTTGAATTTTTTGCTCCTGGACTCATATATTCTGCAGAACCTACGATATTGCTTGTTGACTTCCGGACCTGTTTGTCAACTTCTGCTTCTGACTGACCAGTAGAAAATTGAACATATTGTATTTCTGTAAGCTTCACTTTCAATCAGGCCTCCATCCATACTCACTGATTCTTAGATCATGTAGACAATAACAGCAATAACAAAATATTTCTTCCCTAGGACTGAGCCAATTCTTATTTAGTTCTTTGCGAGCTCCATGCAGTGACTCACAGCCCTAGTTACCAACCTCCACACAGCTGTCTGTTCATACTAAGCACGTATCTGTTTCCAGCCTGATTGGGGTTCGCTGTTTAATCTACTGCCACCCAACAGAGCAGATAAGCGATATTTTTGTAGTCAGCTGTAGTCCTGCCCAGCTGGATCAGAAAATGAAGTGCAAAAGGCCATATAAGTACTCTCAGCCATTTTTTGACTGTGTGAGAGATTTTTTTTACCACATCATACTCTTGTTAAATCAGAATGGTAACAGTGTCTACCTGCAAAACCCATTGACACTTGGTGAGGAGGAGCAGTGTGTCAGTCGCAGCACATTGCAGGCAGGATCTGAGGCTCTTGAGTTGCAGAAATTGTAATTGAATACATGGAAATGTAGTAATGATAAGCCTACAAGCAGCAGAAGATAATATTGATGATATTCTGTCCAGGAAAACAATTTTAATGTCATTTCTCGCATAGATTTCTTCTGGCTTTTGTTTGATAAAGAGTAAATGGCATGAGGGAGAAGCTGAAGTATACCAGAAGATTCTGATAGGTAGCAAAAGAAAAACATTTGCCCAAATCATCCACATTAACATAATACACTGAAGAATAGGCAGTTGTAATGATTTTTAAAAATACTGACATGCTGAAGGGAATAACAGTTACCATCTCAGCTGACAGCAGCTGCCAACAGTGTGTGTAATAATTTTTTATACTCTGTGGTACCTACAATAAGCAGCAATTTTGTAGGTGCTAGGAATGCACCAAAGAATTTCAAACAAAAAACCTTTTTATTTTTCTCCCATAGAATTCCTCCTTATTATGACAACCATAGCAACGGAGTCAAAATCTTGATCATAGAAGTGATGGCTGCATATTTATAAGGTCCATAGCTCTTGTTCCCCGCTGGATTTTGTGTCATTTCAGTCAGAAAATTGCCTCCAGACAAATGCAATAATAAATTGGAGAAATCATTTTCTGCCTTTTCTTTCACTGTGGTGAGCCTGAACATGTAGGAAAGTGAAAAGATAACGGTCATCATGAAGTGCTTGCTTTGGTAGTGCTAAAATCATCTAGCCAGTGCTTGTTTCATGACAAAGCTGAGTCTTCACAGGACAAAATCCCACCAACAATTAGTTCTTGCCATGATATAGTAAGAGAATTAACTTTTCCTTTGAAGTAAATTTAAAAGTACTAAGATCTTGTATATGTTAAGATTTCTAAACTGTAGACACATTTCTGAAAAATTTGATTACATTCATTTAAATTATCTGAAATCATTAGTGCAAGGTGGAATAAATAATTGCATGTCTGTAACATGAGGTTTCTAAAACTTGGAGTAGGTGCCTAGATTTTTTTGACATTTTATGAGTAACGATTACTAATTATCCATCAATAGATGGATTAACAATAATTTTAAATTACTGAGTTCAGAGTTACATACAGCTGATCACAAAGTAGTGCCAACCATCATTATTTAGCCCCTTTCTGGTGATTGGGAAGCTGAGTCAGAATTTCAAGTAATCTTGTCTGAATTACTTGTGTTTACAGTAGAGAAAATTATTCTGAAGATAGAATTATAAATGTGTTCTTAGAAGAAGTGATTAGGGTCACAGCCTTGTCAGATATATACAGTTACTGCTACAAACAAAGAATAAAGGAATGGAAGAGCTTTTCTTCCAAATAATTTTTTTTTTTTCCTCAGCTACATTCAAGTATAAATTTAATTGCATTACTTTACCATTTAGCAAACATTGTGTCTCAGCTTCTGGTCGTCCAAAACACAACTGCCCAGAGGTGATAGGTGAGAGAGTTTTCATACACAGAGTGCTTAATAAATGTTAAATACCTTAGCGAGGTCGCATTTCTCCACGTACTGCCATAGGTTAATAGTTGGTAATACTTGTTTCTACAAATTGTCATATTCATTAAAAAAAAAAAAAGAAAAAAAAGAAAAAGGAGAGAGTCACCAAGGTGAAATATGGCCTTAACCAGTTTGTTAATCTGCAGCTTTTTAATTTGTTCTCTAAGGGACAAATTTCGATAAAATAATTGCAGACTATGTTTACTTTGTAACATCTATCTATACATAGAGTTACTTATTTCAGCGCATCATCAGAGTTGTGCAGGAGTACTGTCTTGAGAGCTCTTACTTGCCTTATACAAAGTGATCATGTGAAAATTACCTTAATGGTAAAAATCACTGTATTTATAAATTTATATTGTCTAGATTCAAAACTGTAATACTTTTCTGCACTGTGTTTGTAAGTCAAAGGAATCTAGCCATCTCCTTTCACTAAAGAAAAACAAGGATAAAGTATTTCTTTGGTATATTTACAAAAACACAATAAAGTCCAGTTTCTGATAAAACAGGATAAATTAATTAGATGACATTATTTCTTTTCTCCAGATCTAAGCTTCACTTTTTGATATTGTTTTACAATATAAATTTTTCTCACACTTTTCTTTATGAGTCAAGCTAGAAATGCCTTTCTCACTGTGTCTTACTTTCTTTGGTAGGTGAGATTTTAGTGAAAAAACTTTCTCTGTCATCAAGATATCTCTTTCTGTGTCAGGAAATGGCACAATTTTTATTTATTGCTTTTTGGTTCTGTGAGTTTTCGGGTCTTGTATAAATGACATACACAAAATATAATTTCTTTTTTTTTTCTTATTAATTTTTGGGCTGCTTTGAGAAGATTCATTATTTAGCCTGATGCATAGATAGTTATGTAACTAATAACTTATTGCCAACTAATCTGTGTAAAGGCTTTTCTTGAACCTATTGAAGTTAATGGGAACTTTGTCATTCACTTTGGTGACACCAGAATTTTATTGGAAAGTTGTTTTCTGTATCTCTGTGATAATGTTTCTTTCTGTCAAGACAGAGAAGATCTAATAAGTAATAGTGGGTAACTGTTGCTTAATGGAGAGCTCTCATTTTGAAGTAAGAACTTTTGTATTAAAATATATTTCTGCAGCTAAGGAACTCAATTTGCTTTATTCAGAGATTAGATTATTTGAAATATATTGATAAAATCTTATTTATTTCCAAAAGATTTAATGACTAAAGCTTAATTCAGTGAAAAGGCTCTACAAAAACAGTAGATTCATAGCCAGTGCTGTCTAGTTGTACAAATATACATTCAGGACAATTATACAATTATATATACAATTTCTTCAGTGGGCTAATTATTATGCAGCTTGGTAAAAGTTTATGATTATTTCAGTTAGTATCAAAGGATATTTAGATATTCAAAAATCAAGAAGGCAGACAACTAAACTATATAATCATTCCCGTACGAGTGACTGCTGAATCTATCATTCTCCATATGAAAATCGTGAAAGAGGGAGCCATAAGGATTGGAGATATTTTCCCTATTAGAATGGAGAAAACCAAAAGGATCATTGAAAGTACACAAGATGAAAACTGTAATGTGAAGCAGTTGCTAATTTTCTCTTAACTAGGGCAATGTGAAGTGCTCTGTGTGGTTGCTGATAGAGAAACCACTTTCAAAACACTGAGGCAACAAATGCAAGAAAGCAAGAAATTAATCACTGACTTATTTTTGGGTCAGCTGGTTGCTGACCATACTTTTATGCCACCTTTTAAACCATGCAGTGGGGAAGTTTGGGAAAAGGTTTAATGTATTAGGTTGCACTGTGGATGCCTGAAGAGGCATGTATTCAAATGTGCTACATGTACCTCATCACAGGGCTGAACCATTTATGAGCAACTTAAAGAATCCAGATCATGTCTTTATCTTACACAATGGGCATATCTTCCCAATAATGGAGATTTTCTAAACATAGCCAATAATTAAAAATTTTATTTTGTCTAGAATACCAGCGGTAATGTGTTAATTTAAAAAAAAACAAGGTGAAGGAGCTGGATTGTAATCTTGTATTAGGGCTTCAGCAAAAGAAATACACTGATATGACACTTCACTGAAGTCAAATTTATGCACGTTTTCTACTGGCACCAATCTTGTACTAGAAGCTGGTTTTAACAACTTGGCATCCCCAGGGAAAATGCAGGTATATGAGTCACCTGAATGACACAGAAATAGCAGATGTTCAGCGAATATCTAGTCTCTTTACTCCATCCTATTCGATGTGTTAAATTTAAAGCAATTTTTTATAAATCAAAGCAGTTCTATTTGCTGTTTGTACATCAGACCATGACATCTGCTCTCTCAGATGCTAAGATATGAAGTTCTCTGCTGATTTCTATATCCTAATCTGTTTCTAGGATTCATTACATATTCCCTGCTTTGACATTTTAGTTTCAGGGAACTGCAGCATAGTTTGATTCATATCACTGAAAGAGTATTTTTATGCATTGGTGAATTTTTGACCCTTAAAATTCAGTGGAATATTCCAGCGTGTGCTTTTTAACTAAGAAGTGTCTGTTTAAAATACATTCACTTAACACACATGTAGGGAATTTGCACAACACACGGTTATTTTTGTTCTGTCCCACTATTATAGAACAGTCTAGGACAAGCCAAAATAATCAAAGTCTACAAGTTATTTTTCCACAAAATTATTTCCCATTTACTCTCTCACTTTTCTAAGTGATGCAGTAGTTCATACTAGCTTGGAAAAAAACAAAAACCAAAATCCACCTCCAACCCAGAGCTCTCCACATTCGTCTATTTTGCTTTGTGCAAGATAGCAGAACCCAGTTTGATATTGCAGCTTTAGTGAGCATGGCAGATTGTTTTTCAATTTCTGTGTATGCAGTGTTCACAAGTCTTTTTTTACCCACCTTAAGCCAAAAAATACACCCTGTTTAACCTGCATTATTGATTTTCAATTCAGAGGTACTTTCATGATGACAGTGTGGTTGCTGAAAATTTCAAAATGTACATAGATTAATAAATGATTTTTATTTAGGAAAAGAAAATTAAGACTAGTGGTATATTATCTATATTTAGCATTGAAACTTCTATAATATTAGCTGGCAATTTAAGTATATATTACATATTGTTTAAGTAAGATGTTTGATTGGAATAGGAGTGTTGGTGCCTTCATGTGTTTTGTGCTGACTTGATGGTTCAAATTTGTACTTCTTATCAGCAACATCTTGTTCCCTGAACCAAATGTCCTCAACACATCTGTGGTTCAAAGATGTCCATAAGCACCTGAATGGGCTCATTACCTGCTCCAACATATAGTATGCACCTTACTAAGAGCTTGTGCTTTAGTTTGCTCTCAAAAAGAATCTAGTCTCTGGAGACGAAAAGCTTCAAAAAACCCAAAGGAAAATTAAGTAAATGGAGATGAACTGTAAATTCAATTTAAAAAATTGCACTCTGAATCAAAATGCTAATGTAGACACAGCCACTAATAAGTGATTCATATACAGGTTTATGAATACAAAATTTTGATAGAGCCTTACTCTATTATTGAAACCAAGTAGAGAGATAGTGAGAGACCACATTAAAAGACTGACAAATCAGGCTGTTTTCAAGTCTCAAATCCACACTACTACATTCATTAACAATATATTTTAACAAACTATGTGTTCATACACAGTATTCATCATCATTACAACATATAAAAACCATTAGTCTTTAAAAATATTCTACATTGCCTGCAAGTATACTTTACCATGTAGACAATAATCACACAATTTTGACAGTTAAAGTCCTTGGTTTCTTCTTTCTGCTTAAAAAGGGTTTGTTCCTAAAATGGTTATTACATGTCTTCCACTTCCTGCCCCAATATTGTATCTTTTTGTATTTCTTTTCTAAATTCTCTCGCTCTTTTTTTGTATTTGTATCCTACCACTTGTATGGTTTGTACAAATGTGTTTGATCTAAAAAAAAAGAATCGTATTTTGAAGAGGTTTAAGGTTAGATGTCTTAAAAATTTATAAATATGTTCTTGGAAAATAAAAACAAAAACATACTCAAGATTAACTAGCTAAGATTAAAGGTAGTTGATGACCCCAATGAATTTTATTTAAGTTACAAAGACAGAAGTTTCTAAAAAAGTACTTATTGCTTAATTTGATCTATCTATTATGTGAATTCAAGTTTTTTCTGTTTTGAAATTATTGCTACTGAAAAAAAAAAAAGATTTAAAGTAAGCACAAACTCAGCTAGCTACATGTTTTAATCTGCTGATGGGACTTTTCTGGCTTGAAGTAATTTCTTAGAAATTTGACTTCAGATTAATTCAATATAAATTTGTGTTGTGTAAATTCAAATATTTTTCCTTATTTTGAATTTTACATGTAGGAAAAAAAAGACAAGTACTATTTTCTTATTCTTAAGAAAGACTTCTCTAATCACCTTGGAACTATAATCCAGACCTCTGTAAAACACATTCTTGTGCTTTTTTTCCAAGTGTAGGTACTTGGGACTAGCTGCCAGATGATCAGGAGCTCTCAGAAGTTTCTGTTCAAATTCAGTGTAAGAATCTCTCATCCTTTATTTATCAGCAGGAAGACATTATTATTCTGCAACTTTTGTTGCCTGTGGTGATGCCGTGACCCATATTGAGAAGAGGCAGTATACTTTAAAATAAAAAAGAAATAAACGTACAAACCTCTTTAATTACTAAAAGTATTAAATTGATCTGGAAGATAAATAAAAGGCAATAGACACCTTCAGGATTGTCTGTAACTTCACCAATTTTCTCTATTGTGCTATTTTTTGAATTGTTAAAAATAATTATAGGTATTTTCTATGAAGAATTGGAAACTCCCAGGTGTCCAGGAGAGGCTGGAAGAACAGAAGAAAAACCCTGCTGGGCCAAACTAATGCTCCCTTCAGCCCAGACTGGTGTCTCTGACAATGGTAGTAAGACACACTGTTCAGTTTGATCACTTTCTGCAATAGGTTTACCTCATGCTTCCAGTACAACTTCTGTTTTGGAGTTTTACTAATCTTTCTATGACCTCTTCATGAACTTGTTGTCCATTGGATTGGCCCGATCCATTTTTTTTCTTAAATTTAGCATACTGCCTGCCTTCATAGTGTCCTGCAGGAGCAAACTACAGTTCATATCCTCTGTGTCGAGTACTCTGTCATATTTATTCAAATCAAATTCTTGGTACCTTAACAGAATGCTTCCAGTTCTGTTTGAGAACAGCTAATCAAGGTTCTTAATGAATTTGTAAACGTCTGTCAAAATCATCTTCATTTTTTTCCTCTCTGAATTGAGGAGTACCATCCTTTACAGCACTTCCTTACAAAGCAACATCTTCTAAAATAGTTATTTTATATTATTTCTCTAACTATTGTAAGTTCTTCTTAGAACATGGAGACCAGGACTATTATGATGACAAAGTTGACAAAAATTATTTTACCTCTTTGACATAACCATAGCTTGAGTACTATAGTGCCTTCATGAGGAAAGTCCAAAAATGCAGTGATTCTTCATGAGCCTATGGTTTCAGGTCTGTAACTGTATTATAAATAGTATTTTAAAAGTTATTTCATTTTAACAGTGTTATTTTAGTTCAGATATTTCCTCCTAATAATGCAATTTTTTTAAAGTCAATGTCAGGGTATTTCTTCATTTTCAAGTTGCCAGCAGCCTGAAGCCTCTCTCTTGCAGGAGAAAAAAAGAAAAAAAGCACAGCACGAGTATCAGCATATAAGACTGATATAAATAAGGAATTACTGTGCAAGGATCTCTAACTTGGTATACACTCTGCAGCATAAAATAAATTCCAATAATCCATAACTCAATGTTTTATGGTTTTCAATCATTAAGAAGAGTGGAAAAATCACCCAGGCTCTTACTCTAATGCTATAATTCACATTTTTAAGGCAAGAGTTTTGTTATTGACTTGATTAATGAAGATGCAATTCTTCACTTCTCACATATTTTCTGCTTTTTTAGAAGACAACTGGAATAATTTTAAGACAACAAGGATCAGAGACATCTGTTGTCTGTTTATGAAATATAAGTCATAAGTGGCAGTT
>WEKY01018014.1:35453-59615 GCA_013390045.1 Picathartes gymnocephalus | reverse complement strand
TTCCAGAAAGTGTTGCAGATCTTTATTTAATCTACCCACTCAGTGTGTGAACTTGAGAATTCACTTCTGCCTGTGCACTGCATGGGGAGAGAAAAAGGAGCAGAAAAGGTTTGCCCATGACTGTAGACCTACATTTGCAAGCTTTCCCCAAGCTGTTCTGGAATTCAAGCTTTTTTTTCCCTGACAGTTTGTAAGTGTGTATAATTCAAGATGCTCACATTTAGATGTTGGCAACATGATTGTTACTTCAATATTTTTGATGTTTCATGGTCAGCTTCTTTCATCTGTAGCATACCACAATTAGTGAAAAAACCAGCACATAAGTGCTTTGAGTAGAAGTGTTTCATTTGTAAATCCCCACACAACGAGGAAATGAACATGGGTAATTTGAACAGAGTTTAATGAGAAGCAGCAGACTGATCCATTCACATTGGCACAGACTTCTGCAGTTCATAATTCAGTGCCTAAAACAAGCATTTTGCTAACTAACTTGCTATATAGATTAAACTAAAAGGTTATTTTGATTAACATTTGTCATTTGTCATTTTGTCAAGTGAACTAAGAAAGCATAATTTTAATTCTACAGACGCTTATCTTTATTAACAGCTCAAAACTTACCAGAGGGTTACTTTATTTTTCTATTCCACATAAAAATACCTTGTTGTTTTGAGAACACTGACTAGTCAGTCATTTGTGTCTACCCAGTATTCATTTAAGAATGATTTATTCATTGTGATTAGTAATCAGATCTGGGTAAGAGACATAAAAAAAATGTAAAAATATTCCTCTGTCTCTGAATTATTTCTTGCTTTTAAGGCAGAGGAAAAGTAAAACAGGTCATCAAGAAATTAGATACATAAAGATGAGAGGTGAGATAATGAGCTCATTTGCATTGCATTCAGGATTTGTTTTGAACATCAAAACATGAGATCACAAACCAGTCAACATTTAAATACTGCCAGCTATATGAAAGGCTAAATCAAAAATGGGCTTTGTTTTTTTTTATTCTCTAACAATTATTCTCTCACTGGATGTTTTCTGTCTTTCATTTGGTGATCTCTGAATGTGAAGTTCTGTCATCTATTTTTTATTTCTTTTTTAAAAAACAAACCGGTGACCCAAACTCCATAAGTAAATTAAGCCTACTGTAAATAGCAGCTAGTGGAGAGTAGAAGAATAGAAGGTATGTTAGAAGTGAAGGTGTTGGGTTATTCAAAGAAGCTCTCCTTTAAAAAACACTTTACCGCTGGTACAGTTCAGTTGGGCAAATGAAAATTGTTCTACATAACAGATAAACAGACCTAAGGTAACAGACCTCAAATACAGTTTTCCCATGCTTTAGAAGGTATTTATAGGCCTTTCAAAGTAGTGCTTACATCTAGTCATCTGACAGATATACTATTCAGACTTCTGTGAGGGCAGAAGGAAAAGGAAGGGCTTCTTTTCTATATTGGGGCTTTACAGTCTGCCACAGGGTGGTGGAGAATAGACAGGACAGCTGTACTTGCCCTGTTCCAGGAATAAGCGAAAGGACAATCTAAGCTTGCTGTTAAGATGGTGGAGTGTATGTTGGCACGTATCTTAGGGTGTTGCCAGTAAGATTTCCATCTTTATCCTTCTATTCCTCTCCCATTTAATTTCTTTGTAGAGGATAAGTTGCTTCTCCATGTTTTATCGATCAGATTACTTCTCATATCTTTGGTAAGTCTGGACATGGGTTGTACATCTCTTAATTCCCCTTCTCCAATTACTTGGATGAAACCTTCTTGCTCTTTCACAGCAGAGAAATTCATATTCTGAGCAGAACCAAGCAAGAACCTATGGTTTCATCAGGAGTTTCCTTTCCTCTCATTCCGTGAACAGTCAGAAAAAGCTGTGGCAATTTTGGCCTGCTGTGATAAATGATAGCTCAACTGGCTCATTGTTATAGTGGAGGAGGGAGCTTAAAGACATAAGAGGATAACCTTTCAGGGATGCACAAATTTGCTCAAATAAATAACATCAGGAAAGGGCACCATATTTTTCCTTAGGTTTTTTTTTTTTTCCGGTGTCTGAAACTAACGCATGCCCTAGCTACTACAGTACTGTAAAGTCACTTGATTTTCCATTATCTAGGTTATCTGTTCAAATTCGGTCCAAGTTGTCACCTGGCCCAATCTGCTGTAAATTAGGTGTGCTTGACTAGGAGTACTGTCATATACTCAGCAACCATAAGTGGAAACACAAGCTCTGCCAATATAAAAATGGAGACAGAGACAAAAACTAAAGTGATGAGAGTAAAAAGCAGTTCAGGTGAATTTTTGCAGAAAGCTTAAAGGAACCTCTAGTCAGCCTCACTGATAAAGCTGCTATTCCTGCTTGCAATCTATTTTCCACTGAATATAATCAGCAAAACAAACACAAAATAATCTTGTTAGTTGCAGACTGCTGTGCTGGCACCTGAACAGCACCTAATGTGCCAGCTGCTGCTTTGTTTTGTTTTGTTTGTTTGTTTGTTTCTTGCAGTATTAATGGATTTTACATCACTTTTATTATCCAGTGAAAACATAAAAAAGACCATTCAGGTTGTGTGGATGCCAAGGTGGTTTTGTGGATAAATTTGCCTGCATAGCATCCATTTTTGGAATTGGTGATCATTCTATATTTTCACTTGATTGCACCTGTACAAAATATGTGGCCGGTTAACTGCTTTGAGTGGTCATGAGGAATCCACTCTGGGTTTTGTAGGGGTACCTATACTCTACACAGAGCATCACTTTACAGCAGGTACTCTGCTGGATTTCTGTCATCACCCTGAGCTATCATTCTATGCCTCTCTTAATCCTATCTTCCTTTCCCCAAAAAAGACTGGTTTCAAACACGCAAAACTTTTTCATGATAAGATGAAAGAAAAAGTATGAGATTTTTATTTGCATCAGCATTTAAGATAATTTGTTTTTGGTTTGCTTTCACCTCCTCAATGGGCTTTCTCAGATATATTAGTATCTTCCTTTCATGGACAGTGATAGTAGTGTGAGAAAATCAGATATTGGATTATTTTGACCCTTAAGAGAGTAATCGGAAAAAATACTCATAAATGTGAAAGCTGAGATATTAAGGGTTTTGTTAAATTTGGTTGGACAGACTTGGTTTACAGATCATATACTCTCCCAGGTGAAATTAGTGGTAATTTCTAAAGCAGGTAAGGGATGAATTTTAGGACTTGGAAGAATTTCTTTATAGCTGTGGAGGAGAAAATCTCATAGCTAAGCACTAGTTATGGCCTTTGTGCACAAAATGACTCTTGCTTATCAAATAATTCTCCTAACTCTCACATATATAATAAGCATAGATCTTCATATACCTTTTAGCATTTACAGTGTCTGTGGGGGTTTTAAAAATCATAGCACCATAATTTAGATGGGAAAAATTGATTTATTTTTATTTTGTATATTGTCCAGAGACCTTCCCTCAAGTAACAATCAATTTCATATTTCTGATAAAAGCTTCATACAGTATTTATGGTTTTTAAAGGGTTTTAGACTGAGAGTGTTTATAAAATACTTTGGAAAAATTCTTGTTTAAAAATGTTGGGATAACAGTTGTCCATTAAACCAATAGCAGTATTAAAACAACAGTGTAACATTAATATTTTTTTTGTGCCTTCTAGCCTAAGTCATAAAACTTAACCAAAGCATTCCCAACCTCTCATTCTCCACATTGTTTTTTGTTTTTTTTTTTTTGGTAAAATCCATTTCAGGAATAAAATAGATAAGTGGTTTATGGCACGTGATTTAACATGATCAGTAACATAAATAAATATATATGGAGCACAAAAATATAGACAAAGCTATGTCAACAGAGACAAACAGGCTTTTGGGTGCATACGCATACATGGCTTTTTGATATAACAGGACACGGAGCTTTTATAATCATTAGTACCCATGTTTACCACTTGCTTGCTTTCCAGTCTGCCTGGTTTATTGCATATTATAATTTGAAAAGATTATGTCACCAGGGTAATGAACAATAAAAAAATTGCAATTCATCCTAATAAGCTTGAATGGTAACCCACATGCCTTGGACATTTCTAGCCAGGCATAATTTATCCACATCTTTGGCTGTGAAACAGTGTGAATCTTCTTAACTGAGTCCCTGACAGATGGTTTAAGCTTTTTCCGGACTACATTTCCAATCACTTTTCCCATATTGCAAAATCGGCCTTGAAAAAGGGTAAAGAGTTGTTATGCTGCATTAACATCTCTTCTGAATTACTTGCTGTGAAGGACATGAAAAAGAAGGAAATCAGAAAAGCAATGTTTTAAGAATACACTTTTGAGTGTTACAAATATTAGATAGGATGATGATCTTAATTTATGTCCCTCACCTCAATTACAATGTGAATGTAGTCACATAATGTGTGATAATGAAAACACAACTTGTTACCTTGTTTCATAAATGACTCAGATGGCATTCATGGTATAAGAAGTGTTAAAAGTGCTGTAATTAGAAAGACTTTTTATAGTCTTAAACCCTGCTGATGGATAGCACAATTGACTGCTATTAGATGAACTGGGATTTCTGTGGCACTCAAGATTTTTGCTACTCTGAGTGGAAAGGCTCAAATATCAGCATTCACTTCTGCATGAAACATGGATTGATCACACGTACTTTGCCAAATTTTCATTTTCTTTTGCAGCTTCAGCTGACTGGCTTCTTCATAGAAACTGCTGTTCTTTTCTTCTTGCCGCCTTTTAGTTTATGATAAAAATCAATGAAAGCTGAAACCTTCCACAGTCATCTATAAAATGCAATTACTGTATACAACACACAGTGAAACTCCTGTGGTGTATATGTTGAGACATAATTTATGCCACTTACCTCCAGAGAGGTATTGATCCTACTCTGTGAATATCTTAAAAAAGGGCTGTTGAATGCAAGCTCAAGGAAATATGTGGTTATTGGGACTGATCTGTAATTTGATTAATAATGACCTAATTCTTGAACTCTGTTCCTTACTGCACTGTTTTCTATGACTGAACCTTTTATTCTTGAATATTGCCCCTGCTGATCCCCTTCAGAGGCCCACCCTACCTTGCTGTCCCTCAGAAACACTGTGGTCTCTGATCCACACCGAAGGTGCCACAGGAAAAAGCTGAAGTGACCTGGCAGATTTGGGTTTTACTCCTTAAGTGGCTTGCAATCTTTTCTAACCTTGAAAGTGGTGGTTGTCCAGCACAGCCTTCACCCTTTCTGTGATGGGAACCATTTCTTAGTTTCCTGCTGTGTATAGGAAGGAAAGCAATTCTGAACAAATAGTCTAGCAGTGATGCCCCAAGATGGTATAAACTCAATCATTTAATTTAACTCATGGTTTTGAGACCTGCAATCTAGCATATAAATCATAGAATTCTAGAATAATTTAGGTTAGAAAAGACCTTTAAGATCATCACATCCAACCATTACCTTAACACTGCCAAGTCCACCACTAAAACATATCTTAAGTGCCACATCTAAGTCTTTTAAATACCCCCAGGGATGGTGACTTAGCCACTTCCTTGGACAGCCTGTTCCAATGCTTGACGACTCTTTCAGTGGAGAAGTTTTTCCTAAAATCCTACATTAACCTCTCCTAACACAACCTAAGGCCATTTGCTTTTGTTCTGTGCTTTGTTACTCGGGAGACCAACCCCCACCCAGCTACACCCTCCTTTCAGTGTGTTGTAGACAGTGATAAGGTCTCCTCTGGGCCTTCTCCTCTCCAGACTAAACACCACCAGCTCCCTCAGCTGCTCCTCATCAGACTTATGTTCCAGACCATGCACCAGCTTTGTTGCCCTTCTCTGGACACACTCCAGCACCTTTCTTGTAGTGTGAGGCCCAAAACTGAATGCAGGGTTCAAGGTGCAGCCTCACCGGTGCCAAGTACAGGGGAATGATCCCTGCCTTGGTGCAGCTGGTCACAGGAATTCTGCTACAAGCCAGAATGCCATTGGCCTTCTTGGCCACCTGGGCATCCTGCTGGCTCATGTTGAACTGGCTGTACACCAGGTTCTCAGGTGTTTTTTCAGCCACTCTGCCCCCAGCCTGTAGCGCTCCATGGGGTTGTCGTGACCCAAGAGCAGGACCTGGAACTTTTCCTTGTTGAGTGTCACCCCATCAAATCAGCCTGTCCAGAATGCTTTGCAGAGCCTTCCTACCTTCCAGCAGATCAACACTCCTGCCCAGCTTGGTGTCACCTGCAAACTGTCTGGAGGCAAACTCGATCTTCTTGTCCGGATCTTTAATAAAGAAATTAAACAGGACTGGCCCCAGTGCTGAGCCCTGGGTAACACCACTAGTGACTGGTTGCCATCTGAATTTAATTCCATTCACCACCACACTTTGGGTTGAGCCTGTTTATTACACAGTGAACAGTGCACTCATCCAAGTAACGAAACACCAGAAAAACCCTTCAAGAATGATATAAAACAGAAAGTGGGGGGAATTTATGTAAACCTTTCAGTGTTCTGGTGTTGGGTAATATCTGCGTAGCAAAATAATGAGAAAAAAACTCTTCTGCAAGAATAAACCTCTGTTACTCAGTGTCTCAACTCCCTGTCTCAGGTAAATTCCTCAAATAAAGAGTTGTTGAGTGGTGTCTCTGATACGACAATTTCCATTTCAAAGTTCATGTTCCTTGAGAGGCTGCAAGAATGTTAGCAATTTGCTGTATGATATGTAAAAACCATGTGTATTTATAGAATGAGAGTTCAGGAGAGTTTAATTCACTTTGGGCAGGGACCTGGGTAGGAGGTAAGGTTGTCTATTATATGATAACAGTAAATAGTTCAACCTTGTTCTGACATAAATGTCCTGGTTTGGGATTTGAGAGAAGCTAATTGTCTATTGTGATTGCATTGTATTTGTTGAGTATTATAGCGGGACATGACAAAATAATATTTATTGAAAATGAGAGAAATTGCCTGTTAAGGAATGCTAAAAATATATTTCTGGCCCAGATTGACCTAAACTAAATCAAAGTAGAAATACACATGATAAGGGGCATTTTTCTCCTCATCTGTTTATTGGTGGGATTTTCAACAAAGCATAAGCTTATATCATCTCTTCTGGAAAACTTGAAGGGATGCTTGGGTAGCAACTGAATGAAAAGTAAACTAGACCACAAATAGCTTCATTAGACATATAGAAAAAACCCCAAAACCCCCAAAAAGCCCCAAAACTCAGATTAAGAAATCAAAACCAAAACAATTTCCTTTTACAATGTTTTTTATATTACCAATCATATTATTATGAAAACCTAGTCTCAATGAAGCAAATGCTGGTGTCTTTGTGCATTCCTCCAAGCAAGGATTACAGCTGCGAGTTGTGCAGCTGGCAGTGTTACCTGCTTGGGCAAAAATCTCATCTTGGCTTTCTGCATTGGTTTCCCCATCTATGAGATGCTTTGCATCTTTTTTTAGAGATAAAAGACAAAATTGCTTTAAAAAATATCTGTTGAGACTATGAAGCTTGGCTGTGCATTTAATAAGAGACGAAGGAGCCATCAATACTGTGTGAAGCAATTCAACTCTTCTAATTTATTTGCTGACTTTTTTTTTCTTGCAATGTGTTTTGTACAGTTTTATCCACTCTGGTAAGAAAAATGTCCTTTTAATGTCCTTTGAGATGCTGCGAATAATGAGTAAAATGCCAGACACAGGGTGGTAGCCCAGCCCAGATATGGAATGGAAGTCCAATCCACACAGTCAAATCCAACTCGAAAGTTCTTACACCATGAGTGAGCTTGACTTCTTATTGGAAAAACAGAGAGGAAGAATAGTGAACATTTTTAGAACTCAGCCACTCTATTTAGAAATTTGTAAAAAAAAATTATTTGATTAGCTGGAGAAATCAAGTTTTGGAAATCACTAAGGAAGTAGGGAATCTTTGTTTAATCAAATGGTCACAGATTGACCAACACATCCTAATATGATTTAGCCATGAAAAAGATCAGATGTTCCTAAGGTGAGTCAGGTAAGGTACTTCTAATTAGATGGAAAATTATACTATTGGTATTTTATCTGGAAAATTATGTGCAATTCTAGTAACTCATATTCAAGGGAGAAATAAATGACTCTGGGAAATGCCAGGCTATTTTTTTTGAGAGGAGACTAAAAGATGGCTTGTTAGGCCTAGGAGAAAGAGGTTACGTCTGCTCTGTTTAATACATCCTGGGGTAAGTACAAAGGAAGAAAAAACGCTTCCTTCAGCTGAACAGCAACGTTACCATAAGAATCAATGTGTTGCAATTGCCCATATGTAAATTCAGACTAGAAATCATCTAGCAATCAGAGAAGTGGATTCTGGAGCATCTGACCAGTTGGGAGAGCTAAATGAAGACCTTAATTAGTATTACTATATATTTTGATCAGTTCTGAAAGACATGATGGGATGTGGTGCCTGTAGTATCTTATCAGGATCCTTGTTTTGCAGCTATGCCTTTTAACTCATATAAACTAAATCCACCCATTGAAAAGGATCTGATGCTGCTGACTTCAGTTTGATTGCAGAGATGTATTACGTGTAACGATACTTTACATTTAAAATGCAAATGATGCTTTGTAGAGATGTTAAAAAATCCTAATTACAGCTACAGCTAGTAGATTCATATGAACTCACTCTCATGGGTGAAGGCCTAAGAGAGGTGTCAGGGATCTGTGATTTTTCTGAAGCCAGAAGTTCAGCTAGAACAGCTTGAAGCTGAAATCTCTTGAGAACATTAGATGACAAGAGCATGACAAAATGCAGCCGTTTTGCAACTTTTTCCTTGTTACACACACTACCCAAGGAATGTAAGAGAGGGCAGAATGGGGGTATGTAGTGATATCCTGTTTGGAAATTTCCTATTTAATGGAAGAATTATCTGCTGCCTGGTTACCTGTGCCACCTTTTCAGCTTCTGTAATGAAACCAAACTTCCTGTACTTGCTCATGTAAATTCTAGTTTGCTAAGCAAAAGACTCTGTTATTGCACAGTAAATGCTGAACACATGTTATATACCTGAGAAATTGGCTCTGTAAATTTTCATTCATTTCTGAGTTCAGTAGATATCAGCTGTGGTCAATGTTGCAGTGATTCCAAAGCAAAGTTTGGTCTAGCTTGAATGTCCCAGAATGGATCAGACAATACAGATGTTGTGTATCCTCAATTTGATCAACAGCTTATCAGACTCTACGTAGTCACTGGCACACTGTCTTTTCTACAACTGAGATTCAATGTGTTGGTACAGGAATTCAATGTGAATTACAGGGACATGACACTGGGAGATTGAACCTTCATATCTGACCAGTGCCTGGTCAATGAGGGGTCTTGAGGTGATAAATACAATTCCTGACTGAGGAATTAAATCGGATGGGAAGAAATGCTTTACCTACAGCATATCAAATCTTCAGAGAAACAGGGGATAGACGCACAGTTGTTTTGGTCTGTCATTGTCCCTCCACTTTCCCTTTCCCTGCTTCTTGACCACTATACTGCACTCTGGCGAAGGATTTTAATGACGGTGCTGGGAACTGTCCCTGGAGACAGAGTAGCAGCCTCTGCAAGTCTGGTGTCTGACATGATTCCTTCCTGTGCAGAGTAACTCTGTAGGCAGTGGGGAGTTCTTGGGAGGCCTTGAATGAACTTGGCATTTTGAACTTACCTCAAATAAAATCAACCCTATGTTTGCATGCTAGATATTACATCAAGATGAAATACACATAAAGTACACACTGCCTGCTTCACTGGTTTCAAGACCTACCATGTTTCCTCATGCATGTTTTTGGGAGTTAGATTTCTGCTACAAAAACATACTAAAACTAATTCATTTGAAATCTTGGTCTCAGACAGAACATAGCTTAGTGATCTGAGAAGCACCTGGAACCTGCTTTGAGCATTTATTTTTAAAATTCCATAGGTTGCACATTTGATGTAGAATTCAGTCCTTTGCAAGATTTCTGGAGGTTTCGTGATCTTTATCTACCAAATCCATATTCATATTAATTTGTGTCCTATCTGTTTCCATCTCCCATTTCAAGTGCAGACTCAGGACTTAGAGAGTTTTCTAGCGTTTTATAACAATGTGGGTTGCCTTCTTATCTTACATTGATCCATCCAAGCTTAGGGTACTGACATAGTCTGTTAGTTGTTATGCATCTGCTGATGGGTGATAATTAAATTTTATTGCTTTCAATTGTGTGACTGTATACAAGAAATCTTTTGTGAAAACTGGATCAGAAAATAAGGCAGGTATAAAATCTCTGCCTTGTTTATGAAGAAAAGGCTCAAACACAAGTGATCTGTACCTCTTTCAGCCATGTTATGGCAACAACAAATTTCCAGGTGTGTTTAGAATAGTATTAGGCCTGTAGCGGTCTTGAATACAAGATACAGCCCACTGGGTTTGTTTGCAAGTGTGGCAGCTACTATGAAGCATATTTTCTATTTTCAAGGTGGGATCAAAGGAGAGCAGCCACCAGGATGTGAAGGGATTCCAGCGGCAGACTGGCCCTGCACCAGCCTGAGGATGCTGTGCTGCTGGGACAAAGGCAGGGCAGAGGCCAGAGGAAGGGCTGGTCACTGATGCAGATGCCCGTGCTCAAGAAATATAATCTGGAAGTTAACAGCTGCCAAATTAGCCCTCAGAGCAGCAAAGCTAGTCGGCTTTTTTTGGAAGAGATGACGGAAAGTGGCCAAAGGGACCAGTAGCGGCAATTCTCCAACTACAGGACTAAAGCAAAGCCAAATGAGTACTGTGATTGTACTGGTGTTTTCAGAATAAGAGGCACTGTCAGCAGAATCCGTATTCAGACATTTTCTTTCGTTTCATTCATGTCCTGGAGGATCTGCAATTAAACAGATTAAATGTATGAGCAAAATGGAAGCTTCCCCCCACTTTTCTTACTCTATCCTAGTCCAGGACAATGGCAAAATTAAAAATAGACACTGCAGCCCCTTCTTCAAATGTCATGATTCATGAAGTAAAATGCTTTTCAAATTAGTAACTCAGCCCTGTGTGTAAGTCAGTGGGACACTGGCAGGATGGGTCACCCCCTTTAATAGGGAGCGCACTTGCTGTTGCACAGCCTGAGGTAGGATTTCAGAAGCAAATGGTGATGGCTCAGCACCTGCCTGGAGTCCATATAAAGCACTGCAATTCTTGTTAAGCTCCCTCTGGTCTGCTGCTGTGCCTGGTGCCCGCAGCTGACCTGGCAGGCTTCCACTCTGCTGCTGCAGGGCCACCTCCCTCACCTGTAGCACAAGGGGTCAAGGGCAGAGGTCTCAGTCTGATCACCTCTGCTAGAATGCCTAGCTAATAACTCTCCTGAATTGTGTTGTGGTCCCAAGGAGAATATTGATTCAGCCACCTAAACAAGCCATCCTTTCTCAGGATTAGTCAGATCTCTCTAAAAGCTCGTGACACAGTTAAGGGTGAGACTTCATGCTAGGAATGAGGGCAAAAAGAGATGGAAAAAGAGAGAGACAGTTTGAAGATAACGAGATGATGTTTTTGAAGTAAGGAAGAAAACCTCTGGGAAGTAGACCAGGAGAAAAGTTTCATATTTGCCAAACAAATCTAGTGTGAAAGGAGATTGATTTCTGGGAGCAAGGCAATATGAAAGCTGTTACTAGAATTGACTTTTATTCCAGCACATCTGAAGAGATCCTTTTCACTTTATAGATGTAGCATGGACCATGTGGTAAATTATAGAATCCCATGAGAGCTGAACAGATCATTTTCCTGTGGCCATCTTCATCTATCATACAAGCTTTGTCAGGCAGTTCATTTTCTTACAATTGAGCCATCATCTTAACACTTTAAATGTAGAAGGGGAATGTTTCCTGTTTCTGCTCCTCAATATAGGATTTACTCCATAGTAATCTCAACCATGTACTGAGAATGGCCAAGTTACACCCATACTTTTCTATATGCAAATATGTAAGTTCAAAGTACTTTATTTCAAATCCTGGGTTACAAAGGGAGGACTTGTAAAGCTCAAATTCCTAACTGGTGCATCCACTCCCAGGCTGGGAAACAATGAAATATAGCTTATGTTGTACACCTTAGGAGGCCAGGTGATTCACTGCCTAAGCATACCTGCTTCCTTTCATTGACTACAAAGGGAGAGCACCATGAGGTGTTGTTATAGCTGTTTACTTTATAGACACCTGTAGCATGATCAGGTGACTCAGACTCAATGGAGTCATTATAGCTTGACGGGACCTTGGAGTTGAGACCCCAAATTATCAGCATAATCCCTTTTTAGGGCATGCCTACATGTAGCTCAGTAAGCAGGAGACTTAACTACTTCGAGATGTCTTTCTCATTTTCTGAAAAAGTGGAGTGCAAATTTTTCCTGTCTGTATATTTTACTTAGAGGGTAGCTGCACCCTGGGGTTCTTTGTTATAAAACACAGAAGAGAGGCATAAGCTGTTATTATTACAAATGTTATCACAGAATCTGATAAAACATGTCTGGAACCTATTCTTAAAAAATCCAATGATATGGATTTTGCAGTCTTTCCAGGCAATCTGTTCCAATGCTTTGCTCTCATCAAGTTAGAAAGTTTTTCTAATGCCTAGTCTAAAGTTTCCACATTCCATTATTTCTTGTTCTATTCCCTGTGGACATGGACTACAATTGATTTCGATTCTTCAGCAGGGTACTGTTGAAGTCTGTTATGACATTTCCTCTTAAGTGTTTCAGTTTCCAAACTGAACAGCTCTGGTTCTGTTCAATCTTTACCTGCAGATCATTTTTTTCCAGTCCTCTAATCCACCTTGTTGCTCTCCCTGGACTTCTGCAAGAAGTTCACATCTCTTTTAAGCAGAGTGCCTAAAGCTGCATACATTAGCTGCTTACTGATTCTGGGGTAACTACAGGCAAATCTTACACATGATACTGCCCAGATAACCTCTGCAATAGTTTTTGGAGGGAGTTGAGACTGTTTATTTCTGTTCAGCTCGTGATCCCCCATAGGCCACAAACTGTTTCCTACGGACTCATTTTCCACCTTCTACTTGTACAGCTGATTACTCTACATAACTGTAGCACTTGCACTTGTCCTTACAGAAATGCATCCTATTGATTTCAAACCACTTCTTCAAATCACTAGGTTGGTTTTTAATAGTGAAAAATGAGGTCTCCTACCTCAGAGCCTCTTTGTGTACAGTATGGTAACACAGGAAAGGATCACAGATTTTCCTCTGCTTATATTCTTATGGGGTGGCAAGGCACAACGGCCACAATTCTGATGACATGGGTCTATGCTTTAAGATAATAAGTAATCATCTTTTGTTATGGTGGAGTCTGAAGGTAAGAAAAGTTTATCCTACTGTTAGCAAGTTTTCCAGTGCTTCACATAAAGTTCCCTATTCCATCACGTGTATTAAACAGAAGAGGGAGAAAAATATGTTCTTATTCCTCAGCAGGGGGACCCTTGTTTTAGGTACTGTATTCATGTGAATCAGTAAGTGATTCCTGCCCCGTTAAATTTGTAACCTAAACACAAGAAACTAGAGATAGAGGCAAGGGCTTTGGCAGATAATGGAAAGGTGGCAACTGTATGTTCATTTTTGGCACTTTCTAGGAAGGGCTTTAGTCAGGTTGATGCAGAAATGTAGGGGAATCGTACACTGGAATGAGGTTAAATGAAGGAGACTGAACATGGTCAGGGCAACTTAGTGGGAATAAAGGTAAAAGGAGAAGATTCTGGGAGGAGATTGTACAAAAGAGTCAAAGATAAGCCAAGAAAATTCAAACTAGACTATATAACATTTTCTGCCATTTTGTCTTTGTCAAGAAACACATCTCTAGCTGAAAAACCACAAGAATTTGTCTTTAAAACCATAGAGCAGGACAGGAGCACGCAGAGGAATGGAAAGGAGAGATACCAGTTAGATGTGTTTTGTCAAGATTCTCCGTGTGGATACGAGGGTGTTTGTCTTGAGCATGGTTCAGGGAAGTGCTAAGAGAAGAGGTGAGCCCTCTGAAGCTGCCTTCCACATTGAGGGACATCTCTGTCATTGTACATCAGGCCCTTCACAAAAGAAATTCATCCTGTCGGCTGGAAGAGGATGATGACACAACTGTATTTCTTACCTGCTCCAAGGACACTGCCTTCAGGAACACTCGCTGTGGTGCTTTTCCATGCTGAGTTCAAAGCATACTCCTTCTGCGCACCTTTAAAATTTTCCACCTCAGGAAATTGCAGTCTATTTTCTGTTGCTGATTGGTTTGCTGGGAATTAAAATGCAGTGTTCAGAAGGGTGAAATCAGAACCATTTATAATCCAAGTTCTTTCTTTGTTTTTTCATTTCTTCTTTCTCTCCTTTCTCCTCCCTGACATAATTGGGGCACATTAGCTTCACTGTCTCAGTTCATTAGGTCATTTCTGAAAATCGAAAATCACAGTTTTGTGTTTATTGGTGTCTTTTTATTTGTAGGAAATCATTTGCAGTGAAACTACTTCTAAATTCCTACTGTGTAGAAGACTCCAGAGCTGTTTGCTTATACTTCATCAGAAGAACTGCTGGAAAAAATAGCTCTGAGTTAGGGAATGATGATGCCCAAGGACTCTAGCTTTGATAATTAAAAATGCCAGCCCCTCATGATGTTGAAAACCCTCAGTTCTTGTGGACTGCAGAGGGTCCTCAGCTCCTTGCAACCTTACGACCTAATTCTGAAGTGATGGAGTAGCTTTTCAGAACATGCATAGGGCAAGCTTATCTCTGCTGCAGGATCAAAAACCTGTGCAAGTACAGATGAACGGCATCTATGGGATATCCAAGGGTAGTTTCTTTCAACTATATTTAACTGATGATATCTCTTTAGCCTATGATATTTATAACAGCTAAGAGCTAGCCTTTTTCTATTTACAACTGACAGAAATTGAAAAGATTCAGAAACTGAAAATTTAAAAAGATGACCTGTAAAGAAAACAACTTTCAGTTTATATAAGAGATGCTTTTATTGAATATTTACAGGGCCTTTACATAGGAAGGAAAAATTTAGGATTATCTCTACAGGAGAGAAACAGTCTGGTGATTTATATTTTAGAAGATTACTGGTAAATAGGATATCTCTTCACTTTGCCTTTCACAGTCTTTTTGTCTCAGCAGCACTTTACTCTTTTCTTTCTTTTTCATTTCCCTTCATCCCTTTTCCTGTCAATAATATCCCTTCCCTCATTTTCCCAAATGAGAATTTAAAATGTCAGCTTAACCCATGGCAATAGTAAGCCAGTTCAGTCTACCTTTAATGGTGCCTTTGAGTCCAGAAGAATTTTCCTTGCCCATTTTTCCTGCCTGTTTAAAGATATTTCCAAACAGTCACCGTGAATATGCATGAGAGCCTGTAAGATGCTATCTGGCAAGCCTTTAACTAGGGTTTGCAACTGGAGAAAGTACTGTGAAGTTTCAATGTGCAGAACACTTTTGCAGAATATTTTCTTTATATTCTAAAGTGAGCCTTTTGCTTACTTCTAAGACTGACTACAGCATGAGTGGGAACTGTGTTTGATTGTTAAATACGACTTTGAAAGTAAACACTTTCATTAGGACTTCTGTAATGGACTTGGAAATCTTTTAATCCAAAGTTTTGTTCCTGGAACGATTAGCTGCCTGTGCTGTAGCCTGAGGGAAACTGCCACAAGGGAAAATAATATGAAAAATGGATGTAAATGGAGAGCTGTGCCACTACCACTTAAAATTCAGTTCCTCGTCTGTGATGTTTTCAAAGAATACAAAATAATTTTTATATTAAAAAAAAAATAGCAATCCACACCAGTGATAATAAATTGTAACTTCGTAAAAGAAAGGCTTTGGAAAAATAATTTGCACATTTTATTTTCTCATTCATTGTTAAGTTGTTTTCTGTGGAAATATTCAATGATCTCAGCAGTTCAGACTAGAACTGGTTGTGATATTTTTACTCCTCTAACACCAGGAGATGGAGTTGTCAGTGGGAAATTCAGTTACAAGTCTGAATAATTCTTTTACTGGGTAGGTGATGGTTGGGAAGGTATGTCCAACATATGTGAAGATGGGTTATTTCCTGGGATATCAGAAAAGTTCTGGCAAGGCCTGAGAGACCCTTCTGGCCAGATTCTGAACTTTTACCTAGGAATTTGACAGTGGGAAGGGAAACGAGTCTTTTAGAAATCAAAATTAAATTAACAGGGAAAAGATGTCCCTCTAAGCAACAGTTTCATGAAATGTACCCCAACTTACCAACACATGCAGCACTGGATGAGTACTCAAAATCTTAGAACTGTAGTAGGAAAACAGAAGTAAAACCAAGGAGTTTAAATATACTTAGAAATGTAGGAAGTTTTGGAGAAAAAAATCCTCTACAGGAAGCGATGCTTCCTTTGTCTAACAGGGCAAAACTGTTACCGCAGAGAACTGACAATATTTAGGGAAAATGTATAAAGCAAGAGCAGGAGAAGGCTGACAGGTGCTGAAGAGTATGCAGGTCAGACAAAGACATCTGCCAAAGACATCAGTCATACAAGATAAGGAAAATTACAATTGAACTGGGGGAGAAACAGATGCTGCCCACAAAGGAGTATCCTGAAAACGTAATGGTATATCACGACACAAAGCTAAATAAAAGAGCCAAATATTAAATAAAATTTTTATGTCTTAGTGAAAAGCTAAAAAAACAGGGAAGGTGAACTTGAATACTTGGTCATGTGGCAAGAAGACTTCTATAACCTGGAGGAATGAAAGATCGAAATAAAGTGTTTAAAAATCTGGATTTGACTATTCATAATGAGTAGATTTACGTCATCAAATGGTTGAGTAGGGCTACACTGAAATTATTTTATTTTCTTCAAAGAGGTACACTTTCTTAATACATGGAAATGCCTACAGAAATACTGTATATATTTCACAGATCATGACATTTATTTCATTACCAGTGTGCCAACCAAACTATTTTTCATTAAAAACCCAAAGGAGATCAATAAGATATAAGATATCAACTGGTTAAAGACTCCAAAAGGAGTGACTTTGAGTATCTGGCTCTAAGCTACAATGAATAAATAATATTCTTTTTGTAACATATGAGGCAGTCCAATTGGAAACAGCTGAAATGCCAGATGTGACATTGATATAATTAAGCCCTCTCTATTAAGTGACGATGGAGTTGGAAGTACAGTATTGGGGGCTACTTGGGACAGCTCACTATAAATCTCCACAGTAATCAACAAAGAGCAATAGTGTAACACGGAAAAAATAGAAAGATATTGTACCATCACTTTATTAACTCTATACTCCAGCTGAAGCCATATACCTATAAATGAGAAGAGGCCAACAGGTACATGGCGGAGACAGATAGAAGCATGAAGCAATTTTGATCTGAAGAAAAAGATGAAGTAATGAATTTTAGAACAGAAAAAGACACAATGAAAGTATACAAGGTAGTGAATATTAATAAGAAGCTAAATCTGAAGCTTCTATTTACTTTCTGAAGGTTTCATCAAAAAGGGACTTTGGTTTGAAATTGAAAGCCTCTGCAATTAAAACTGATAAAAGGAAATACATTTAAAGATAATACTTAATTAACCTGTGGCATTTATGTAGACAATGCAAATATCCTCAGGACATTAAATAGGAAACAACAAACAAAAAAAATAATCAGTAACTTAAGCCCTCAGATCTCAGCGTGTTTGCCAACCTGGAAAAATGTCTATGAGCAGGTTATTTTAAAAAATGCCACTCATGAATTTGGTTTTTCACTTTCTCTCATGCACTGGATACTGTCTAGGTTACCAGAGCATCTGTGTGACATTTGTTTTAGAAAAGAGGTCAAAAGATAGATGCAAAAATACCCCTTGCAAAAGTGGCAGTAAGTATTTTGACTTCCCAGATGCTCTCTGAAATGTTAGATTTCAAATCTTATAGATGGAATATTTTTAAAACCCTTCTAAAATATTATGGGAGAATTAACATATATTTTCATATAATTTTCTTTATTTAGAAAAAGGAAATAATTTTCTGTCCCAAAGCAAGGGACTGTAACAATAGGTAGTAGTATGCTTGTATCTGTTTTCATCATTTGTATAGGGGGGTGAGGGATGGAATGAAAACAGAAAATCTTATATGTATTTTGTTATTTATTTGGGAAATGGGCCAAAATGACAAAGAATGGAAGTGATGGCCCTGAACCATTGTCCCTGAATCTGAGCATTTTGTGAGGTTTTGAGGTTGTGGCTCCTGATTAGGATGGCTTGCTGGGCTGCTGTGGTTGAAGCATACCAATAAGAGGCAGGAAGGTGATGTGATTAGTATCTTATCTGTCTGTCCTTGAATCCCCCATGCTTGTGACCTTGTCTGCATTCATACAGACTGGCTGGGAAAGTGTGCGATTACAGCAGAAGTCCATCAAAAAGTGGACTCATTTCAAGTGCAACACCAGGACACTCTAACTACTCTGCTTTTGTGCTCCATGATGAATTCCCTGGTAATCTCTTTTCAGATTACCTGCTGGCAATGGCTTATTTGCATATCTCTTAAGGACATTTAGGGTTATGACTGCATTTTTAATAAGTTTTTTTAACAGACCATGTTAATTTTCCACATCCAGGACCGGGTTGCCTTTTTCATGGATATATATATATATATATATATATTTTAACAGTCCTTTCAGATTTGGTTCACACTCTGAAAACTTATTTCAGAGATCACACATAATGCACTTTAAAATCAAATCAATGTAGGTCATCATTTGGCACTGTGAGGGTACTCAGAGGATAAGGAAAATAGAGGAGTTCACCTCAGGTATTGTGGAGTGGCAAGCACTGGGGTCTACTACCTGGGTATGAAATATCTGGAGGTGGGGAAGCCTTAGTTGTTCCTCAGATATAACCAGTTTACAAAATGTAACTGACAGGAGATATGTGTGGGGAGGGAGGAGAGGAGAGAAAGTAATCTGCATATGCTGAAAACTGTCGTCCCTGAGATGGAAGAGGGCTTAGAAAGGAAGCTCTGATTCTTAGCCAACACTGTAGCGGAACTAAAGCAGCCAAGGTTTTCCCATCCACTGGCATTAAGAGGAGACTCTCAGTTATTTCTTAGCAGAGAGAGTATTTTTCTTATGAATACATCTTTTTTCAGTGTGTTCTCTGCATGCTTTCAATACCCATAATTACATGTCCCTGCTCTAAGCAGCTAATGATTTACTCTCACACAGGGTACTCTAAGAGGGACAACAAAAGAGTGGGATGGGGAGCATCAGGGCACTAAGGCTAGGGAGATTATGCAGAGGTGATATGGACACAGCATGGAGAAAGACTTATTTTGCATTTGCATCCATTTTATGACTGCTCCACGTTGCTAAGCGAGCATAAAGAGGCCTCATGTAAATGAGTCAAACCTCGCTGGGTAAGTGATTGAATGGATTTTAGTGGACACACATTCTTGCAGCAATCATGGTAGAGTGGTTTTAAACAGTGGCTGGAACCTGAAATGAGATTGGCATTGACTGCCTGGTTTGATATTGGCATGGGAAGCCTGGTTGCCAAAGGGATTCCCCTGAACCTGTTTGAGCCTACCACAACAATTCACAACCAGTGATCCTCCAGGATGGCTGATGGCTGCTCCAAAACCATTAGCCTCCTGAGGTTTCATTTACCTTCAGTGTTTTGTGGGAAAAAGCAACAGAAATCTGCTGTGTGGAAATAGGACATACTTCCATATTTCCAAAACATCTGTTGACATTATATATGCCGAGTAATTTCATTTCAAAATTGTCATATTTTTCAACACAGGACATCTGTGCTGGTAGGCAGTATCTATGAAGTGCAAACAGAGATGGAATTAGATGTACAATAAATATACTCAGACAAATATTACTTTTCGGTAGAGAAGCAAACTTGCAGTGTAACACTTTTATCAGCTATTCTCTTTTGTCAGGGAATGCTCTTTCTCCATTCAGCGGTATAACAAGAGACCAATATATAGGTTACATGCACAAGCAATTCTGAGACTATGAAACATTCTAGCCATGTAAAGAAGTTTGTTATCCAAGCCCTAGCTTCTAAATTCTCTTGGTACTTGACCTTTGCTGAGCAAGTTGAATCCATAACGCCAAAGTTCCCCACACACTCGGGGTGAGGCAGGTTTGGTACCTAGTTTGGGAGTCCCAAAAGCTCACATGTTAAAGTTACTCACTAGGTTAGCACCAAAAAAGAGCGGAGTTACAAGCTATACACCTGTATCAAGCCCGCAGTCAGAGCTTGGGATTGCTGTGTGTCTTTGTGAGGCAAGATGTTGGTCTCTCATTTGCAGGATGGTACCTCATAAATTGTATTCCTATGCTGTTATGGAATCATGGGAACTCTCAGTTGCATTGCCCTAATGGGTTTTGCATTCTAGGCAGTGCCTTCAACACCCCCTTTTTGGATCAAAGTGCTCTGTATCCTTTCTGTAAAAGCTGGGCTGCTGCTTTTGAGGCAAGTGCTTCAAACACTCAGTTGGGATATAAGAAGTGGGTACCACCCATACCTGCCACAGATCTTCGCACAAAGCAGTCTAAGTTTGGTCAGAGAATGGCTCGAAATCTAGGCTCCTCTGAGGTCTCAGGCATTAGTGCATCTTTCTGAATTGTTAATTAAAGGTGATTTATCTAGGCAGCCAGCTTGGTAAAGAGAAAGATGCCAGAGTTTCCTCAGTAAGACATCTGTAATTACCAGGGAGACATGTCCCTGACACCTAGGTGGGTTAGATAGGGTTTTCTTCAATTGCTTTCCTGACTTGAGTAACTCAAATTTTAACTGTGTTGTATTTTGAATTTAAAGAAGATATACCCATGTGTCACGATCCGCTTTAAAGCAGATTTTTGTGACTTGTTAATTAAACTGATCTCAAGAGTGCAAAAGTCACAAGGGAAACTCAACTTTAAATCAAATCAAAACACCTTTATTAAAATACCCAACTCAGATGCGATAGAAGGAAGAGAAATAAGGAAAAAAAAAGGAAAGAGACAGGAAAAGGAGGGGACAGATAATATAGCTACCAACAAAAGAGACGCGCCCTCGTAGGTCTTGAAGGAGAGGTCTTCAGCCTAATAGACGGGTCTTCTTTCACTGGGAAGATCTCAAAATCACGGTGGGCTTTGGGGTCTGTTTTATAGTATTGGGGGGGGGCACTTCACCAGGCAGGTGGGGAATAGTCATTGTTTTGCAGGCTTGTTGGAACAGAGTGCAGGACAGGCCAGAACAGGTCCAACCAGCCCTGCCCACAGCTCAGGCCACTGTAACGGCCCATTGTTCTCTCCGTGGTTCCCATGGGACCAGCTCTCAGTCCGGTGCACATGCATACCTGCACTCTGTAGGTAATGCCTTGGCCAACATCCCACTGCTCCTGGGCCTGGGGTCCACCCCTGCACACAAGTTCGGGGTCTTAGCCTCTGTCTCTTCATGACAGTTGTGAGGCAAATCAGGAATTTCCGAACCGTCTCTTACACCATGTTCCAAGTTCCAGCTATCACACAGTGTCTTCAGGGAAGACACATGACAAATGAGTGTGAATATAGAGTTATAAAAGGCCTAGGAAGAACTGAGATTTTTTTTTGCCTCAGTCCTGGTGCTCTGGCTCTGCCACTGTTATGCAAGAATGAGGGGGACAGTGAACTGGGGAGAAGAGCCAGAGCATGAGGGAGGTTGCACTACACAGAGAATATAGAGCTGCAGTGACCTTGGTTTATCAGTCTTGCTGTGACAAAAAATTACTGAGCTGGTGGAGCATCTTCCACCAACCAAGAGTGTTGCCTGATGCATTCCCACTTGTTTTTCAACAGCAGCTTGGGTTTCCAGGGCTTTGCTGTCAAAAAAGTAAATACATAGGTAATGCCCAGTTTTATGTCATAGGGATTGTCCATTTCTAGTGGAAATTTCAATGAATTTCATCACAGGTGTGCTTTTTTTCTTTTTTCTTTTTTTTGTATTTATTTGAATTACTACAGTAATTTTGAAAATTGGTATCTTTATGTATTGAAAGAGTTCACAAAGTGACTTGTCTTGTGCCTCTTAAATGGTAATTTCTCTTTCTTTCCCTTCCATCAAATTTTCACTAAATCTGAGAGATGGCACTTCAGCCTCTAAGGCAATTAAAACTGCTTTCAGATCTAAATGTTTGAACCCTAAAGGAACACTAAATACAAAACTCATACCTCCAATAGGCATTAATTTGTCTATTGTACCTGAAAGACTCTGTCAGATCCTTCCGAACAGGGTCTTCAGAGATTCGTTCACCATCGATGGAATTTACCAAGACCATGGGAATCTGGGGTTCAGAACTTTACTTACTGTTATTTCTCAAACATGAATGCTTTACATCCTTATACAGTTCCTTTGGTCTGTAGAAGACCAGCCAGAAAGTAGGCAGATGTTCAGACTCATGGTAGTTATTTCCTCTTGTAGACCTGGAATATTAGCTCTTGAAATATTTCCTCCATGAAACAGCTTTTGTTTTCCTTGTTTTCCTTTTTTTTAAAATTGTTGTCACTAGCCTATTTCTCTGTTGTAAATACAATTGCCCTCTGGAAGCAGAGGGAAACAGCTGAAAAAATTTAATAGGATCTTATAACATGAAGTGTTTTACAACTTCTCAAGAGAGGGAGGCATGGTGACTTAGATGTGGTATGAATAGCTGAGAGAAGTGGCATTTCTCATCTGAAGTACCTGCACAGCTACAAGCGTTTTGTTAACTTGGGCTATAAAGAAACCTTGTCACTTGTAGTCAGAGAAAGTTTGGCAAAACTTATACCTACCTTGGCTAGAGAGTATAAATGTCATAGAGTGGGCTTTAAGTTTGCTCTTGCCACTGCATAAAAACATTTACATTCAAGATGTGTTCTCTTACCTGCAGTTAGGCTCATCCTTGAAAATATATGTTAGCATAGCTCTATGGTGTGCTGTATGTCAGGTTTATTAATGATGAAAAAAATGCCCTTGATATAGCATTTGTTCCAGTTTGCTTAGGTATCAAATCAGTTTGGAACCTTATGTTCCATATTTGACATAAATATATCTGCAGATATTATAGAAACGATCCTGAACTTACAGTTCCCAGGTGTTGTTTGTAAAGCAGCCTATTCTCAAACAAAATCTGGCTAAGAAGGAAAATTTACTTGATATAGCGAAGACTTCCACACATCTTTCACTGTGTTATGCTATTCATTGATAGTGTGAAATGTATTATTGATTGCTACAAGGTATTCTGTTAGAGTACTGTGCAAGTATTGAAACTTACAGATTCATTATATTACTGTGCAGTAGATTTATTCTTGGCATAATATCTACTAATCGTACATTATTTGGTAGAGAAACATTAGTTTATGAGTGTGAAACAAGATACAGCTTTAGAAGAATGTATATAAATCTTTATATGGAAGATATTAGGTATTGGTATAAAAAGGATCTCTTTTCATGCATTCTGGAGAAATGATGTTTATCAAGGGTTATTAAAGTTGAAAAATCAACCCTTCAGACTGGTAGGAAATACCAGACTGTGCATATGCTTCCAAAGACCTTCAATCTTTATAATATGTTTCAATAAATTGTGGTAGAATATGCTGATACATTGTAGATGGTCTTCAGTTTGGAATTTCTTTATTGAGATAGCAAAATGAGACCTGCTCAAAGAAAAATGATAATTCAAATTTTAAAACTCACCTCATATAAAAATATCCTGGAGTGATTTCATCACAGGTGTGCTTGGTTACAAAAGCTGTCTGTGGGTTTGGAGACCACGTCAAAATTAATGATACTCAATTTTAAAAGTTTCATTGCTAACAATTTTCTTTTACACTTTCCCTTTATTCCTCAGTAGGGAAAAAGTGAACTGTTCAGTGTAGAAAGAGGAAACTTGCTTTCTTAGCTCCACTGGAAATCTACTGGAAGGGATAAGCCAGTTTTGAAGACTGCTATTAACAAACTAAATTTGCCAGCACTCTAATCCAAAACTATTACACAAAAACTCTTGACAAATTGACTGTCTTTACAGGTGTTTTTTTTTCACTTGTCATGATACACTGAGACTTAGAAATATTTTTTCAGTAATGGATGAGTCAAATTTGATCTGAATAAAAGAAAAGATTTTTGAAATATAAGAATTATTAATGAGAGAAAAAATTCAGATATATAAGTAGCTAA